>NW_004624730.1:65911266-65991902 GCF_000247695.1 Heterocephalus glaber
TTTGTTGGTAAATTTTTTATTACATTTTCAATTTCACTCATTGTAATTGGGGTGTTTAGAATTTCTATATCTTCTTCATTTAACTTTGGTAATTCGCATTTATATAGGAATCTGTCCATTTCTTCTCTGTTTTCCATTTTATTAGAGTACAGGTTCTCGAAGTAGGTATTGATAATCCTCTGGATTTCTGTCAGATCTGTTGTGACCTTTTTCATTCTTAATTGAATGGATTTAAGCCTTTTCTTTCCTTTTTTTGATAAGGTTGGCTAAAGGTTTATGGATTTTATTTATTCTTTCAAAAACCAGCTCTTTGATTCACTGATTTTTTGTATCGTTCTCTTACTCTCCATTGCATTGATTTCTGGTCTGATCTTTATAATTTCCTCTCTTGTACGAGCTTAGCAATTGTTATGCTCTTTTTTTCTAGGAGCTTGAGGTTCTGCATTAGGTTATTTAACTGAGGTCTCTCTGTTTTCCTAATATGGGCATTCACTGCTATGAATTTTCCACATAGAACTGCTTTCGTCGTGTCCCATAGATTCCTGTATGTTGTACTGGTATTATCATTTACTTGTAGAAACTGTTTAATTTCTTCTTTAATTTCCTCTGTGACCCACTGGTTGTTCAGGAGGGTGTTATTCAGTTTCCATTCTCAGTTTCTTTTTGCCTTTGAAAATCCTCATAACCAGGCCTCTCAACTGACATGGACTGTGCTTCCTCAACGATTCAGCGACAGTCCTCACCTTTTTGGGAAAGTGCTTTCCCATGACTTGGAATGTTTTGAACTTTCTCAGGTCACAGTCTTGCAATATGTAGATGACATACTGTTATGTGTGCCCTCAGAAGAGCTCTAGCCAAACCACCAGTGCTGTGCTAAATTTTCTAGCAGTGAGAGGTTATAAGGTTTGTAAATCCAAGACACAACTTTGCAGCCTTGAGGTAAAATATTTGGGCCTTATCATATCTAAGGGAGCCCAAAGACTAGGGAAAGAAAAAATTAAACATTCTTTCCTTCTCACAGCCCAAGATTCCAGAACAGCTAAGGGGATTCCTAGGAATTTTTTGGTTGCCTGTGGATAGCAGGATATGGAAAAGTTGCATGACCCCTCTATCAGCTGATAAAAGAAGCCCAAGAGACTGATACCCATATTTTAACCTAGGAATCTGATTCTCAAACCTCATTAGCACTGCTAAATGCCCTAGCACTGAGCTTGCCAACACCTGACAGTTTCAGTTTGTATGTTGATGAAAGGTGGGGCGTGACTTTGGGAGTGCTTACCCAGGATCAGGGACCTGCTTAGGGCCTGTAGGTTATCTGAGTCATTAATTAGATACTGTAGCAAAGGGACAGCCTGCATGCCTTAGAGCTGTGGTGGCAGTAGCTCTCTTAGTGCTGGAGGCATCCAAGCTGACTTTAGGCAAAGATCTCATTGTATATATACCTCACAAAGGGTCAGGACTTCTTTCTTCCAAAGACAGCCTATGGCTATCAGACAACCAACTTCCTAAATATCAGGATCTACTTCAGGAAGGACCAGCCTTCCAAATAAAGCCAAATTCCTCCTTAAACTCTGCCACCTTTCTATCAGAAGAGGAGAAAGTTGAGGCTGAAAGATCTGTCTGTGAACAGGTAATTCTCCATACATATGCAGCCAGAGAAGACTTGCTAGACACACCCCTTAGTGACCTGATCTGACCCTCTTCTGTGATGGCAGTTCCTTCATGGAAAATGGGTCAAGAAAGGCAGGGTATACAATAGTGACTCTACACCAGACACTTGAAAATTCCTCACTTGTGCTTGGGACTAGTGCTCAGTTAGCAGAACTCATAGCTATGACCAGGGCTTTACAACTCAGTAAAGGACAAAAAGTCAATACTTATATTGATTCAAAGTATGTTTTCCTAGTATTGCATGCCTATGCAGTCATATAGAAAGAAAGAAATTATTTGACAATGGCTCTCCTACAAAGTATCATAGGCAGATAGATGAACTTTTATCATCTGTCAATATGCCCTCCAAAGTGGTGGTAATTCACTTTAGAGGACACCAAAAAGGAGTTGAGGAAGTATCTCAAGGTAATTAACTGGCTGATGCAGCAGTAAAAGCAAAAAAGTCCCTTCTTTATAATGCATTATCTAGTCAGAGGGTGATTTCAAAATAAAGAGATTTTCTCTAAAGATGGCAATTATCAGTCACCACACTGAGGTAGCTAATCACCTTAGCCACCTTTGAAACGAACAACATCCTTGATCCTCTTCCTTCTTCCTGTTAAAGTTAGTTTAGAACAACATATCCCAAGCTCTCTTCCAGAGAATACTGATTTCAAAGCATTCTTCTTGAAAATAAAAAAGCATTCAATAGAAAGCATATACTATATCTATTACATGCATGTTAAAATTTTAAATTTTTTATTAAAAAATTATTATCTTCCTGTAACCTAAGATTTGCCAAATTTATTTTAGGACAAAGCCCATTTTACATATAAAAAACCTCTTATGAAATTAGTGTTCTATATAGCTCAGGAAAACAAATTACAATAACTCTTAAACCCTTTTAAAGTTATTTTCAATTATATTATAATTTATCAGATAGATTTATTTTGGATAACCCTGCTCCCTAGAGAACTTCTTAGTAAGAACGTCAACTGGAATGTAAATTTACCATTACACCTCACCTCTCCCTCTTCTGTTTTCTAAGCTCATCCAAATCTGTGATATTATAAACTATAACCCTAAGAAAGGGCACAGTTAAGGGTCTCTAGAATGCTAGGGAAAACCCATTTTAATAAAAACAAGATTTGGTGATTCCCTTCAATGGGCCAAACATGATGCTGTAGACCAGTAGGGAATCAGGACATGGTCAATAACCTTAAAGTTTCCATCTATGAGGTATTAAAAGTGAAACTATTAGTATAATAAAAGAGATGCAAAGTTGAGCGCTCTAAAACAGGCATAAATATAAACAAGGTGCACAGAGCCCAGGACACATCTTTTACAAGTAGAAACAAATCATTAAATCATGGAATTAAGTTCCTTAAGATATTTTATGGTTTATAGGACATATCATGGTTATTTCTCTCTTACATGACTGTCAAATCATAAGACTACCTGAAAAAAGTACTATTCCATTAGATTGCTAAACTAGTTTATTAGCTAGCAGTTAACATACTAACCACTCACTCAGAAAGCACCTCAAGGCAGGAATAATCCCCAAAGAGTTATTTTATAAAACCAGGAAAACAGGATATCAACCTTATGGTTTTAAAAACATCAACATAAGTAGGATAAAAAGAGAAACAATTTTCTCAACTAGAAGCCTCCCTTTGGTCTCCTTTTCATATTTGTGTAACTATTTTTTAATGTGTCAAAACACAAGAAATTTTTAAATAACTAAAATATACTTCTATTGGAGCTAGTCTCCAAATATTACCAAATAAAATAAATATTCTTTTAGAATACAAAACTCTAAAAGCATTCTAAGTGCTATAAATATATATCATGCTCACATTAGATTCAATTTTTAATGTAAATTGGTTACTAAGTTTATTCCTGAACTGCTCATATTGTAAATGGCTTAAAATTGTTCGACTAATGCCACAATCTTTCATGACATTTGGCAACTCTAATGTTTACTTAAAAAAAAGATTTTTTCCTAAAATAATTGCACATTCATATATCTTTGAAACAGGGCTCAAACATACAAACATATACGTAGTCCCACCAACTAGTACAGATTCACACTCATAAATTAAAACTAAACACACATTCTTTGGCTTTGTTTTTTTTAAAAAAAAACCCTGCAAACGTTGGTGCTATGACTGCACAGAAAGATCTCACTGGAATTAATCCACTTTTATTAAACAATAGTAGAGTCCCCTCAACAGGAGAAATTCAAACTACCATATTTAAGATGTTGCATATGAGATTTTTTTTGTTTTCTTTTTTCAGAAAAGAAAGAGACAGGATAGGGAGAGAGGGGAGGGGAAGAGAGAAGGAAGCATCCATAATGCTAGAGACAAAAAAACCTTTTTTTTGTTGTTTTTTGCTTTTTCGCTTTTCTACATCTGTCTCTGTACGTGGCCTTTGTGGCCCTCTAACAAACAAACTAAAATTGCATCATAGCAAAGGTGGAAATGCTACTCATCGAAGATATTTCATTACTTCTCACAATATTGCTCAGGAAAAACAAAATCTGGGCCATGAGGAAAGGAGACCTGGCCTTAATACATGGTTTTTTAGGAGATTATCAACTATCTACTAGGGTTGACCTCTCCATAAAAAATTTAGGTGAAAATTCAGAGAGCAATTTTCCACAGCCTTGCTGGTGAATAAGAAGTTATTAACTAAGCAGACTTACAGAGAAGCAGAAAAGCATAGAATTTTTTTAAAAAAAAGAGGAACAGCTCACACATAATGGGCAATGCTTTTCCAAATACTGGTCAAAAATCAGCACTGCTGTTTCTGCCTCTGAGTCACTCTGTTTCCAATGGACAAAAGAGCACTATCATACCCTTTAATAACAATTTGATTAATGATGCAAATTTTGTTCGTTTGGTATTGACAGTATACTAGTCAACTGAGAGTCATGTTCTCCTGTGAGACAATAACTTCTTAACACAGTAGCCATCTTCTAAACTAAAGCATAAATTAGTTATTAAACCTCCACAAGTGTATTTCTCATTTAACTTTCCCACTCTGCTGGAAGGGGGAGCATTCCAGTCAGTCAAATAGGAGTGGAGAATAAGTTAATGCAAGGCCTGGAAAGGCAGGTAAATACTTAAAACCCCCTTCGAATGATGCCATACTAGTATACACTTAAACTTCTTAAATTCTCCCCTAATTCTGGACAAACAATTATATAAGAGGTAGAATTATGAAAAAGAAAACCTGCTAAGGAAAGCAAAAAGAAAACAGGAATTATTCACTGCATATGTCCCAGAGGTCTCATATGGGATCTCACTGAAACTTCACAACAGTCCTTTAGGGTATGTTCGACAATCTCCCTTTTTGAAACCTGAAGTTCTGCATATTACCTGAGATGCAAGTCACACAGGTAAAAGTTAAAGAGATAATGCACATACCCAAGTCACCCTAAGCCCAAAGCCCATATGTAGTATGTTGTACCACAGCTTGTCTTAAGTCAGAAGCAGCCATTCAGGAGAGCTGAACTGTACAAACATTTCTCTTGCATCTTAATGAAACTTGTGACTAGTTATATTCGACTAGTTATGTCTTTAAGACTTAATTTCTTCATCTGACAAATGAAGTTAATCACTACACTGCTGACTTTATGCAGTATTACCCTACGAGTCCTTATTTTGATTGCTATTTAGACTCTACAAGCCTAAAATAATGTTTTTCAGTTTCTCTATCTTGTTCTTTTTTTTTCTGAATAGGGAGGAAAACACAGGACACTAGTAGCATTTATAAATGTTAACTGTTACTTCTAAAATAGAAGCTTTCCTGTCTACAAAATAGAATCAGTTCTTTCAGTCCCCAGTTTCATCCCTAAGGCAAAGTCTTTATTACAGAGAGCCAACACATACTGCAGTAAGAAAGAGCCTCTTGTGTTGATAACAAGAAGGATCAAAAATAACCCCTAATTCTTACTTGCAGTTTTAATTATCACACCATCATGGTTTGTTTCTTGTGCAAACAACTAAACACATCCACACCAGGTGTCTCACACTCGTCTGATATTGAACAAGAACTAAGAGAGAGAAGCAGGACAGGTGGGCTCGTTTACTGATGACCCCGGACCACATCTACTTATCAGGATGATCGTGAGTGCCGGCTCGCCCAGTACAGTCCCAATTAATAAACTTATTAAAAGCGCCCCTTTAACTCTCAAAGTGGCTTCTATGTACATAATAAATGATATGGGCATCCTATTAAAAATGATAAATCATTTTCTTGTCTATTATAATCAAGACAATAGCCAAGCCAAGCCAAGCATGAGGGTCACGCCTATAACCCCAGCACTCAGGAAGACTGAGGCAGGAAGACCTCAAGGTTGAGCCAAACCTGAAAAACTTAGCAACACACTGAGGCCTTGTCTCAAAAAATATTAAGGGTTGGGGATATAGCTTAGTATGACGGCCCTGGATTCAATTCCCAGAAACAAACACACACACACACACACACACACACACACACACACACACACACAAAACGTAACAATGAAAAGCTTAATAAGTGTGAAGGAAGGCAGACATAGAATGGATACAAACTGAAATAAACTGTATATATACTACAAATACATAACACGAAAGCAAATAATAGTTAACTATACATCCAATTCTTCTCATAAACCACGTACTACAGTGATACCCCGCTACTGTACTTATTATTAAGTATCAAGAAAGAAGAATACCAAATAAACTGTTTTGGCTGTAGCAAGTCACAAAGCAATTGACACTGACAAGTTCTAGCTTATGAGTTGAGTGCTACACAAATGACAATTACCAGCACAAAATTTTCATGTCAAAATACCGCAAGTACAACACTGACAGGTTTCAAAGCAGTGGAGTACTAAGGTGATGACTGTATTACTAATTTCAGTCATTTTTCAGCTTTCAAAACAATGCAGCTTAAAAATATGTACAGAAAACGGATTAGTTATATAAGCCAACAGAACACAGAAAATGAAAACATCAACAGAAAGAAAATGTGAATGATGTCAGCCCCTGGCACCTCACAAGGAATACCCTTAACTCTAGTTCAGGCTCCACTCGAGATCTACTCTCTTTAAAGCTACAAGAAAACCAAGGCACAGAAACCTTCAGTGAGGTTAATAATGCTCTTAACAACTCCTCTGTCCTCAGGATCTCAGAATAGGATCTTTGTGAATGTGTTTAGAAGCTGCAGTCATGTTGGATCAGAGTTGGTGCTCCAGCAATGATGAGTGCACTTTACAGAAGATCGAGGACACAAAGCTACACAGCGAGAAGAAGGCCATGTGACAAGGGAGGCAGAGGCTGAGGTGATGGGGCTACCAGGCGTCACCAGGAGTTAAGAGACACTGGGGATGAGCCTTCTCAAGAGAAGCCATGAACCAGCCAATACTCTGATTTTATATTTCTAGCTTCCACATAACGATTTTCTGTTGTGTAAATCCACCAAGTTTGGCTAATATGTTTTAGCAGTCTTGAGAGACAAATGCACACCTTTCTTCAAATTCTCCCCTATCACTTTTTAAGACTTCAGCACTTATGCAACGCATCAAGAGGCAATAAACAGTGGTCTATGGAGGATGATACTTGCTTGGACTATTGTACACCAAACCAGGAGACCTCTGCTGCCCACCCAACAAGCCTGCACTGAGCCGGTGAACACAAAAAGCTTTTACTCCAGAGCTGAGCACCCCTTCCTCCATGGTCTGGTGGGGTGTTAGCCAAGTTATACCTCATCCTTCTTCTCCTGAATACGCCGTCTCTCAGCCTCAATCGCCAGCTTCTCCTGAATTTCCTGAGCAATTTCACAGTCTTGTTGTTCCCTAAAAAACAAGCGTGAAAATAGTATGAATAAAGAAAATAAGGAACATTTTTTTCCTAAAAATAATAAACACAAATTACTGAAGACTGACTATGAGCCATCATGTATTTTTACCTCAATTAATCCTCATGAAAGAGATTGAGGCTGACACAATGAGATTGATGCTGTCACACTTTACAGATGAGGAAACAGAGGTCTAGAGCACATACATCACTTCCCCAAGATCACAGAGAAAATCTGTAGCAAAACCAGAGTCTAAACTGCAGATGCTTCAATGTAAAGTTCACACTTCCTCTTCACGACCACATCACTTCACTGGACTGGGGCCACTGTACACGAGGACAGGCATGTGTTCTCCAGGTTCTTAAAAGGCTGTGATGCACCCAGAGACTACTGTCCACAAACACCCAAATACAGAGTTCCCAGATCAAGTTTGCAAACAAACTCATTAAAAGGCTAATAATACTGTGGTCCCTAGCGGTGACAATCTGGCTTTGAAATTACTTTTATAAATGTTGTAATGAAGCCAGGCATGGTGGCACACATCTGTAATCCTAGCACTCAGGGAGGCAGAGGCAGGAGGATCACAAGTCCAAGCCTAGCTTGGAAATATAGCAACTTAGGGAGCCCTGGACTCAAAATAAAAAACAAAAAGTGCTGGGAATGGAATTCAGTGCACGCACACTCACACATGTGTACACACACTATGTGTATGTAATATTATATATGAATATATAAATAAAAATGGTTTTCTCAGCTTCAATAATAAACACAAGAAATTATGCTAACAAAGGAAAACGAAAGAAAAGGACAAAAACAGTATATATTCCTCAGCTCTGGTTTTCAATAGTAATTTCTCTGACAGATGCCAGTTTTCTCAAAATTTTGATCATTAAGAAAACCAAATACTGTAATTGTAATATTACCATAGTTTCTCAGTTTTTGGTTTTGTGTTTGCTTGTTTGATTTTGGTATTTGTGCATTCAGCAAAAATTTAAATAATACCTCCTATGGACTAGGCATTATACACAACAATGCAGATTAAAAAACAAAAATGAATGAATCCTCCACCTGTCTTCTGAAGCTCATATTACATTCTGGTGGTAGAAACAAGGGAAATCATTTTTGTAGACAAAAGAAATACTTCCAAGTAGTACTTTTAAAATAGCAGCTCCACAGAAAATAGTTTGTTTCTCTCAGAAACCATTGCTACTCAGACACTCAAGTCTGATTTCACATTTCATGAAAAATTAGTGCAGAAGATTAAAATTCTAGAATGTGATATCTCCTAGGAGACATCTTTTATACAAAGCTACTAGCCAGGAATGATGAATGAAAACATGCTACAGTCGACTATCAAAAAGATGCTGGAATAAAATTCCATTTGCATTTTATAATGTGCAGTACTCTGTTAAATACATACATCCCTTCATTTTTCCTGAGGACTGAACTTAAAATACTCAGTGAATCTCAGACTTGCTTACACGTTTCCATGTTTAATGTCAATCTTCTGTAATTAAGAAGTGGAAACAGATGTGGGCCCACACCTGTAGTCCCAGAGCTGCAGGAGACTGACGAAGGTTCCAGCCCACCCTGAACAACTTAGCAAGACTGTCCCAAAATAAAAAAAACTAAACACACAAACAAACAAGAGCTGGGGATGTAGCTCAGTGTAAGGATTTTGAGTTCAATCCCCAGTGCTGGATTTAAAAAAAAAAAAAAAGGAATGGGGGGGTAATATCTTGACTTCTCTGGAGGAAATGAAACCCAAATATTTTATTCTAACACAGTTGAGGAGATGAAAATCCTTCTCATTTGTATAAGGAAATGGCCATTTTCACCAGTTGGAAAGTGTGCAGGTGTGGGTGAAAGTGCGTGTGTACGTGCATGTGGACATGGGCAGAATGAGGGTGAGAGAACACCAGGCAGAAGGCGCAAGTAAGAAGCAGCAAGGCTTCATGCTTTAGAACCAGTGATCCTGCTTCTACGCTGCCAGCTGTGAACCATGCCTTCTCATGCCATTTATCAACTACGAAAAAGTGTGGACTTAATGACTTTATATTATAGGTCAAATAATTTCAAATTCTTAACTAGTCAAGCCAAAGAAATGAAAATAAAAGCCTATGCAGAAATTTTTATTTCCTCTTATATTTTATTCACTTGTCTATTATAATTAAGAATCATACATTAAATCACAGTCTTAGTTTTAAAAGATTTCTCTAGCTATCTTTTACACTCCAATGAATGTAAAATCTATATAGGAGTAAGTGGCTACTAATTATATGCAAGGCAATAAACAAATAGAAGAAAAGCAGAACAGCAGGGAAAGCAAACCCAAATGAGATGTTTTGAGGTTATAAGTGACAAAGAAGATGCATCTCCTGGAATAGAAAATTAAAAAGTGAAGTTTCAGCTAAGCTGCATTCTGAAGAATACAGCTCTGGTTCAGTAATCAAGTTATGCAGAACTATGCCAAAGCGAAATTAAGTTAGAAGGGAATAGGAAATCATTGGTAAGTCTCACTTTGGACAATGGCCCCAGGACCCAGAATGCAGTTCATTAAAACCATAGCATTTCATCCATTCCATGATGCCTGGCCATCAAGACTGCCAGGGCGTAAAGACGAAAAAACTTTCTTTCTAACTTACTAAAGATTGCCCAAACCTTGCAATCCCAGGCAAAAATACCATACCTGTTTTTTCTCTCATGTAAGGTCTATAAACTATCACTGTGACTCCTAATTTATATTTTACATGGTCTTAATAATTTCTAAATAACCTCATTATACTACTCATTGAAATTACCCTGATTCAGGGCTTTATCCTTCATCAATCTCAGAACTGGTCCTTCCTCTCAGGGAATTGTGAATAATACAAAGGGTGAGCAGTTGGAACTATAGAACAGTCTAGCTCTGGCTCTTTCTTCACCTATATATGTTACAATGAGCCTCAGAACACCTCAAATGTATCACCGTTACCACTCTCTTCAATTCTGACTTTATCATCCCTTAATTTAACCATTGCCTAATAGCTGCCTTCAATTTTTCCCCTTCCAAATCTTTTCCTACCCAGTTCCCACAGTGGGTCCCAAATGCTAAGTTAAAATTCCTTGAATGACTCTCTATTCCTTATAAAATCTAAATTCCCTAATATAACTTTCATGACCTTTTGGTCTAACTTTTGGACTACTTCTACTTTCACCCTTAGTCATACTCTCCACTTTAGCGATACAGTGGACCCTTGACTTATGAACTCAATAGGTTCCAGAGGCCTGATTTTAACTAAGTCAATACAGCTGAGATCTGGATGCTTACCTGGGATCATGCTATAAATAACAAGAAGCAGAGGAATCTTCCATTAACCTAATTAACCCAAGTTGTTTGTATGTCAGGCCAGTTGTAACTTGAGGGTCCACTGTACTCAACTTCTTGCAACTATCATGAGATTCCAAGTCCTTTTATCTACAGCCTTTATGCATGCTACTCTTTCTAAATAGAAAGGTTTTTTCCCAATTATCCCTATAAAATCCTAATGAACCACCAAGGTTCAGATTAAACATATCTAACTTGTCTTATGAAACCTTTCCCAGTCTCTCTTCTCTTTTCATACACATATAATTTATAATTAAATTCTCTGTGACTAACAGATGTATCCTTAGCTATATAATGCTCATGTGCTTTTCTAAAGCTCTTAAAGCCAATGGCTGTGCCTTATTTCTATCTCTGGTCTCGAGTTTCATGGTACCAGGTTTGGTAAGTCAATACTGTTTATTTGCAGAATAAGAAAGCTTACCAAAATGCAAACTAAAGTCCCCTTCACAAATAATAAACTAAAAGACACATCATTCCTCAAAACTGATAGACTTTCCTATTTTATTTCAACATGACATTAAAGTAAGTCAAAAGGTCTCTTTCACGTCTCCCTTTATCCTTGGCCCTCAACACAATATTATGTGGTTAAATTTCTCAATAGAGGTTTAGGTTATAAGAGCCACCCTCAGACAAGAAACATATCCTGTGAGCTTTAAAACATTACAAAACATGGAAACAAAGTCTTTGTAAATAGGGAAGGGTGGAGGGTGTGGAGGGCAGGGGAATGGGGAAAAAATAAGAACCAAGATACGTCATGTAAAGGTACAAGATCCCAATGATGAATGTAACTGTATTGTATACCAAAAATGTACCAATAAACTTAATGGAAAAAAATAAAAATAAAATAAAATCAGGGCCGGGGATGTAGCTGCACCTGCCTGACAAGTGCAAGGTCCTGAGTTTGATCCCCAATACCAGAAAATAAATAAATAAATAAATTAATTAATTAATTTAAAAAATAAAATCAGGGGAAAAAATTTAAAAAAAACATTACAAAAAAGTAAAAAGTCATTGTACTGGGAGAATTTTAGAACTAATCATTTCCATTTATCTGTTAAGGGAGAAGACAGTTTGGTCAGATGCTGAAGTTATGTAGAGAACTCTGTGTACAGCTCAGAGGTTTCCAGAACATTCTGTTTTTAAAAAAGCAAAGGATTCAAGGAAAGAGCAGCAAACACATGCTAGGAAACAGTAAAGGAACTCAACAACAAATCATAAATTCCACTGCTATCTACTATTTCACTGGATCCCCTAAAGAAACTGTGAGGCAGAGGAGAAAGTAAGTACTTCCCCCCTGCTATGGGTAAGAAAAATAAACTCAAGAGCAGTCAATTAATTGGCTCATGTGTCTAAAAATGTTGGGTTCACACCATGATCTACAGTGCCCCAAAATCTAGTCAAGTTTTCCAATAACAAAGAAAGTTTTAAAAGTAAAGAAAACTATTGGGTAGCCACTGTAGGATCTGTAAACTAACAGTGAAGGATCAAAGGTACAGGAAGGGTCTCCACTCCTGGCCTAGGTGCTGGCTCCACAATTCTGACATCAACCCCTCCTACTCCCCAAATCCTCACAGGTCTTTGTAGCGCTTCTGGAGCTGAGCCTGGGCTTTCAGATCTTCTTCCTGGAGCTGTTTAGCCACCTGGAGATCATGCTGGACCAAACGGTTCCTCTGAATGTTTGATGCCAAATGATGTTCAACTGGGACAAAACGAGTAAGATGAAAAATAGGATTAACATTAAAAAGAGCTTTAGATCGACCACAAAGTAAAAAGGGGACCAAAAAGATTAAATAATTTGTCTTAGGTCCCATGGAAAAATAACAGTAGTGCTAGAACTTCTACACAAATATTCTAGCCAGGACCAAAGCTCCTTCTATTACCACACAATGCCACTCTATTTAATGGCTCCATTTTTCAAATCTTTTTATATTGACAAATGACTTAATTATTCAAGAATCACAAACACAAATACTGTCTGTACATAACTTAGGTTTACTTTCCATCAGAACAATGCAAAAATATTCAGAGCAATTCACATAGTGACCTGGAAAAGATGTTCAGGCCCCTATTCTAGGAGGCAAGAATAGAGTCTCAGCCTCTGACAGTTCTGGGTAGGTTACAACTACTGTCTACCTCCTTCAACAGGGAGAAAAAAATTTCCTATTTTCCTCTTACAGACTCATCAGTTGTATAATCCTTGATAGCCTGTCTGACTCAAAACACTCAAAAATTTTTTATCCATTTTTTTACCCAAGCATCATTTGCCTGGACAAATCTTTCAGCATGGATGTGTGGTATAACCTGGGGACAGTGTTCCCTCCCTACTTTACCCTAAGAAAACAGCCTCAAGCTACCACTGAATAAAGGAAACTGAAGGCACATGAATGAACACCAGTACTCACTCTCTTGTTCCTGCAGATTCTGAGCCAGGGTGTGGTCCTCCAGGACAGCAAAGTCTCGGCATACTGCAAAAGATAAGAGAGAAAGAACAGACAGGAAGATTTATTTGTAGTACTTTAACATAAAAAAAAAAATTTTGCTTTCTTGAAAAATCAATTCTAATATTCTGAGATGATCAAATTTGTAACTTGCAATGCATAAAATGGTGACTACTAAAGTATGACATCTTTATTCACAAAAATCCACATATGCTTGCCAAGCATAAAGTGTCACAATATAATGGTTAGCTCTGGTCTCTTGCCTGAGGTGAGGACATTAACCACAGAAGCAGAATTCAGTCTAGAAATTCTACAAGGGGAGGTTAAGTATTGCTAAAATAAAAGAAGAGTCAACAATGTAGAGAGAGCTGAGTTCTTCCATGGTCAGAGGTATCAAAAAAAATCTAGCTTATACCTTAGCCATCTGTAGATTAAGGGATCCTCTCCCTAAGAGTTCTGTCTATTAAAATGTCACTAGGAAAAGACATCACTTTCGTTAGTCCTTCAGGTAGGAGCAAATCTCTACTTCACAATAATCATATTACAGTGGTACCTTGGTTCACAAACTTAATTTGTTCCACAATTTTGGAAAAGCTGGCCATGTTTGTGTTTGTGCGGGAAAGATGGCCACAGTTGTGTTTGTCACCTGATACAGAATTTGCAAACAAAAACAATTGTTCACAAACAAAAGGATTCGTGAACTGAGGTACCACTGTATTTGATGGCTGGTCTCTAAGTCTTCTAAACATAAGTTGCTCCTAAATAATCCACAAACCCAAAGAAAATGGGAACTCAAGAGGAAACCAGAAATTTGCCCCTAACTTTGCCTCCATCTGAAGATCCAAGCAAGAGCACCTGCTGAACTGTTTCCTTCGAAGTAAAATGGAAAGAGATGATCTCTAACATCTACTTTACCCCAGAGTGCAATTTAAACTACTACTTCTTAAAAGAAACATATGAAAAAAACAAAACATGAAGGACTCATCACAAAATGTGCTGTTTCAAGGACAGGCAGTTTAGGTGCTAAGTTCTCACTCTATCCCAAACATGTAACTCATGTTAAGAAAGGAAAATTCCCCAAAGCCTCAGAATACTGCCATGTATGGGATGCATGAAACTCTCCCCTACGGTTTCTGAGAGGTTACAGATCTCTTTCTCCATCTTTGGACTTGCTTGTGAAGATGTTTAACTGAAAACCAGTGCAGAACACTCCCTTGCCAACTTAGCACTTATGTGTTCATCACACAGTCCTGCCCCTGAATTAGAGATAATGCAATAAAAGTAGAGAAATTTTAAGAATGTCAAGATCACTTTGAAACGGTTTTATGGTAAAGGTAACATTCCTTCTCAAGAACCATACTAAACTGAGTATGACCTGCCGACCCCTTGCACAAACCTAACTGTATGATCTGTACTTCAATAGTAAGCTCTGTTCTTTTTCATCAGATGAATTCTCAGAAAATTTCTAACTTGAGGCCCAGGCCCGAGTTATTCTGTATTTCACAGAATGAAAGTGCTTTCAAAATGAGCTGGTAATTACCCTCATTTAACAGATGAGAAAGCCAAGGTCCAGAAGAAAGGTCTTAGTAATGCTACACTGCAGTACACTGCAGATAAGGCTGGGGCTCAAGAACTCTTTCCTCCCCTGACACTCATAGTCCCCTTGACTCCAGGTAAGCCATGGTCAGAAGAGACTGAAAGAAGATACTCTGTATTAACCAACACGTGTTCTCTAAAACACCTCAATGAATCAATATCTAAGATGTAAAAAGATAAGCCACATATGGATTTAATTTACAGAAAGCAAATATTCAAGGGCCCCCACCCTTTAGCTCAGTGGTTCCGCCACCTGCCTCTCAAGCACAAGGTCCCAAGTTCAATCCCGGGTACCAAAAAGAAAAAAAGAAAGCAAATATTCAAAATGGATTGACCAAAATGAACAGTTAAATCTTGTATAAAAGAATGCTAATTTAATTTATTAATCTATTATTTGAAGCATCTTTAGTTTTCTAGCAGAGCATATGCTTATATATTAGATCAATATTCTTCAAATTAATCCTAGAGTAATGCTTTTTCAAATCCCGTGTGCCAAGCTACTATCACGTCATAAAAACATTTATAACTCTAAGACAAGCATTTTAAAAATGAATATGCTAGACAATAACAGAGTATATCACACAGTACAGAAGATTGTGGTCTGCAGAAACTATGCCACACAAGTACATACATATAAATGATATGTAGTAGGTCTCAGTGTAAACACATATCATTATAAAGATTACACTCAAAAAATTTAAAAGCTATTTCAATTCATGTTATTAGGTTAGCATATTTTTATGCCAAAAATATATTTTACATGTTTTTAATGTCATGCAGAATAAATAAAAATTAGAAAAATTACTGTAGTTTTCATATGGAAAACTGTATAATTTGTATTTTTTAGTACAACATTAAAAACAAAATACATATTATTTATGGATAGATATACCTGCAATAAAAACTACTTTTTCCTTTTTTTTTTTTTTTTTCAGATAGGATCTCACTATGTATTGCAGGGCTGGTCTCAATTCACAGGGGTCCACCTGCCTCAGCCTCCTGAGTGCTGGGATTATGGGTGTCCACCACCATACTCAATCTAAACAATAATTTTTTAATACATGACACTGGCACACTGAATTAAAAATAATGGCTATCACTAGGGAGGGAAAAAGGGGGCATGAATGTCTCCGCTATATATATGTTCTTCTATTGCTTTAAAAACAAAATAAAAATAAGCAATAAAGGCAAAATATTAACGTGTATTTAATTTGGGTCATAGATTCCTAGGTTTCTTTTTATTTTTTATTTTTTATTTTTTGCAGTACTGGAGATCAAACCCAGGGAGGGCCTCACACACACTATACTCCCAGTCCAGAGCCCAGGTTTCCTGGGTTTCTAAATTTCTTTATATAGTGTTTTATATATTACATTTTAAAGCCTTTAATTAATTTTTAAATACAACTTCTTTCATTTCATCAACGGCGTACAGTTCTAAACCACAAACATAACAAAAAAACCCATTGCTATATCAGAAGTGGTGTAAGAATTAGTGACTAACAATTCTTAATGGTTTTGCAATATCTGAATAGCCGGATTGGGGTCTACTGAATTACTTTGAGTTAATCCTGGATCTTCTTACTGCAGAGGCTGAACTGGTACACAAAGGTATCAGCAGGGCCTGCCTGGGCTGGAAGAGGAACTGGAAGATGTTCAGTGACAAAAGAAGTACACATATACACACATACACAGAGAACTGTACTGTCCAATACATTAGATTGCACAGTGCTTCAGTTTACCGAGAGCTTCCAAATACATGATCTCATTTACACTAAGGTATTTGCTCAGTCTACACATTTCTTCTGCATCTAGTCTTCAATCTACAACTTCTTCTGCCACTACTCAAGTTCCTTTCAAGATCTTCTGTGCATTCCCTGCATCACTCCTCTAACACAAGCTGGAAAGCAGTCACACATCCAGTCACTTCTGTAAATTAGTAACCAGACTGAGATTCCAGGAAACACCTCACAGCCAGGCAAAGTTTAGAACCTGGATGGGCCTCTGCTCTCTCTCTCACCTAATTTACTTCAATGTAAACAGAGCAAATGGCATTAAGGATTAAACACTGTGAACTCATCTGATTACTCTTCCCTGTGGATACATTTAAGGTGAGCACTGGGTTCTGAACTTTTATCCTCCCACTCCTGGACCTTCTTCCCTTTCATATTCACAGTTTCTCACTCAGAACTTAGGCTGGTCTTCTTGGTGTAAGCCAACTCCATCATTGTTTTCTACAGTCCTTGCCCTCTGCTAAAATAAGTTCCCTCACTACAGCCATTTCACAACTGTTTTTGTTCCCACCCAGACATCAGTGGTCCTAACTTTGCCTCAGACACTTCCCCAAAGTTAGGGCATGGTGGCTGTCTCTGAAACTCTGCCTCTTTGCTTACAAGAGTCAACAAAAAGAAACGCGTTTTGCCCTTGAAATCCAGCACAAGCTGCCTCCCTATCCAGGCAGGGGCTCTCAGGAATAATCTCTGCCCCTTCCACACAATTAGCACTGGATGTAGCACACTGCGAGACTTCAAGAAACATGCACTAAAAAAAAAAAAAAAAAAAAAAAATCAAGAAAAGCATGTCAATAAACTCAAAGAACAAAAAGAGTTTCACAGACAAAAGAAAAGTGTTCATTACGCTCTCTTTATGACAGGATCACAGACTTGTACATTTTGTCAATCATTTATACAAAATTATTAATAACTTACATAAGCCTAGAACACTCTCCCATTCTCATTAAAAGAAAAAGTGTTAATGGTTTTTAACCTAAAGACATATGCTTAAGTATACAGTGAATTTCTTTACATTAAACCAAGCAAGTTAAAAGAATGAAGAGGGACTGACTACCATAAACATATTCATATATACGATGTATGTTCTCCATCGTTTTATTTAAAGGACAATTCTCATACAGTTATGGATTTTCCCTAAATACACAATTGGTGCTGGTGCAGCATGAACTTAATAAATACTTATTTTAATAACAATGGGCTGAACTCTATTTCAGGATGAGTGAGTCATTTCCAAATCATCAAGGAGGTGGGTGGAGATGACAGAAGACTAAATGGGTAAAATACAATTTGATACACGTAATACAAGAGATTTGCAGAAGCTTTTTGAGTGGCATGAACATCTGAGCAGTTGTCCTAATTATGAACTGGGAGTATGTACAAGGAATGAGAGTAAAAAGTAAAGATGCAAAATGGATTTCAAAGAAAAGTTAAACTGCTATAGGCAGAAGTAGTAGGCATTTATGGCAGAGGATCAATTATGAAAAAGGACAAAAATACATAGGGAGTCCTGAAATTCTATGCTCTGGAAGAGAACAGAGGAGCTCTTCAAAGGGAATCACAGCAAGAGATTAGATAGAAAGGCCCTGTGCCTCACCCTGAGAAATCAATTCTTTACCCCGTGGGCATTCTTAGTACACAGTTTACATGACATGCACCAAAGGAAACCTGGTATTTGCCACCCCACTCCACCACAGGACAACCAAAAACCAACCAAAAACTACCTTTCATACTTTCACTTTTCCTCTACTTAAATCATTATCATGTATCATTTCTTTCTGTTTTCTCAATATTTATCCCTGACAGACATGTGCTGGCCAACTCTATCCTCCTAGCTCTGGACACGCCCCACTCCTCAATTCACCCTACCAACAATGGGGAAAGCTTTCTGTACACAAAAATGCAGAACTACTTCTCTTTTTACAGGTAATACCCTCTCATCCTCCTTCCCCTTGGCAATTAGTAGAAAAACAGAAACTAAATTTCCATACTCTTAAATCAACATGTTAAAGGAAAATACTGAAAATCAATGGTCTGAATATCCCTTAAAATTCCAGCCCAAAGAAAACAAATTTAAAGTCCTAAAATAGTATCTCAAAAAAGTTTTCTTAGTCATTTAGTCATCAACAGTACTGGCTTATGATCCCTCTCAGCTTCCTACCAATAAAGGAATAACTATTTAAAAACATATTGAAGATTGTTATTCTAGAAAGCTCAATTGAAGTAAGTTTCCCTCTTCCTCAGTAACAAAATATTCTACTAAAAACATTTCACAAAGGTGATTTATATTTAGAAGTGGTGAAGTAAAATCTCTTTGGGTCTCCTTATCTTTTGATGGACAAATAGAAGTGAAATCTTCCATGTTCACTACAAAAGCCAGTACACACACACACACACACACACACACACACACACACACACACACAAACTGACAAGCAGAAATTTATTCTCAAGTTTTAGCCAAGAATTAAGCACTTAACCTGCATTTATGATGGCAACACTAGTAAGAAAAAAAAATAGTGGGGCAATATTTTGCCAAACTAATTCTACTCAGAACTTTGTGAAGTTTTGAATGACAAATTATACTCCTACTAGCAAGAACTCCTTTCTCTCCCGTCAAGTACGCAGAATGAGTACACATCATCTAATCCCCGCATTGGAAGCAAACCCAGAAATTTTCTGCCCCACAGAATGGCTCCCTGATGCCCTAATAATACATTGTCTAAATAAGATGCCTGCCCCCAACTCCTTCTCACTCACCACTGTACACATCAGAAGAGAAAAAGTAATTCATCTCCTGCCATTCTTTTATACACATGCCAATACTCTCTGAAAGTACAATTCCTAAAACTCAAACTTCACAAGTTTCCACCCATGTAAAAACGCCTAGAATTAATAATATATTCACTACAGACTATTTCTTTCAACTGGGTCCCTTTTCCCTTTCATGGAATGGCTGAATTTTAGGAACTGTCCTGTTTTTATGTAAATATTATTAATAGCAGATGGGCTACAAACTCAATGTTTTTCGGATAGGAATACGCTTGCTTTTGTTTATCCTTAAGACATGAAAATACCCTCTATGAGCAAGGAAGATACTCCAGAGGCCTATTTTGTCTGGCAAAAGTATAACAGCCAGACACACATGACATTTATGTAGCACTTGGTGAATTACAATGCACTTCCACCTTTGTTACTATCTAAAAAGGCTTTCTCAATATCCTCATTTCACTTATGAAAAAACTACAGCACAAAGAGGTAACTTGACCAAGATTGTCTAGTAAATAAATAAAATGAACTGGAAACTAAATAATCTCTTCAGGGTTACATATTTCTGCTCAAAGATGAACTGGAAGAAATGGGTATGTGCTCAAATATCAGAAATACGTAGTATTATTAAATACTAATTAAGACAAATGTGCATTAGGGTCTTTGAAATGAAAAAAATTCAGTAACAGTGTAGTCAAAAAGGAGACTCTATGTCCCAAGGAAACTGTGGGACACAGTTACTCTATCTGACTATGTTCCAAGAAATCAGACCTCCAGAAATGACAGTCATATTTACTACTGAAAAATAAGAGCAATAAAAAGTTCCTTTCCCCCCCTAAGTGGTAGAGTATTTGCTTGGTATTCAGGTGGTCCTAGGTTCAATTCCTGTTAAATACCACTAAAAATACAACAGCAACAAAAAACTCCTTTCATTTCCACAATATTTCATAGGTCACCTACAGAAAAAAACCCCTGCAGGTACTGCAAGTGAAAATTTTCAAAAACATCTCCCTTTGGGACAATCTACCCCCTCCACACACCTCTCCAGCTCTCCCTCTTTTTAGAAAGACAGGGTATTAAAATATTTTACGCTAATGCTCATGAGATGTAAAAGCAACTAGAACTAAGAAATAATAATACATATAAATTCCTGTGCTTTTATTACCCTACAAAAGAAAGGTGTTCCCAACCTATCAAAGAAGAGTCTCTTAAAATTCTAATAAAATGGAAAGAAGAAACAGAGGAAAGAGAAGAGATGTGAATAGAAGAAAGGGAAATTACAAGTAGATTTCATCCTAATGACAAATTCTCTACGTTCTCAGCTGCACCAAAGCTTATCAACAGTTCAGGATGACATATATTACCTCCACCAAAACCAACTCCACCACCACTATTATCAGAAAGTAAAGGAGCAGAGGGGCTGCTTCTTAAAGATGCTGAGCTACAGACCATAGACAGCTTCCTAACCACCTGTTCCAATGATGACCCCCCAGAATAGCAAACACTGCTGGTTCAATAGTTTTGAGTCACCAGCCACTCCACGACAAATTGAATTTCTTACTTTCAGAAGCTTGAAAACAAGAAAATAGCATTTAAGTAATTTTTGAGCAATTAATTTTCTGTGGAATAAAGGATAAATGAAACTTTCGATTCTTCTCTTTCAGTGTTGTAAATTTTCCATCTCACTGAAGTTAACAAAATCTAAGATAGGTAAGTATGGGGAGGTGGCACCTACTTTTGGCTGAAGCTAAGCAGATAAACTGAATCAACTGAAAAAGCTGTCCTATAAAGCTTCAGAATGAAAATATTTTTATGAAAAACAAATTATCCAAATATAACAAAGTCTACATAATGCCTCAAATATGTCCGTGATCGTTCTGAGCACCAAAGCAAGAAAGGAAATATGGAAAGTTGCTCAGTTCTTGTTATCATAAAGGAGAAATAATGCTAGTTGCTCACTATAAATACAAACGTTTATTAGCACCCAAATATGTAGTCAGTTACGTTGGAATTTAAATAGAAGGCAGTAAACTGTATAATGGAAAAGGCAATAAACATGAGATCTAAACATGTGACTAGACATGTTTTTAATACACATAAACACACACAGCTAAGTATGGCAAAAGATGATTTTAAAAAGGAAAGCAATTGATTTAATCCCAGCATTTCATTCTGTGTAATTTATCAAAGTAAGTTTCTGAGTCTGTTTTCTCTAATGCCCCAAATTTAAAGTTAAGTGAAAACCCCAGTAATTTAAACCACTTTTTTGGCAAGTAGGTATATATTATGCTAACCACAGACACCAGACTGCAGGCAAGTGGGTTTTGGAAATGCTGAGATAATCTAAGTCATCAAATCAGAAGTACTACTTTAATATCACAAACCATCTACATCATTATCAGAGACCACAGAGTAACTGGGTAACTTATTGGAAAAGAGAAAATGGCTGAGTCAGAAATTTCCTTCTGACAGGATAAATGATTGGGCATCAGAGGAGCAACGACAAAGGGAAGGAAAGCAGGGTGGAGACAGCAATTTTAGTCATCCTGGTAACACACTGGAAAGACATAAAACCTTCTATAAGGAACTACCTGACTCAAGTTACCCTTACAGATTAAGAAAAACACATACAAACAACCTCAGAAGCTTCCTGTGTTGCAGTCATGAACTTTACGGATTGGTGTTCTGAAGCCAAAAGTTTCTGATGGCAGTAACAAAGGAAAAGTTACCCAAGAAAACTGTTACAGCTCAGACCTTGTCTATCCTCAGAATTGCAGGGACAGATAGTAACATAAAACACTCAAGATGAACTTCCGTTTTTCTCAAGAAATATTCCACGATCTCAAAATGAGCTCAATCAGATCATTTTGTGTAAGTCCCTAACAAACTGATTCTTGTGTTCTTTTTATTTCCACCAAGTGGTCACTAAGGTTTTCTTCAAAACCCCAAGTGATTTGGATTCCACACAGTGTAATGTTGGATGGAAGGAGTATTAGAAAAGATTTCCTTATCTGCACCAAAATCTGTATGTTCTATCAATGCATCATTATTCTACATGCCAGGGTCACAATTTTTTAGTACTGTACTAGTCTCACATGTAGCTACTTCAATTTAAATTAAATCACACTAAATTTTAAAAATTTAGTTCTCCTAAACTTGTCTTCCTTGCCTCCCTTAAAAAACAATTACATAGCTGATTTACTTTAGAACTCAAGAATATTGGAATTTATAAAGCAACTACTGTAGGGCTAGGGCCGGGGATTTAGCTCAGTGGTTTCGCAGCCTGCTGCGCAAGCGCAAGGACCCGTGTTCGATCTCCGGTACCAAAAAAAAAAAAAGCAACTACTGTAAAAGTTACTCTTAATATCATAAAAATGAGTAAAAAGGAAGCATTCCTGCTATTTTTAAACGATTCAGTATATATTAAATGGATTTATAAAATGTTGTAATTAAAGAGAGGACTACCAAAACTACTTAGAAAAAAATGAAGTCCTCATATAGTACTTTTTGTAATATAATACACAGAACACTGGTTCTATAAGATACTCAATGAACACACATTGCACAAGGAAGCAGAATAATGGATCTTGGCACTACCACACACTGAATAATCATAAACTTATGTTACTTATGGTTGCTCTTCTGTAGTGTGAGAAAAATAATAACCACTGTAAGCACCTGAGCACTATACAGAATCTATTTTTAAAGTACTGTAATCAAACATTACTCTGACAGAGCCAGTTACATCTTCTATGTAGAAAACAACTGATAATGGACAAAGTGTATCCTCAAAAGTAACACTGTTATACAACCAACAGCAGAATTTTCTTCAAAGCAATTTTTCTCTAAGAATACTTAATAATAATTTATTTATTTGATCCCATGTACCCCTAAAGAAACTCCAACCTTGTGTTGCTTCACTATTTGAATGGCACACACTTTTCCTGGCACTTACACAGCCCTCAAATGGTTTGGCAGCCAGTTCTCTGTTTGCCTTAGCCTGGAAGGAAAAGCCACCCATTCCCTTAAACCTCTGTAGAAAAAAACCCAGTGATGCCCATTCAAACCCAAAAGATCACATCCAACCCAACTTAAGTACAAGTTTACACCAGAGAAGAAAAACCATGTTGGTTTATTGGCTTCATATGACAAGAACATTTCCTTAAGTACTAGCTAGGGCCTTGAGTCAGATATTTCCACTTCCAACTTCTCTGCAAGCACATACTTTGGCTAGTATTTTCTTTTTCACTAGGGTCAGTAAAGTTCACTTCAATTTCAAACAAGAGTATTATCCAAAATTCCCAGGTGACTTTATTATAGAGATCATGAGACAAGTAGGCAAGGGGAAATATTGTTAGAATCCTAGTTTCATAAAGAAAATTGCAACACTCACAATTCCATTCTGGTAACCACCTGACAGAGAACAACAACAGATTTTTCAGTAACCCTGGTTATATAAATCAGAAATCATGAGGAGAAAACAAATGAGTAAACTGTGAGATGTCTGAAATTCTACCCTGATGTGTCATCATATGCTTGGTAATTGGTTGTGTTCACTGACCAGAAATGTGTTTTTCTAAAAGATATCTTGACGAGATCATAGATTCATTCCTAGAATTAGCTCAGATTTATGCTAACCTAAGGTGCTGTATCCACAAAAGATCAGGTAACTTATCTTCCTAATTATCGTATAAGTAGGCTAACATTCCAATCAAATTTCCTCCTCTATAAATAGTCTATATAGAGTCAGAGATGATTACATAATAAACTTAGAGGCCGCTAGCCTGTGTTTCAAAGTTCAACCATGAAATTTCTAAAGAGATAACTGGGAGTTTCATGTAAATTTTATGAAAGGATACTATCAACCCCTTTGGTTCTCTATGTAAATTAATCTTAGTGGATTAATTTTTTTGAGGGAGAAATTCATATACATCTTACTGGTATTTAAGTTACATGTGAACTTTTGATAGTGCTCTATTCAGCCAACAAAGACTGTAAACTCACATATACTATGAGAGGAGAGAAGCAAAAATCACGTTGATAGATTCCAGTAAGGATGCTGCTGTGATCTGTTCACTTTTGTACACAGTGGCAACATTGATCTGTTATGAATTTTGTTCACTGTTTAAGAATTATTTCAGAAAAGAAAAAATATCAATTTTGGAGCTGGCCAGGATTCAAATACTGCTTACTTAGAAGCCGAAATACCTTCAAAAAATTATTTAATCTCTTTCAGCCTCGGGCTCCTCAACTGTAAACTAAGGATAAATGGGGAGAGGGAAGGATAGAGTAAGGTTGACCAGTGGGTCCTAAGCTATAGTTAGTTGGGAGCAAGAAGGGGGGGTGTGCTATTTGGACAGCAGGGACGCTACAACAACAATTATGCATTATATACTTCAAAAGCTACAAGAAAGAATTTTTAATATTTTTACTATAAAGAAATGATAAATACTTGACTTGATTTAAACATTATGTAATGTATATATGTACAAAAACATCACATGGTACCCCATAAATATGTACAGTTTTTTATGTTTTTCCGAATTAATTAAAAATAAATTTAAATTTAAATGTAAAAGATAAATGTTGAGGACTAATTTAGATAAGCTACATGAAGGGGCAAAGAAAGTAAGTGCCACTCAGTAAAAAGAAGTTCAATAAATGAAGTCTATTATTGTTAACAATGTCAAAGTTAATAAATTCCTATAATTAGTTATTTTCTATTAAGTGTTTCTTCTAGTCATGTCCCATTAAGTCAATGGTCAATAATCTGCTGAAACATTTTCCCTCAAGGGACAGTTTACTACGTTTCTATAACTCTAATATCTTCGGTCCAACTGAGTGAGAACATATTTCCTATGTACATTGTGGGCTTCAATTTAAGGAGAAATCAGAATGTCTCCAACATTTAATTAGGTCCACTACAATAAACTTTTATCAGTTGAACGCCCAGGATTAGGAAGCAAATTAGAATTCGATGTGAAAACTATGCAATTATTATGAAAGAATCACAATCAAGATGGTGTGAGAATGGATGGTACACTGAGAAGCACAGCCAGTCAAAATCTAACCAACATATTAACAAGTAGATTAAAAATTTTGTCATGCTTAAGGGTAGATGTTTTTCCCAGTTTTTGTACTCCGAGTGACTCTAGGAAAAGGTGTCTGCTAAGTCTATATGACATTTTGGCACCTGCACTATAGGAAATGTAGATATTTCTTCCCCAATGTTTAAAAATATAATGACTTTACTGTGGCATACAGGATACACACTGAAGAGCAAAAAACCCTCTTCTTAATTTCAGATACCTGTCAGAATTTCAGTCCTGAATCTACCAGCACTCACCAAGTGAGCTCTGACAAGTCACTTTCCCAGTCAGAACGTCATGTCCTGAGCCCAGGCAGGAGACAATCTAAATTGCCTATAAGAACTCCACAACTTAGATGATTGTATAACCCTATATAAGTGATATGTATTTGCCTCTAGATACAAGCACATCTACAAATGTGATAACTGCAGCATAAATGAAGCGGATCTACAAAGGATAATGATGTGCTAGCCTTCTCCAGTATCAAATACTACTTTCTTCTTTGTTGCTGTTGATTTTACTATTTCTAGCAAACAAAATGACAAACACCTTTTATGCATCTGTATAGCAGGTTTAACCACCAGTAAACCTTAAAATAGCTTTTCAGTCAATCTGGTACCTTAAAAAAAAGCATTTCCTATTTCAACCAGCAGTTCTCACAAAAGCCTTCATTATTGGGGTGAAATGAGACTGTGCTATCAGCTACTAACTGTCCAATGAATACAATGTGGACTTTGCCATTTACTAAAAGGTTCTCCTGGGGCAGGATGACTACAGTACAGCCTGGGAAAGCTAACACCTTCCTTCTTGAAGACATCGAGTTTTTCGAGTTCATCTGGAACATGTTCTAAATGCCCTGGATTTTTTTAATGTAGTGTTACTGAAACTGGCTTCAGCACACCCTACAATATACTTATTTTAGCCAAAATCACATAGAGGAAGTGAAAGGAAGTCAGGGACAGCTTTCATGTGTGAACAAGAAGACAAGCTTTCTAAATACAATACCTTTCTACTGTAGAAAATCCACTGCCTCACTTGCAAGGTGTCAGAATTGTTTAGATGAAATTAAGATATATATATATATATATATATATATGTACACACACATATTTGAATTATCTATTATATAGTAGATAAGATAAATGCTTACATAATGTCTCCCTACAAGTACTGCATGTTTTTAAAAGTGTTAACTCCCATATACCATATGAAGCCAAACCAAATATTTCTAAAGTGAGTAAAAATTAAACATATCCATCCCCAAAGCAAAATCTCCAGAGCATCATCTGGTGCCTTCCACCCTCTTTTAATCATAAACCACAACAAATGTGCAATATCTACCTTGATGTATTTTCCAACTCTAAACTCTCAGATTCTTCATTAGATCCCTTTATAGTCAACAGTTTTAAAAATACATCTTACATTTGACCTGTTTAGTTAAAATTTTATAAGAACATTCTCCCTTTTATTCTAAAAATAAATGTAAGCTGGCCATGGTGGCGCACATCTGTAATCCTACTACTCGGGAGGCTGAAGCAGAAAGGTCACTGCGAGTTTGAGGTCAGCTAAGGCTACAGAGTGAGTTCAAGGCCAACCTGAACTACATAGCAAGACTTTGTCTCAAAAATCCAAAATAAATAAATAAATGTATGTTACGTATATAAAGGAAAAAATAGTATGCATAAAAATTTTGAAGTGAATTCAACACCATCAAGAAACAAACTGGATATCTAGTAACAGCAACAAAACTGACACATTAATTTACTTCATATTACTAGGCTCTTATGTAATTAAAATTAATGCTTAAGCATGCATGGTTATTTCTTCCAACAGAGACTATTACAGGTGTAGACCTGAGTAAATCTCAACACTAAGTAAAATCATACAGAAATCTGAGAGATTAGGCAACTCATACATAAAAATTAAGTTGGACTTAGTCCTAGTCCCCTACTCCAACTCCCATGAATTCATGTGCATGATCACAGTGCTTACTCTGGTATGATTACTTCAGTCACATCAGGTTGGTCTGCACACTGAATACATGATGTCACATACTCTGACAAGTTTTCTACAGTATCCCGTACATGTAAGTAACCTTAAGAATAGTGAGATTAGCCAGCTATACCAGCCTTGTCTTGTAAGAACTGCCAGATCAGTACAGAAAATGTGGGATGTTACCTAAGCAAATAAATACAGTGGACCCTCAAGTTACAACCAGCCTGACATATAAACAACTTGGGTTGCGAACAGAATTTTAGTTTTAACTTATGACCAAAGTCTTGAGTTATGGCCTGAATGCCGGCCACTTGTGCTTCCAGGTGGTCTCAGATACAGATTTAACCTTTAAGGAGTTCTGGAAGGAGCATTACAGCATCCTTTCCTGTGTAGGGTTAACTGAGAAATCCTGCGCCAATGTCTCTCTCAGGACACTGAGATCTGCCTGTGCACAGGAGAGAGTCTTTGAAGGCCATGTAGGAGAGCCTGCACCTTCAACTGACCAACTTGAGTTAAAACCGGCCCTCTTGAATAAATTGAGTTTGTAAATCAAGGGTGCACTGTACTCCAAACTGAGTTCCTAAAATACATGGGAGGAAAGAAGCAGGACAAACTTATGGAGAATCACCATTTGAGGTGGGCCTGAGCTGGGACTAGAAACAGGCTGTATTTGGACAGTGGAGAGGTAAACATCAGGCAGAGGGCTAGGGTTAGAACAATAACCTGGAAGAGAGAAAAATTCTAGTTTACAGTGCAACATGGACAGTAACACAGAGATTCAGGGTACACCAGTACATCTCACAGATGTGAGATCTCTGTATCCAGTTCTTCAGGTAACTCTCACAAACACACATATTTGGCATTGTAAATATTATCTCCAATGATCAAGTAAAGAAATTAGAATCTTAGAGATAATGAGTGTTTTCTGAGTTGTTCAAGCTAACAAGTAGCATAAAGAAGATGTGAAAAGAAGTTGACAACGAAGTAAGTCAACTAACTTAAATATTATATTCCAAATTGGATGTCAAATGAGGTATACTGGTAAGATAAAGCAAATACTGCAAAATAATTCTAGTAGTTCAGTTACTGAAAAGAAGCACACCAGAAATGTGTAGAGTAAAAATAGTCTCTCGTGCTTCTATTTCAAATGTAAATCAAAATGACAGCTGCATTACATACTGCCAAGTAAATAGGTGTCAAAAATATGCACATTTCTTACCTCTCTTCAATTGCATGTATCAGTTCAACATCTGTTCCCCAAATTTTGGGGGAAATATATAAGGAAACCCAAAAATTAAGAACAGAAAACGAAATAGTTTTGATAACTTTATAATTAACCAATATGAATAAGGAAATCTCAAAGATTTCATCCATTAGATGCTATACAGAATATTCATGTTTCATTTGATAATCAGTGAAGAGATAAAAAACAAGAACCTCAAGGTAGTCATTGGGAGGTAAGTACCTTCAACTTTTAAAAGTCAGTGAAAACTTTACACAGTTGTAATACGGGTGTCAATCATCCTGTCCAGCTTCCTCTGGTATCTCAGCAATGTCTTCTTCAGTTAATGAACTTCAAAAATCAGGTCTATGGTACTTTAATAGGGAAACTGTAAAATCAACAGAAAAGAAAAACTGATTGTGGATACACTTGAGCTTAATCTAACGTAAGGAGGACTGACCACAGAAGCCTGGGAAGACAATAGAAACGGACATGCCAATTTATAATCCAGCAATCATGGACTGAATAGAGAACATTTTGCAGGCAAAGCCAGACAGTGATTGCAAATGCAAGACACAGACACTGATGAGCCCCTTCTCAAAGAGGTAGTGACTGGCCCAGCTGTGAGAGCAAATGAGATACCCAGATGGGAAGAAAGAGGACCTTAATTGAGTTCCTTCTTTCCCTTTCTCCACTTCAAATTACTCGCTACTCAAAAATTACTGAATGTAATATTTAAAGTAATTCAGGGGTTCCTTCACAGTCAATAAACAAACTTTGTTATTGAAAGGGTGGCAGTGAAGAGGGAAAGACTAAGTCATTTGCAATTCTACTTTGTACACTTAAAAGTCTCAGATTAAAATGAATGGAAATTGACTCGGTCTTTATGACTCATTAGAAAAGCAGAAGGCAAAAAAAGTCCAGTGGAGACTCCCTTGGTATTTGGTCACTGTGGAATGGTATCAGAACTGAAAAGGTTCATCAGCTACAAAGTCCTCAAAGTTTGGTAGTAAATCAAATACAAGCTTCTAGGAAGAAGTGATACTTCATTCATGCAAATATCCATACCAAGTTTTAAACAGAGCCAATTATTAAGCAATAAACAAAAAAGGCACACTTGCTTATAAAAGTTGGATGTTATAGTTATAGCTCAGTGGCATAGCACTTGCCTAGCATGTGCAAGGCCCTGGGTTCAATCCCTAACATCAGGAAAAAAAAAAAAAGGGTTACATCTGTTGAACACTATGTACTTCACTCACAAAAGCTCCCACAAAGTAGGAGCTAAGCTGGCATTTGGCATCTTCTTATTTTACATTAATATTTCTACCTTGATTCATTTGTTCCCAGAAATTTAAAAGGAGTGTAATTTTTCTTCTTCTAAAAAGGATATATGTATATTTTTGAAAGTCACTACACAAATTATGTTGTAATATGAGTTCAGTCAAAACTTGTCCACAAGGACATCCCTAGATGAAAGCAAAGTTATAATAATTAGTGTTCATATTGCCAACCAGAATATAAAAAAAAACAGAAGAAAGTTTTTGGAAAGTTTTGCTGAAAATGTTTTAAAAAGCACCTTTTCCCCCCTTGTAAAATACTGAAAAGTAAACATCTTCAGCTTTCCAAGTCATGTGGTCTCTGCCACAAGTACTCATCTCTGTCTCTATGGTGCAAAAACAGTCACAGATTATATGCACATGAGTGAGCATGGCTGTGTCCCAATAAAATTTTAGGTATAGACTCTGAAATTCAAATTTCATATTACTTTCAGGCGCCACAAACATTCTTTTAACAACTGCAAAATGAAAAAAACATTTCAACTTGTTCACTAAGCCAAAATGCCCAAGGTTGCTTTAAATCCCTATTAACAAATTTCAGTCACTGGGAGAAGTACTATTCATTCTTTAATATTATCAGATAAATGAGCTGTCACTCACTTCTAGTCAGAAATTGGTGTAGGAGAGGACCCTGGTACTGGGGCAGCCACAGCATTCTCAGTCCATACTTTCCAAATCCCCACCCCATATCAGTCTGTATACAAAAACTACAGACTTCTGCGACCATATCCAAAAGACTCAGCCAGTATCAAGTAAAGAATGGGTTTCTAAGAAGCTCCCCATATTATTCTGATGTTGAACTAAGACCTGAAAACTAATGATAGGTTTAACCTATATGTCTGATAAGATCTGTAACCAGAATATGTAAAGAACTCTCGAAGCTCAATAAGAAAATAGTGTAACTAATAAAACTGGGCAAAAGTTTAGAATACACACTAAAACTAAACACAAGGAAAACAGTTGGTCATTAGGGAAATGCTGATAAAAGCCATAATAAAATGCCCTTAAACAGTTACTAAAATGGGGCAAAAAATGTTGACATTATCAAGTGCTAGCAAGGCTCCAAAGCAAGCAAAATGATATAGGCATTCTGAAAAGTTGGGTAATGTTAGCATATATCTGCCACATGCCATTACAAGTGCTTACCCAACAGAAACAAAAGCTTTATGTACACACACACACATAAACACACACACACACACACCACTGCATATGTCTACAGCTTTAAAATCTAAATGAAAATGCTTCAGCTTTATAATCACCAAAACTGAAAACAACCCAAATATTCTTTAACCAGTGAATGAATAAACTGAGGTACCACCATATAATGGCATACTACTAAGTAATTGAAGGAACTCACTGATACATACATTGTATCAGATACATTACCTTCAAAGAAAGAAAAAACAGACTCAAAAAGCTACTCACTACATGATCTTATTTACGTAATATTTTGACAAGGCAAAATTAGAGCAGCATAAAACAAATCAGTGGCTGGCAATGGTGAGAAAGAATTTGAGAAGTTTAGGGGTTATAAAATCTTGATTTTTGTGATGGTTACAAAACTATAGATTTTTTAAAACTACCTAGTAAAAAAAACTAGAACTACCTAGTAAGAAAATGAATTGTTACTGTATATGTATTAATACCTCAATGAACTTGACTGAAAGACAAAACAAAAGGAGAAAAGAAATAACATAAACAAGACTGAATATGAAACTTGTTTTAGTTTTATTGTAATGTTTTTACTGTTCTTAAGACATTTACAATTACCAAGTATCCTACACATTAACTCTTACTGCGTGCTTTCAAATGAAATGGTAGCAAAAGGAAATACTTCTCGTTTTTTGTTTGTCATATCATGTTAAAAGTAATACCTGACAACTCTTGTGCACTGCTTTCAAAATTCAAACATATGCAACAGTCTAAATTCAAACATCTAAATAATCTCCAAAGTCCTTCTGCAAATAAAAACCAATTATCCTTTGTAGGTCATGTCAAAGATCTAGGGTATCCTAATTTTATACTTTTGAAGCACAGACACCTTTAAGTGGGTCATCAGTTAGAAACATAAATACAAAAGCACTTCCAATGGCTACTTCCTACATTGCTTTCTATCACTGAGGCAAAATTCATGTGCCTCGATAAATCTTAGATACCTGACAAGAAGTGAGGAAACACCATGTCCCATGAGTGAGTTTCCTTCTCTAGTAAATCCCAATGTAAAAAGTTTAAGTTCTTACACACTAGCTCCTTTGTTAAAGTTGAGTACACCAGAGAAGGCAAACATTTGTGTGAGTATGTGTGTGTGATTTTTCAAGTAGAAAAATAGTAAGGAGCATGACTTTCCATACTGCACCCAGGAATTCATTTGCTGAATCAAAAATAAAAGCTCAAAAAACATTTGATTAAAATAATAACTCATTAGCATCTCTGTGAAACATTTAATAACTAATGTCAATAAAATCTCTAAAACTGTCTATTCATTCTATTAAATATATGGTGGCATTAAATGAAACAATCTCACAAAGGAAAGGAGAAGCAAGACAGGGAATGAGGGAAGAGGGACAACTAAACTGTGTACTCCTTGTTCTAAAGTTTTATAATCTAGGCCCCAATGTGTCAATGCCCACCTACTTATCCTCAGTAATTTAGTACAACTCATTTCCTTCGTCTGGCCCACATATTTTCATCTGGAAAATGAGTACAACAGTCTGAATTAGTAGGTTTTTTATCCTTTCTACCAAGATCCTTTTTTAAAATATCAATCAACTCCATATACTATAGTTTCCTACATGGGAACTGTCCTTTCAATACCTGTTGGTGTGAAAAAAAAATACAGACAACATTTATGTCCATTTGAAAAAATGTGTTTATTTATTCAAGAAAGGATTTCACAACTGCATATAGCAAAAAACTGATTTTTTTTTCTTAAGAAGCATTTTTGTTGTTCATATGAATTTAGAGAATTCTTTACAATAACTCCATGTATTCAAACCACACTGTGTCTCCACACGCTGTGGGGCATTTTTATTATGGAACTACCCTCACACAATATATGGCACACAGCAGATAGTTGTTACTATTTTAAAAAATCTGTACCTAGATTCCTTCCAACTCCCAAATTGTGTGAAATGGCTTTGCACTTAAAACAAGATTAACTTCTTTAGTCAGTTATAATAGAGATTACTTTCAACCCAGAAGAGAAAGAAATTACTTTAAAAAATTTTTCTATTCTGTATATACCTATGTTGGATGAATTCTATTCACAAGACATACCTAATAAAAAATGCATCAGTACAAATAGAATCAAGTCTTTATAAATTTAATACTAGCATTAATGATACGTGATCCACATGGCTAAAGGCATTATCTCTGCTCTTTAATAGCCTGTATTACTCTAAAAATGATATGAAATAATTACGTTAGAGATAAGATTTCTAAACCAACAGAAAATGTGTAACACTATATTCACTCATTCTCATATTTTTATGTTTACTGAATGTTTTCTGGCTACATGAAAGATATGAAGCCAGAGGAGAATCTAACTAGACAAGACACCCCAAGGAGATCCAGCCAGGGTTTCATTTTAAAACAATAAAAACTCCCGTGGAATTTTGAGGAAAAGGGAAAGTCAATCGGCTCTGACACTTTAGCTAAAGTACATCTCATAAATATTGAGATCACATTAGATTCCTAATGTGCAGATAGTAAGCCTTTGATCTCTGGAATTACTAGGTTAACTGGCATCATTTGGTATCTTTTCCCTTTAAATTCTGGATTTATGCCATTAATTTACTCCATTATGCCAGTGGGTATCTGGAGTCTAAAATTAATCACTGCTTTCTAGGTGGCTTTCCTTTTTTAGATCTTTCTAAAAATGTATTAAATTTCATCTAACACTAACAAAAGGTTTTTCTTGTAGAATAGCTGGTAGCTACCTGTACATCAAGACAAAAGTCACTCCGGGTACAATGATTTTAGGTGATGCACATACACATACACAGTTCACTAACTTTGGAAATGGTAAGACTTTCAAGTTGAACAAGAATACAAAGTAAAACGTAAAATTTGGGGAACTGGGGAATTGAAAAAAAAGGCTGACACTAGGAGGAGATGAGGATTGGAATGCATGTGCTAAGTGGCTAGAAGTGGAAAAATATTTCAGAAGGTGACAAAATGGAAAGGGGTTTAGAACGGTTTCAACGAACTAGCTCAGACCAAAACTTCGTGACAATATAAAATCTTGGTTAAACTGGAGAAATGGTAAAATTACAATGACACACTGATATGTGGGCAATTCAAATTAAGGAGAACATGAAGAAAGTAAAGTGGAAAATTGTGACTTATGTTTCAAAAAGAAAATTCAGTGAAGAAGCTCAAGTTGCCAAAAAATATCTAACTTTTAACAACTGATTAAATGTCCTCGTTTTTAGAAAGAAAACATTTTCAGCTCTGAATTTTAAACTAAGAAACTTTTAGAATACTGCCAGAAGCCTAAAATTTGTAATTATATATTGCTTTTCAGTTACAGATCTAATAATTTCAAAAAGTTATCAAATATTTCAAATCTTATTTCATTGAATCTCAAATATTTCAGAAGAAATAAAGCATTATTCCTCAATATTAGCAGTAGTATTTTCCATTACGAAAAATATACAGATGTTGTAAATGGTTTAGCCCAAAAATGATACATGTTGACATTTGGTTGACTCACTTTGTTTCACCTATATATGAAATCAAATGTCTCTTTCTGTCTTAGTTTTAAGTGAGATAACCCAAGATATAAATATTACCATAGTTGTATGTGTGCCTGTTTTTAAAAAAGGTCTGTCCAAATGATGAATATCTTTGACTTCCTTAAAAACTAGGGAGACAAGCAGGGGATTTTAATCTAACAAAGAAGATTCTCAAATACACCCTTACCCTTGTGTCAGTTGCTACCCATTACCTGTGTTGAGATGTCACAGGGTACCCCACCCACCCCTAAAGGACGCGCAGGAGGAAGGGGTACGCGTTCACTAAATTTATTATTGTTCTCAGTCGCAACTGGAATCTATCCCACAGTGCTAAGTGTAATACTATATAAACCTACCAAAGGTTTCAAGTGGAGGACGCAGGATTTTTTTTTTTAAATGAGGTTCAAAAATCAGAGCCAGAATATTAAACAAATTACAACTAAACCTCCACAAGCATGGTTGGAGTTTCACTATTACAACAGTCTCATGTTGTGCACGTTTTACTCCACTGTGGGGACCAGTTTTATTGTCTTTAATTAGGGTAAAGATACTGTTGGGGAGTAAATGGACCATAATTAAGTGATATATTAGAAAAAGAGATAATGTATTTCCCAGATCAAAAACATTAAGATGTTCCTACCACAATACATCATTTCCTTTGATCTTACAGCCAGAAGAGTCAGATGCTTGCAAGGACACTGATCTCAACAATTTCTGTCCCCCTTCAAAATCAATAAATATTAAATTCTAACTTAACAAAGAAACATGAAAGACCTACATTACATTTCCTTATCACTTTATCAAATTATGGAAACAGGATTGCCAAACACCATGTTACGCAAAATGAAAGCCAACGTGCATTTTTAGATGGAAAGCATTTATAGAATTCCTTAAGAAACAGCATTCTAGCATAAATTATTCATGTCTTGGTAAGAAATCAGAAGAACTAATGATAAATGTATATACAGAAAGTTAATTTATACCTTTTCCCCAAGTAACCAAAAGGTTAGGTGGCTATACTCCAAATCATAGCACTGTATATATGGTTAATACTTTACATGACTGGATTGGTTTGCACTACAATTATCATTCCACTCAACACCCACCCCTGAGGAAGCACTACCTAAGGTCACTTTTTTAAAAAGAGTCAAACCAGGGCCGGGGATTTAGCTCAGTGGTACCGCTGCCTGCCTCATATGCAGAAGGACCCCAGTTCGATCCCCGGTACCAAAAAAAAGAAAAAAAAGAGACAAACCACCAATAAACAAGCACAAGACTCATACCCAAAAGCAAGAGACAACCAGACAATCTCTAGAACTATGATTTTCAAAGTACTGATCTACACTTTTTATCACTCAGGCTTCTTAAGGCGAAAAGAATAATAAACCTGTGAATTCCACAGACTTCACCAAGGCCGAGCTAGGAAGGAAATGGTGGGAAAATACTAATGCTAAGTAAGATCTTAGGCCTTAGGGTGTTAGAATACCCTCCTGGGACAACAGGTCAAACTCAGCCCCATTAAAAATTCTACCTAAAATCGATGACTACCAGTCACTGATCTCCTGGTGTTCGGAACTCTGGGAAGGAATGAAGACGAGCAGTCCCTAATTTCTTGAGACTTCTGGGTTGGCCTAAACAAAATCATGAGTTAGATAAAGCTCAACGAAATGCAAAGTTCCAAAGAGGCAAAACTCTTATTGTCAATCTCACATTCCCCAGACATCTCAGGCCACAGTATTCCCATGAAACATGTAACATCAACAAAGGTATTCTTTGCAAACTCTTGCAACTTCTGAGCTCGCAACAGCGCTCCGCAACTCCAATGTTTCCTAGCACCAAAAATTGCCAAACGTAAGTAAAGATGAAGGTGATCCGGCACCAAGCTACTTCCAGTTAAATCAGCTTAGCCAGCATTTCTGAATCTTTGATATTTTTTCTAGATATCAACATATAATATAGGCAGCCACGGGGGGACATTTACCTAGCCCTCCACTCTCCTCACCCACTGTTCTTTTTTGTAAGGAAACGCTCATAGCGGCTTCCCGTCCGTCTCTCAAGGCAATGCCAAACCTAAACTTTCAAACCTTAAGCAACGTGGTTAAAGTCAGCCAGCCAGATACAGGGCAGGGGAAAATAGGAAGAGAAAGAGGCAAAGAGTCATGTTTCAAAACAAAGGCTGCACAAGGAATCGAACGTCAACCCCTCCCCACTTCCCAAAAGCCTTTAGGTCAGCTAAGCTCAGCTCCGATTTCCAAGAACAAGTGGATTTACGCGGCTCTTCAGCGTTCACTAAGGCCTTGTCATTCACAAAAACCATCCGCACAGCCGCTGGCGGGGAGCGGGGTCCTATCCTGCCCCGACCCCTTCCTTCCCCAGCAAAGCCCGGCTCGGAGCGCGAGGGCCCCGCCAGCGCCAGGCCGGGCGAGCCGAGGCCCCAGGGCCCGAAGGGCGGCGCCCCCCGGGGGACGGAGGCCCGGCCCTACCTTCCTTCACGCCGGGCAGCTTGGACTGGTCGATGCCGACTTCAGCCATGTTGGGCCGGGGAGCGGCCCGGAGCGCGGAGGCAGCGACGCCCGAGAAGTCTGACGGGCAAAGCGCGCGGGCAGGCGGGAGAGGACCGGCAAGGGCGGCGGCGGCGGACGGTCCGGGGCACCAGGCTGGCGGCCCAGCTGCCCCGCCGCAACCACCTGCTCGCTCCGCTCCCTGGCCCCGATCGATACCAAATACCCGCAGCCCGGAAATGGACCCGGGAGGTCCAGTACGGAGGGAGAGAGGAGACAGAAAGGCAGACAGGCGGGCGGGCCTGGGTGGGGCCGGGGAGGGAGCGGCAGGTCTGTAACCCCAGGCGCTGTGGCGGCGAGCACGGCCGGGCTTCCGCCGTCTGCTCTCGTCTCCTTTGTACTCCGGGAAGCTCCCGAGGCTTGGCCCCTGCTGCACAGCCTCCCCTCGGGCCAGGCCTCCCTCCCGCCTGAGGGTCGCGTGGTGAGCTGGGGGCTCTGTGTCCCAGAGGCCCGGCCCGACCGAAAGGTCACCCGAGGATAATCGTTCCGGTCAGCCGTGTAGGTATTTTGTGGTCTCCTGGGTTTAAGATTTCCCCAGGATGCTTACTTACAGAGTGCTTGTCTCTCAGGCACTCTTTATGCCCTGGGGAGAAGAGGGATAATATATGAGCATTAAAAATAAACAATACAACACACAACAGAAAGAGCTGTTGATAAAAATCCTGGACCAATTTAAAGAAGAGCATGTTCACAGCCACCAGCTGGGGGAACTGAGACATTCATTCATCAAAAACACATGAGTGTCTGGCAATTGATGTTAAGTACTGGGGGTGATAAAGATGTGTCAGACTTTTCGTTGTTGTAGCGTGGCACACACTGAACCATAATTACAAAGTTTCTATTTTCCTGAACTAGGCAACTTCTCTTCCTATTACGGGGAAATCTCTTTTACCCCTCTCAGAAGTGTGTTCCTGTCCTCAATTTATGTAATGATAGAACCTCAACACCACCACCAGTCTTACCCGTTCCCCACCCATCCATATTCATCAAAGGCGGATGCGTGACCTAGACAGGTCAAGCAGAATACATAAAGAGGGACCGTTAAGTATTCTGTTTCCTGTGGGAAAGGTCTGCCCTCACCAGTACACAATAAAGCCAAACTGAGGACAAGCGAAGATAAGAGAAACAGACTTAGAGAGGGCGAGTACAGAGGGCAACAATGTAGCAAACCAAGATAATCCCCCGAGCAGCTGGGGTTTCTTTAGCTCCAGCCTTCTCTCAATGTATCCTGTTTCATTTAAGCAAGTAAAAGTTGTTTTCTGTCACATCTCAAGAGTGTCAGTATAAACGACCAGGAAGGGAAGATTCATTTTAAATTGACATTGAAAAATAGGCTGTTCAGGCATGCAAAATTTGGGGAGAAGACTTCCTACACCAGACGGTGGCAAACTATGTCCCACACTCCAAATCCAGCCTGTTGAATTCGAATGAGTGGTTTATACGTGTTAAAATTATTTGATTGTAAACGATCTTATAAATGTGATATATTTTCATTTTTACCTCTTAAGCCCAAAGTCTAAAATACTTCCTTTTTGACTTTTTACAGAAAACACTTATCCATCCCTCTGCTAGGCAAATAGAAAACTTAGTAAGTTATAAGGAGATAATATTAGAAAGGTAGGTTTATGGGGATTTTTCATTGTCCTGACAGCTATTGATTTTTTTTTAACTTCCTGTACTTATAGAAAATATAATTATAATATTTTCTGTCCCCCCTCCCCAAATGTATTGTTTCTATTTCTCTACCAAGCTCTTCCCTGACAGGCTGGCATCTATGGATATATACCGGGGCCCCTTAGCTTTGTGGCTTCCTGTTGAGTTTGACCAGCAAGTATTGGCAAAAGATCATGAAGAGAGAAACAGCAAAGTAGGTATTGCATACCTCTGTGCCTAAGCTAAACCAAAACTTATCCGCAGTGATATTCTTCCATAACTACCATCTAGAAGCCTCTTTTCCATGGCTTCAGCCCTCATGAGTCTCTAACGATACCATTTCTTTCCAGTGATTCTTTAGGCCTAGGCTGATAATGGCTCTCTGCTGTTGCTAGTTCCCTTAACCCTGCTAACATCTCTGTAGAGTCCCTCCTTAGATTCTTTCCATGTAAGCCATTTTGATTGTGACTTGTTTCCTGTCTAGACTTTGACTGATACGTGAGGTATTTCGAAAGGTCACTGTTTTGCCTTCCTTAAAAATGTCCGCATTTCTGGCTTAGAGAAAAATGAAAACACATATAAAAGCCATGCCTATTGTTTAGGGAATCAGCTATTTTCAACAGAAAAATAAATGAAAAGGACCCAGGAGTCCCATCCATTTTCTAAAACTGATGATTTGGAAGTTCCCTACGCAGCTGAGCTTTTCTTTTTTTTTTTCTTTTTCTTTTTTTTTTTTTCTCTTGGTACCAGGGATGGAACTCGGTACCTTGCACTCTCTTTCTGCCCCAAATCTGAACAAACAATAAAGTTCAGGGTTTCCAACAGAGGACTTAAGCAACGTGGTAATAGCTAAATCTTTTGATAATTTACTAGGGAATGGTGATATGGTGATACCCTCTAATTTAATGTCCAGAAATGTCAATTTTGAAATCAAAAGAATTAAGGGCAGGCTTTGCAGACGGAGTACAAATCCCTAATTTGAAGTATATCCCAAACAAGTTATACATGACCAAGTCACATCTTAGATATATAAATTTTTTATTTATAAACCAATATGGAGCCATTAATTTATTTTTAAAGATATGATAGATTTTCTACTTTAAGGTTAATTTGGGAATAATAAAAAATGTGGCTTGAGATGTGGAGACTTTGGTCATAAGAACCCCAGTTGGAAAATTTATAAAATGCACAGAGACAACCACAAGTTGGAGCCACTAGAGAGTAAGTTCCATGAGGGAAGGGATTTTATATGTTTTATTCACTACTATCTTTACTACGTAGAATAGAATTTAAAACATAATAGTTACCCAGCAAACTTTTTTAAATAAATGAATATAGTTATCTAACTGTATAATCACAAATTTAAAAAAAATAAGCTAAGCCTGGAAATGTTGCTCAGTAGAGGAAGAAGAGAGAGCGAGAGAACTAAAAAAAGGCTGTATAGGCAGATGAATAAAAGACACAGACTTTGACAACATAAGCAAAAGGATCCCCATAGTTAAACAACAGCTGAAGAGAATCCTCCCTCCTCTTCACCACCAATCTTTCCTACCTCATTAACACAATCTAAGGCAGCAGTTCCAAAGCAGAGTCTGTAATTAGAACAGTGCACCACCTACTCCAAGGAGCCTGAGTTACTTTTCCAGGGCTGCCATTATAAAATGCCACAGACAAGATTAGTTAAGCATAGAAATTTATTGTTTAAAGTTCTGGAGCATAGCAGTTCAGAATCAAGGTGTCAAAAAATTCAGGGTTTTTTTTCCTGAAGTATTTGTCTCCTAAACTTGGATTTGTCTGCCTTCTTCGTGCATCCTCATTTTTTTCTCTGTGTGTCCAAATTTTTTCCTTTTGTAAGGATACTAGTCAAATTTGGGTTAGATCCCACCCTAATGGCCTCATTTTGTTGTTGTTGTTGTTTTTGGTCCTGGGGATCGAACTCGGGACCTTGAGCTTTCAAGGCAGGCAGCGGAACCACTGAGCTAAATCCTCAGCCCTCCTAATGTCCTCATTTTAATTTATTCTCCTTTTGAAGGAGGTTAACACTCTATCTCCAAATATTCTATCTCCTAACATTCAGAAATACTTGGGGTTAGGGTTTCAGCACATCTCTTTTGAGGGGACAAACTTTAGCTTGTAACAGAGACTATCAGATTAACAACTGCACTGAAGATGTACTTATGTCTGCTCCAGGTCTCGAAGCATTTTCATTTGGACCTTCATTTTATGTGGAAGCTTAATAACCTTAGGAGACTCCTGAATGTCCCCAGTTGCCCAGGATCCTTCACCCTGTCCAATAAAATGGTTTGTTATCCACAAAATCCTCTGACTCTCCTCTATAAGTCTTTCCTTTTCCTTCTTTCCCTACCAAAACCTGGTTTTTACATGAAGATAAGTGATTCTCCAGAAGCCCTCCAAATTAGAGGCTATTTCTTCTTGTACACACAGTGTGCTCCACTAGACCTAGAGATGCCTTGATCATTTTCTGTTTGTCTTACTACCTCTTCTAGAACCTATTTAGATTAGTCCACTTTTCATTGCTGTGACAAAAATACTTGACATTGAAGCAGAAAAACAAGTCCTTCCCACCCTCATGCAGTTCCCCCGCCCTTAACCTCTCCCTTGTAATTGTAACTCCTTGTTTTGGTACAGATAAAATTAATAACTATGTCCTTTAAACAAATTTTATGACACTGTGTTCTCATATGATTCGGAAGACACTGTCTTCTTTCAAAGGAAAGTTACAAAACTGTCTGTCCTTGTCCTCTTCCAGTAAACTCACTTGTTATGTCACTAGGAAATCCACCCCCTTTGACAAAATGTATAAAAGCTGGAACTTCTCTTTGTTCAGCACTCAGCCATTTTGGACACAGAGTTCACTGAGCCAGTGTATACATGTTAAATAAATCCTCCTGATTCCTATTTGGTCTCTCCTGTCTCTTAGAATTCTGCAACAACATAAACAGCTTAAAGGAAGAAAGGTTTATTTTGGTTCACACTTTCAAAGGTTTCTGTCTATGGTCAGCCAGTTTCATTGATTTAGGCTTTCATTGATGAGGCAAAACCATCATGACAGAAGGAAGCTGCTCACCTCATGGCAACCAGGAAGCAGAGTTTGAGGTTAGTGCCAGAGAAGAGGGACCAGGGACAAGATATTAGTACCTAAGGTCAGGCCAACATGACCCATTTCCTTTATTTCTACTTGCACTGCAATATCACAATCCTGATTAGTATGCTATAAATTATACACATAGCCCAGATCAATTAATTTCCTATTTCCTAAGGCTCCAGTTGCACATCTTTTCTTTAACCTACGAGGTCATTTGGTCTTCTTTACTTTTAGCCTCTTAGGTTGCTAAGAAAGTGAAAGCACTGAAAAGACGACTTCCATGTCTTACCTTTTCCAAATCTATTACCCTATACATTTAAGACCAACATTTCTACTGGACACTTCATCCTGTGGTAATATTAAAACATTTAACACAGAAGAGAACTGCTGAAGCACAAACATCACATCAGGCAGATTGATGTTCTAGTTGTTATTCTCTGTTTCAGGATGGTGGGCTAGGGAATCCAAAGGAGAAGAAATGTAGTGTAGGTGACATTGGGACATTTAGGGTGATCTGAACAGCAGTGATTTACAAACTAGCCTGAATGTATCTGCTGTGGTTTGAATGTCCCCTCCAAAACATGTTCAAATATAATTGTCAATGTCATAGTGTTGGGAGGTGAGGCCTTTAAGAAGTAATAGTGCCATAAAGGCTCTACCTTCTTGAATGAGTCCAGTGCCTTTTAAAAGGGGTATTTAGGATTGAGTCTTCCTTATTGCCCTTCTGCCATATGATTCTACCACCAGCTGATGATACAACATAAAGGGCCTTGCCAGATTCCACCACCTTGATTTTGGACTTCCTACATGGAATTATGAGGTAGTGAATTTATGTTCATTATTTCTGGGAGTGCTGCCCTGTAGATTATTATGGCTGAGCCTAACTCCATTCCCCATAATACCATCAAAGCATGATGTTCTGCAGATCTTAGCTACTCTCCTGGTCCTGGTTACAGACTAGCTCCTTCTCCTCCCCCTGCACTTCCCTTATCTCTACCACTAAAATAAACGCACTGCAGTTGCCTGGCAGTCTTTTTCTCCCATCAGGAGGAAAGCTCTACCTGGCCCCAGCTTTGTATCTCTTTGTTCTGTCCTTTTACGTCATCCCCCACCATTCTGCCTCTGTGGACCTTTTAGCCACACAGGTGAACATTATCCATTACTGTCTCAGGTATTTTGTTACATCAGCACAAATGGTCAAAGACAGTAAGTTAATGTTTTAGTGCTCCTTATGATTGTAGTTGTGCATTATATGTATACTGAATATGAATCCAGATTAGACCCTATTCCAAGAAGCTTTCATGTCACTGGGACAACTGAAAGGAGGACAGGTTTATTTTGGTTCACAGGTTAGCAGGTTCAGTCATTGGTCTGCTGGCCCCAAGTGAAAGAAAGCTGCTCACATCATGGCAGCCAGCAAGCAGGGCAGGAAAGCAGGAGCCAGAAATGAGAATACACCCTTCCAGGTCACACTCCTAGGGACCCATTGCTTTTGACCAGGCTCCCCTTCTAAACAGTACAATGGACTATGAATTCATCAATGAATGAATCCATGGGTGATTATAGTGCCTTTGGTCCAATTACCTTCCAAAAGTCCTACCACTGAATACATGAGACATCAGGGCAGGACGGGGGATATTTTCAATCTAAACCATACAAATGTGTACATATGTATAGCTATACATTTTTCTATGACATTTTACACTTATAAACACACTACATACTTACACACACCAAGTAGGCACAAAAATCATAAAATCTGTTCTGAAAGCTTGATAAAATTCCAGTTTCTTATCCTTTCACGGACTGTGTCTACACAGTCCATAAAAGTTTTGTGAAAACACAGACATTATTTTGGAGTTACAACTTGGGGACCATTGCAAAAAATGAAGTTTGAAAGGTTTCCTGGGTTTTTAACCCAGTTGAAACAAGAATTTCATTAAGATATTTCAGTGAATAGATATATCCTCATATATTTCAAATACTTCCAATTTGACCACTGAAAACTCATTTCTAGCATACATTAAGTGATGTAAAATTTCCCTTGGTAATCTTTTAAAAAACAGCTTAAATTCTTATTATAGCTTCCTTGACACTAAATTTTCTTGCAGAATACTGTGTAGTAACACCTACAGTCTGTACGCCTAATTAGGAAACTGACACTCCTAGAATGGACACCTACGCTAACCATACACATGTACACACTCACACACACACACATCCCTTTATATCACTTCTTTTAATTTTAATTTTTTGGTACCAGGGATCAAACTTGGGACCTTGTACTTGCGAGGCAGGTGGCAAAACCACTGAGCTAAATCCCTGGCCCTATACCACTTTCTTTAGCAGTTCCTCTCCCACTTCCCAGAACTTTAAATGTTACGGTATTTCAGACAATATTGTAGCTCTCCAACTTTTTCTACTTCCTAACTTTGGAGAATTCATTCAGTCTGTTTAATTGTCAACTCTTAGTGTAAGTGAAACTGTCAGTATGGAACCATTTTGACTGATAAATTGGCAATTCTTATGATTCAACTAGTACCCTTGTGAACCAAAGTTTTCTGAAGAAGTTACATCCATATTAAAGATCCTTAGACTGCTTGACTTTGTATCATTTTTGACTGTGGAGAGACAGAATGTGCTAGGTGGATATCTACAATTGTCTTGGACTATTTTGGTCCCTTTGATAGACATTTACCTTGACTTTTGTATCTTACAGAACATTCTGATGATTATTATGTAAGCATCTTGGAACGTAAGCTTAGCAGATCTTTGGCCTCCACCAACCCTAAAGAAATCTATAAGATAACATCTGAAACCTATAGAAGGGACTTCGCTGTGTTGCTATAGCCTGCTTACCTGATGTTCACATCAATGTAATTGATAAATGTATTGATTTATAATTTTCTTTTGCTCCATGAGTTTAAAAGTTCTTGCAGCCTCTTCCATAGTGCAACATGTTATTTGGAGTAACTTGAAGCTGAATTCCTGGAAGATGGTCAGTCATATTTGACTCAGAAAAATTTTTTTTTAAATATCTTTGAAAGCAGCGTTGTTATTTCAGGTTGACACTTTGACAGCTATAAAATTCATTTCTTTTCAGCAAAATTCTTTTGAATTCTATATTTATGTATTCAGTAGACTACTTCTTCATATTCATTTGTATGTTTAACTGGCATTTATGCACCAATGATGATATCTTTATTTCTTCTCTTACTCTTCTGCATATCTCTCCTCTTAGAAGACACCTCCTCTCCCAAGTTATTGTATCCAAGACATGAGTCTCTCACACTTGACATCTATCCACTAGTACCTTTAGTCAATTTAAGCTTCAAAATGTGACTAAATTTCATTGCTTCTCTATTGCCACCATAGTACAAATCTCTCTCATCTCTCATCTGGATTTTTATCATAGCCTCCTTTTAAGATTTCTCATTTCTGCCCTAGTTCTGTTAAAGTTTATTATCTACCCAACAGCCACAGCAACTGAAGATGTGGCAGGGCATGACATTTATTTGTATATAAATCTTTAGTGGTATTGTATCTTCCTCAGAAAACAATCCAAGGTGTCATCATAATCTGTCTATTAGGGTGACCCCTCTCTGATCTGACCTCTTATCTTTTCTTTCCGTCTGTCTTATTTTCTTTTCTCTTATTGCTGTGACAAAACACCAAATACCCAAAGTCAAAGGGGGAAAGATTTATTTAACTCACAGTTTATAGAAGTGTCAGTCCATAGTCAGCTGGCTCCAAGGCAGGGCAGCATGACAGACAGACCCTGCAGAAGAGAAACAATTCATGATTGACAAAAGGTAGCAAAGCAAGCAAAAGACAAGACAAGCTTCTTTCTGTATTCTTTCCCTATATTGTATACAGGCTACTGGGATTAGGGCAGTGCCAAAGAAATCAGTGGACTGATTTAGTAATTACTTGCTCTTAGTCCTAGCACCCTTAATCCTAGCATTGCACCATGAATCAATCACACACCGTAGATCCAGCCACCTCTAAAAAAGCCCCACTTATGACCACATGAGGCTTTAGGAGGACATCTAAGCACAAGCCATAGCACCCTCATTCCCTCACTCACTGTTCTGCTATCACATTGATGTTCCTTGAATAAACTACGCATATTCTTGCATCAGAGCCTTTTCACTATTGGTCCCATGCCAATAACCATATGATGTTCTCCCCAAGTTTCATTCATCTATCTCTTTACATATAACTTTCTCAGGCCTTCCTTGTTCTTATATGTAACAACAACTCTGTCATTTTATATAGTGCCCACTCTTTCTGTTGTGCAATTCAGCAGTTCCCGCAGATATTATATGTTTACATGTTTGTTTTTCTGTCCAGTTTACCACAAGTGAAAGAGACCGGAAGTGGCCTGACTCTTCCTTTTTTCTGTGACAGCCAGAAGGGAACATGATTCAACTGTCAGGTATGCTACCTTTCTCCCTTATTTCCTTTCCCTCACCCTTGGTCACTGGAGAATGGACAGAAAGAATTTGTCCTTCTGCTACTCAAGGTGACCTCACAACATCTCTCAGGCTGCTCTGACAGGAGGCACAGCTAACCTGATAACCAAGTGCCCCTCCCTCGATCAGATCCAGCTGCTCCAGGCTCTGCTGCAGCCTCTCCAAAAAAGCTACCAGGGACCCTCCCTGACAGCCACAGATCAAGGAGGGATCTGGGCTCACTGTTAGCATCCTTGAAATCCTCACCCCCCCCACCCCACCCCCAAGCCAGGATTAACATGGCTAGATCTCCTGGAGAGTCCTTGAACAAGGACAGTCTCAATTTTAGAGCCACCACTTTTCCAATGGTGCAGCAGCTGTTAGTGAAGCAGCTGCTTATCCCAGTGTTGCCAAACTGTTGCTCTGACAGCTGTGGTTGCCTTGAATGCCTCCCACCTACTCTGGAAGATTTTCATCCTGACTGCAGCAGACTTGATTTCGTACCAAACAGCAAAATTGAATTTTGGCCAATCAGTAGGCTTAAATCAATAGTGTTGAATGAGGCTAAATTTGGACCAATTACAGGCCTTCTGCTGCTATATAAGCTGCCTCCTCTTACACTCTTCTGGTTGGTCTAGGACAGTGATGGTGAACCTATGGCATGCACGCCACAGCAGGCTGCTTGTATCATTGAAAGCTCTAAAAGGTTCATCATCACTGGTTTAGGATGAGCCCCTCCTGTGTACTGATCTCCTTGTGCTAAAGGACTGGCTTGTTTAAGTAAAGCTTCACTCTGGTGGTCCTGTAAGCCTACTCATGTTTTATATCTAGAGTAGTGTGGGCTCAGAAGTTCTTGTAAATCTCCTTGGAATTCCAAGTAGTGTGGACATAGTGGTCACTCTAAAAAAGCTATAAAGGGTTGAGGCCGTTAGCCCCAAAGCACTCCAAGAATTGGCAGAAGAAATTGGTCGAGATCAGCAGGTAAAAACAGGTAGTCTCCAACAGTGGTAGTAACTGGGAGCAACAGTCAGTCATAACTGGCATTGACTGGCATCGACCAGTGGCATGTGGCAAAACCAGCAGGGATAACTGGCAGTGACTGGTGATATTTGACAGGAATAGCAGAGATTAGCAGAAGCTGCTAAGAAGAGTTCTGGTAGATGCCAAGGCTTAACTGTGGAAGCTGAGGAGCTGATGGGGTGGCTTAGAGCCCCAGAGCTCAAATGCTAAAGATCTCTTGATGTCCCAGAGCTGTAACACCAAAGATTAAGAGCCACTGGCATTCAAGGCCCAGAGGCACTGTTATAGCTGCACTTTGCCAATTCATTATTTCCATTTGAATGGAATGGAAGAACCCTTAACTGATAACAAAAGGACCGTATCTTTTTCTATATTGATTACCATTGTGTCTTCAGTACACAGAATAATGTTGGCATGTAATACCTGTCCTTAAAATATGTATTGAATGGGAGTTGGGAGCATAGTGCAAAGGTAGAATACTTGTCTAAAAGCACGAGGCCCAGGGTTTGATCCCCAAGACATACACACATGCACAAATACACACTCACACACACACACATTTTTATTTGATAAAAAATTATTTCAACAGGTCATGATGATACTGATCAGATAATCTTTTAAAAAACTAATGGTAGAGAAAAAGTATTTGAGAAAGGAATTTTAAGAAAGGAATTTAGATCTTAATTGACAGTAGGCATAATTTAAAGAATTTAAGGAAGTAGTAGGGTTAAAAAGAGACATGCTTTGCTAAGAGGGCACTTCAGCTCAAACCATAGTAAGGATATATAAAGAACAAGCATTTTCTCCTGCTGTACTATCACAATGCAAAATAATTCTGTGACCTCAAAAATGTGGGCTGTATTCCTCCCAAACATACACCAAGCAATCCTGGAACAGATTTTTCCACTAGACAAACTGGATGTCAACGGGGATTTAGCTCAGTGGCACTGTGCCTGCCACACAAGCACAAGGCCCTGATTTTGATCTTCCATCCCTGGTACCAAAAAACCACAAAAAACAAAAAACAACTGAAGGTCTAGTGGAAAATTCAATTTAATTCTGCCACTGCGTAGCTGGAGATCATGTCAGATACCAGAGTTTGAGGGCTCAGCACCACAAGTCTCCCACTTAAGATGTCAGCTGTGAACATAGGTGTGACCTGTGCATCTAAGCAACTGAAGCTGAAGCTCCCACAACTCCCTGCCTGGCTTCAATTAATTTGCTAGAGTAGCTCCAAGAACTCATGGAAACACTTACCAACTTATTATAAATAATATTACCAATTATAAGATGAACAACCAGATGGAACAGTGCATGGGTTGAGGCATAGAAGGGACATAGAACTTCCATGCCCTTCCTGGGCATACTAACCCAGGAATGCACCTTTCAGCTGTCTGGAAGCCTCATGAACCCAGTCCTTTTGTATTTTTTGTGGCAGATTCATTACTTAGGCATGATTGGTCATTGGTGATCATCCTCCAGTCTCTCTCCCGTCTCTGGAGGTGGGAGGTGGGATTGAAAAACCCCCACGCTCTAATATCATTTTGGTATTTCCTACGACCAATCCTCATCACATGGAGGAACTCCCAGCCATCTGGCAAATCATTAGCATACAAAAACATACTTGAGATTCCAAAGATCTTTACAAGTTTTGTGCCAAGAAACAGGGATGAACACCAAATGCACATTTCACAGTGTTATTACCATTGGTCTAGTTTTGGTTAATACCATTTATTTACTGTAAGTAAATTTTTAGATTGAAAGGAGATAAAAAAAGTGTAAAAGTGGGCATGAAGTGAACTGTGTGGGATTACCAGAACTCCAGCTCATCGGCCTAGTTAGTACTGAGATAGAAGGTGGAGGGTCATAGAGGGCGGTGCCTATATCCGTCTCTGCTTCCCTCAGCCATAACAGGGTAAGAGAGATCTTGAAGGCATCACGAAAATTGCAAGGTGATCCAGATGTGTCGATGTCTTTTATTTGGCTATAGTGGAGTCTGATTCTACAAGAGTCTATTATAAACTAACTGATGGATTTATGCTGCCAGACCTGCAGAATATTTCCTTTAGAAGATGACATCTACACTTCTTGGTGCTTATTTCATTCATGAGAAGGTTGATGGATTTGAGACCCATCGGCCTGCTTCATCTTTTATCTCAGAGACTGACTCAGATTTTACCTCAGGATTGACTTAGTTGGTCCCATTCCATAATTTTTCTTTCTGAAGAATGAAATTTTCCCAGATAGAAGAATTTGCAGTACTCAAAAATATAGAGTAGTTGCTAAGGAACTTTCTTAGTAGAGACAGTTTAAGTGCAACTGTACGCAGGTTAAGTCAAGGTTTTGTTCAGAGAGGTGGAACTCGTGTGTGTCCTCTGTCATCCCATCCTCAGCTGCCTCTGCTAGGTCACTGAGGAAGCTACCACCTCTTTCCCTTACTCAGCTCTCTCAGTGCCTTTTGCCCTCTCACTAGCTTGAGTGCCACTTCGGATGCACTTCGACATCGAAGAGTTTACTTCTCCCTGTGTTTTCATCCTTCATAGAAAGTAAAAGATTTCTTTCAGTTGGTTTATTTTCCCGTTGTACTTTACTGTTACTGTACTACCCTGTTTGGTTGACTTTAAATCGGAACTGAAACTATGCTCATAAAGAGTGTAAATGTACATACCTGCATTAACAGGGACCAGAGAAGTGCTACCTACAGGAGTACCAGTCCTCCTTTCCATTCTTACCACCACAATCCTTGTCATATCATAGCTAGAAGATTTTAAGAGAGAGTAAGGGACAATATCAGTCCTAAAAATGTTTTTATTAATTAGAGCCAGCTATTCTACGTTTACTAAATTGTCCAAAGTATGAAAAGTTATATACATAAAGATTTTCCAAGTGACATTACCTTTAATAGCCCAAATTGTAAGTCACTTACAAGTTTCATGCAGCAGTCAGCACACTTTCTTTAGAAGGTCAGAAAGTGAATTTTTCAGGCTTTGTGTAATCCACAGTCTGTCATAACTGTTCAATACTGCTACTTAAAGCATGAAAGCAGCCATAGACAAATGGGTATGGCTGTGTTCCAATAAAACTTTATTTACAAATTTGAGGCCTAAGTTTGCTGTCCCCTAATCTAGGTAAATAGTCAATAATCAGATATCTGTGAATGGTATTTTATATACTCATTAAAAATTAATAAATATGATGAAAAACATGAGAAAATATTATCTTTAATAAAAATAGCAAGATACAAAAGTATGAAAGAATGTGATCATGGTTTCACATGTGATTATATGTTTGAGGTGTCATGGCAAATGACACCTCAAACATAATAAAAAGATGTCAAAGTAAATCAAATTACTAACCATGGATATAGTAGGTTGATAGGGCAGAAAATAGATGACTTTATCTTTCTTCAGTATTTAATTTTATATTTGTATTATTTTTGTAATAAAAATATTTTAAAGTTAAAAAGTACTTTAAAAAATAAAATTACATAAAGATTTTGGGTAGAAACTGACAAGCTGATCAAAAATCTAATTTAAAACTGCAAATACCAGAATGGTCAAAACAATTTTGGGAAAGAACAAAGTCGGTGGACATACATACACTATCTGTTTTCATATCTCATTATGAAACTACAATAATCAAGACTTCAATATTTGCATAAAGAAATACTCCAGTGGAAGAAAACACTAGAGAATCTGGAAATTATATGTCTTCATTTAATTGACATTTTCATAAAGATGCCAAGGTAACTCAGTGAGAAAAGAAATGTTTTCAACAACTGAAAGAACTATCATTTTAAAAACTGATGGTTACTAATATGCAATATACTCACCCTGTGGTCCTGTATTTCCTGTAAAAATGCGAGCAGCAAAGAAAACATCAGTTGTATTTGTTTTCTTTTCTTCCTTCCTGCCTCATTTTTCTTTCTTCTTTATTCATACTGTCTGTGAATTGTTAATCTTGATTATCAACATGATTAACTTTTAATTGTGCCTTGGAAATTAGTAAAACACATTTCTGGGTATTCTGGGTGGCTCCTGAGACATGACCTTGAGGACTGTATCTTGTCCTTGGCTTCTTTCTCTCTGGCTTTTCTGATCTCCATTTCCTGGCTGTCATGAGCTGAGCAGCCTTCCTCTGTCTTGTCTTCACCCCATGGGGTTTCTACCTTAGAGCCAGCCAACCATAGACTGAAACCACCAAAACTGTGAGCCAAAATAAACATTTCTTCCTCTAACTTGTTTTTCTCAAATATTTTGGTCCCAGTGGCAAAAAGCTCACTAGTACAGAAAATTGTTACCAAAAAGTGGAGTTGTTTGCTGGTAATATACTCATTCATGTGGTTCAGAGCCTTCATAACTGACTGATTTGCAGGAGGAATTTGGAAAAGTTTGGGCAAGTGGGTTAGAGAAAAGCCTTCAATGCTGTAAATGGAGCTTGATGAACAATAGTGGTTGGAGCTCAGAAGACCAAAATGCTGATAGGAATATAGACGGGGAAAACTGTACTCATGAGGTTTCAGATGAAAATGAAGACTCTTTTGGGAATTGGACTAAAGGTCATGCATGTTACATTCTGGCAAAAACTTGTCTTTATTTCGCTCATGTCCTGAGATTCTGCAGTGGGCTGAAATTAAAGGTAATGATCTAGTTTGTCTGGTAGAGGAAATTCACAGCAGCATAACATTACTGGCTGCTTTTACCAAGTTTATGGTGTGAATCAGGAGAAAATAGCAGAGTGGAAAGACTTGAAAAACTTGACATTTGGCCAGAAAATAAGTACATGTGAATCTTGGCTTAAAGCAGGTATGATTCCTGAAGAGGTTAGTGCCATTAAAAGAAGCCAATTACTTTGCACTGGGAGACTAGGAAAGATGCCTTGAGGGTGTCTCAGGAATTGGGGAGATTCCACAAGTCACCCATCACAGGCCCAAGGGTATAAAATTGTTAAAAGGCTTTACTTTGAGAAGAGTGTAATGGGGGCAGCATGCCTCCCAAAGTTCTGGTAAGAAGTTATTTCCCCAGGATTCATTTCACCATACTCAGCTGTATGGACAATAAGAGGTTGCTGCACCTTGGTATCATCCACCTGATTCTGGTTTTAGGCCATACAGAATGTAAGAATTACAAGGGCAAGGTGGCTTCCACTTAGAGTTCAAAGAAAGACCTGAGAGATCAGGCAGTGTGTGACAGGGTTGTAGTTCCTATCAAGAGATCTAAGCAAGTATGGCATGAAGCTATGAGAGTGGGGCCCAAGCTGTACAGGAGACTTCAGTAAGTTGGAGATGCCAGAAACTGATTAAAGCTTCATACAGTGAGCAAAATCAGTCTAGGAGAGAGGCTATGTGGGATACAATTGGCCAAGCCATAGGGTCAGGATTTCCCAAGCCTTGTGGATCTCACATCATTCCACCATGTGCCTGGGATGCTGGACAAGGAGCTACAGTTTTAATGCTTTGGTCTGACTCTTTTCTATTCTGTATTCTCCCTTTTAGGTATGGGAATGTTTACCTTGTGCCATTGTGTTTGGGAGTATGTAACTTGCTTTTAAATTTTTACTGGGGGTTGCCCCTTAAGAATTTGCCTTGAGTCTCAGAGAAGACTTTGGACTTGAGCTTGTCATCAATGCTGGGACTGTTAAGATTCTGGGGAAGGAATTAGTGCCTTATTGATTGTGGGCAGGATAGCTACACCGTGTTAGGTGGAAATACGGCATTGTTAGTGTCTCTACTTGGAGACTATAACTTAAGGAGATATCTTGGGGTGGCAAGTAGACAAAGGATGGATTTGTAATGGTTAATTTTGATTGTTTGCTTAATTGGGTTGACAGATAGCTACCAGTTTAGTAAAGTACACTTCTGGATATGTTGAGGAGTGCCATGGTAGCATGACCTTGGGTAGTATATCTAGTTCTTGGCCCTTTCTGTCTCTTTCCCTGCTCTCTATTTCTTGCTTTTCTTTATTTGAGTAACTTCCTTCTGCCATTCCATTTTGCCATCATGCTTCTGCCTTAGAATGAGCTGACCATAGAATGAAACCTCCAAAGCTATGAACCAAAATAAAGATATATTGCTCTACGTTGTTTTTCTTGGGTGTTTTGTTACAGAGAAAAAAAAATCCAGCTAATACACTACCCTCACACTTTCCAATAAACTGATAATGTCTAGCAAATTTTGCATCAGGTTCTGCTTTCTAATGTATACAGGAAAAGTTCAGTGATGTGAGGAGAGAACCTCATGAGCTTATATTCAGATAATATTTGAGTACCTTGGGTACTACATGTGGTCCCTTAACCCTTCCATTCTGGTGTTGTTCCCCTTTCTGTTTCTTGGCTGCTATGAACTGAGCAGTTTTCTCTGCCACACCTTTCCACTATGATGTCCTTGTCTTAGAGAGAGCCAACCATGGACTGATCACCTGAAACTGTGAACCAAATTAAACCTGTCCTCCTTAAAATATGTATGTTAGGTGTGTTTTGCCAGTGATAAAACACTGACCAATACAGTAAAGTAGAATGATGTGGAGGTAGAAGGAATATCATTACAAGTTGAATTGATCAGTAAAGAGACATTTATAATTACATGCTGTAAGAGCTGCAAATACAAGGTTAAATACAAAGCTGATGGGTCTCGCACAGCAAAGGAGAAGAATGGGTCCCCAAGAAGAAGATATTTAGAACTTTGAACTTTCAAACTTTGAACTTCCTAAATTCCCTAAATTGCCATGGCCAGTGTAATCAGACCTTGCCTTTGCCAGAAGAAAATAATCTTAGCCTGACTTAAAAACCATGTAAAAACTGCACTCATAGCAAATGACTTGCAGTATGACTACCAGTCTCCTTGGGATCCAAGACAGGAATCCCCATTGCCTCCAGGGCTAACATTCAGAATCAGCTATTATAACAACCTGAGTATGTAATTAAAAACCTAAGATTGTTGTTTTGATTTCTTGAAGCCTGACAGTGGTGATGGTTTATAGTAAATAAGACCACAGAACTTCCATGCAATTTTACTGAAGAATTTGCAGAAGGCCCAGGGAAATAGAAATGTTAGGAAGGATTTATTATACAGCCCTACAGAGGCATCAACTACCTCGCTGAGGCAAAAATGACTGCACAGATGAGGATGGCACTGAAATCATTGAAAATCTCAACAGTAATTACCTTCAGTAGGAGATAGTGTGATAGAACTAGGCTTGTACTTCTCTAATATATAACAGTTTTTAAAAAGTTACTCAGAAGAAGTTAGCCTATCAAATGGGTATAGGAAAGGGTGGAGGAATTTGCTGTAGAGTATACCCCTCAGAAGGGGTTCAGAGTTCGCTGTATCCGTCGTTTGTGGATTTTTCCGTAGAACCTAACTAATAATTGTTCACAGAAAAAGCCTGCAATTTCATGGAAACTGCAAATATTCCTTTTTTCTTTTTCTTATTGCAGGAGGTTTGCAAGTAGCCAATCTGAGAGCATTATTCAGTTCTCCTTGTTGCTGATTGGCTGCTGCCCTGTAACCCACCTCTGGCAGATGCACCAGCGTTCCTGCGTCATAATAAGTTGCTGTACCAAGTGTAGCTCCAGTGCTTTTGGTTTTGTTCTTCTTAAAGCCCTCAGATTCCTAAGATGGCGGCAAAATGCCCTGCATCTCCTAAGGCTTTATTAATACAGTATTTTATTAAATTAAATTACCTAATTGCAAGACACACAACCTATTTAGGGTTTAAACTATAAAAAGAGGCATTTATAGGGATTTTTAAAATCATATCTGAAATTTGTGTTTTTTCACAATTCTCAGGTGCTATAGGAATGTAACCCCCACAAATCTCAGGGATGCACTGTATAACTCTAATTATCCAGCCTCTCTTTCAATAAATAGGATCTAGGCCTGTGAACAGGCTTAAATATGGACATTGAAGGAACTCCAGTTAGGCATTGGGTAGTTGATGTCAGACGCTCTCACCTGACCGACAGAAACAGACACTTTTCCTTTCATCAGTGAGAGATGCAGCCATTGAACAAAGGTACCTAATAAGTATGAAAAAATAGGATTCTGTAATGGTTCTGACCGAATGGAAATAGTGGGTTGGAAAGTCTGTCTCTCAGTAGATTCGCAGTGTATATACACCAAATTTGTGATTAGTTCTGTAATCAAAAATATACCATCAAGATGAACACAGTCATTCTATCAAGTTTTTCCTATGATAAAAACTGGATGAAGTGGTTCTGGCACACTCAATGGATGGGAGAGAAAACGCAAACTTAGGGACCTTGAATAAATTATGATGGGCAATAAGCTCACTTGACCTCTGTGTTGATGGGAGATATTTACCTTTCTTATTCACAAGTGGAAATAAACACACTATTTCCTCTGAAAGGAAGTAATATTTCTATTTTGTTTGTGCACATTTAAATAATATAGTCTGGGATAAAATAAGTCACAAGATATAGAAATGTGGGATATCCAATAAAAAATTGTCTCCCAATGTGAGTTGTAGTCTCTTTACTGAAGCACATAAACCTATCCAGTGGCATTTGGTCTGCCAGTGGCAAATTATTGATCTCTTTAATGTATAGGATTGAACTGTCCCTGAGGAAAGCTAGGGCATTTAGCATCATGTCCCTGAAATGCCCCTTTTGTGTTCTCAAGACTCTTGCTAACACAGGAATTATTAGGGCAGGTATCAGACTGTTCAGATAAGTACTATCTGAGGGACAATGGGAACTGGGTAAACTCATGTTATCAGTAAAAAATGCCTTCCTGCCTTTATGTTAAGCAGTTCTGTGTTGGAATGACGGGCATACAATGGAGAAAAGCAAACTAATGATGTCACTGCTTGTGTAAACTAATCTATAAAACCCTGTCCCTGCAACAACTGAGTATGGAACAAAGCATGGTGGAGTGTGATAGTCCAGCTGGTCATCACTGGACACTTTGAGTTCCCTCTGGCAGTTTCCCTGACTGGCTCACTGCCGCCAGACCTCCTGGCAATTTCCTGTCTTGTTTTACTAAACCAGCTGCCATCTCTGGGCATTCTGAGTATTTGCTGAAGACTTCTATTCAGCCTGCTGCTACTGGAATCTATACTTCTCTGCTAGTAAGTTGCAGCTAACCCTATCTCTTTCTATTGGTATCTTAACAAACCTTAACTTTGACAAGCTGTCTCCAGGTATTTTCTTATTCACTCAGCAACCTACTCCAACCTACTCAACTGAAGGGTTGTAGTTGAGACAAGGATCAAATATAGTTTGCTGTTATGTGGTTATGTTAACTCTCCTGGCCTCTTGTTTTCACATTCTGAGGAATCATGCTAGTCTTCTATAAATAACACCATTCTGCTCTGCCTTGCTTTGTAGTCAACTTTGCATTAGTAGAACAGAATATCGGACACTGTGTAATGTATAAAGAAGAGAGATTTATTTGCTTCCAATTCTTTTCACTGGAAAATTTAAACAGCACGGTGTCTGGGTCTCATGAGAACCCCCTTGCTGGCAGCATGGTGGAGAAGCAGAACGGAAAATAGCCACATACAGAAGGGGTTCATGTACAACAAGACAGGGAGCAAGAGAATGGAGAGGGCCAGGGCCACTCTTTGATAGCAAACAGTTCTTATGGGAACCAATCCACTCCTTGGAGATATGACCCACTTCTATGGGACAGCATCGATCTGTTCATAAGGGTGGATCTCTTAGTATCTAATTACTCTCCACCTCTCCACGTGGACTCTCCTCTTAAAGCTTCCACCTCCTCAACATTGCCACACAACTCCCAACCTCTCCAGGACAGATCACACAGAAGCTATAATACCTCATAAGCAAGATATGGCAAGTGTCTTCGGACTTCCATCTGGGGCATACGGACTTATTTCCTCTAAAGCAATCTTTCTCAACCAGAGAGGATCTTGTCTCAAAGACACATTTGGCAAAGTCCGGAGACTTTCTGGTTGTAAAAATTCAAGCAGGAAAGTGATATCAAGTAAGTAGAGATCAGAGAAGCAACTGAACATCCTACAATGCACAAGACATCCCATCTTTCCATAATAAAGTATTCAACTCCAAACCTCAATAGTGTCAAGATTAAGAAAATTCTGCTTGGAAACAATAAATATGATGTTGCACTTTGCAACTTCTAAGCAATAGAAAGTTACAGTGCATGTTAACATATTTGAATTTTGGAAGTAATATTTACAACAAATGATAATGCTTCTTTGGCCTTTTCATTGAGTGACTTAGAGGCTGCATGTTTTGAATGTGGCCCACAAGGGAGGGTTACATGTAGATCCATATGGTAACACAAGCTGCCCTGCCACTTGAGAATTATTCATGTGGCTCAGTTACCTTATTTCCAGCCTGTTAAGGTTTAGATCTGGATTTTTCCCCCCAAAGCTACATGTGTTCAGAGGTGGCCATTTTGAAGGTGGATGGATCACGGGGGTGCTGTATTCATTGATGTAGTCATTCACTGAGGAGTTTAGTGGACAAGTGTGCTGTTGGGAGGCGGGGTCTGGTTGGTAGAGGTAGGTCACTGAGTATGTGAACTGGAAGGGTGTGTCTCCTTCCCTGGCTTTTCCCTTCTTTCTCTGTTTCCTGGCAACCATGACTTGAGCAGCTTCCCTCTGCTCCAGGCCGTTCCACCATGCTGTTTTCTATGTTTGAGCCAGCTGCACATGGACTGAAAGTTCTGAAACTGAGCCAAAATAAACTTCTCCTTCTCTAAATTGCAAGTTTGGGGTATTTTGTCTCAATGATGAGAAAGTAACTAAGACATGGCTCTAAGAGTTGCCTTGCCTCAAAGCCACAGAGGTTTTGCCATTCCTATGGCAAAAATGGCTCTCGCCATTCCTATAGTGATAAAGGCCCAACTATATCTGCTTGTACCACCAACAAATATGAAAGAGCCTCTGTATAACAGACTGAGACATACCACTACAATGGCTTACTGACATAATAAAGTTTAGAAGGTTACATTATCCCTACTGTACGCTTTGGTGGTAAAGAGGGGAATAATACAGCCTGAGAATGCAAGAGAAGACACCATGGAGCAGACCAGGGAGATACAAGAGATGAGATGGATGCAGTAGAGAATCCTGTGAGCTTCCTACCTACCAGGAATTATTCTGAGAGCGATTCTTTGTAGCCAGTCCAGATTTATCCTGCAGGACCCAGGAATTGACAGTGTTTTCATTTACCACTGTGGCCAGCACAGAACACATCACACTACATTGGTTTTGCCTCCATTGACCCCTCACTTTTCCTTTTGTTCTTGAGCTCCTTTGTACTCTTCAATACAGCGTTAGGCAAGGCATGGTGATCCATATCTGTGACCTCAGCACTTCTGAGGCTGAGAGAGGAGGATTGCAAATTCCAGGACAGCCTGGCTACACAGCAAGTTTGAGGCTAGCCTGGGCCACAGAATAAGATCTTGTCTCAACCAACCAAACCAAAACAAACAAAACCAAGAATTATCATATATATATATATTTTCCCTTGGGTTTTCTTTTTTAGAGGACTCAGGTGAAGATGCACTGTACCTGAATATGTAGGGCACATGCAAATGTGGTTGGTGAGGAGATTGTATTGAAGGGGTGACGCTATAGAGACTCTTCAATGTCAAGCTAGAGAAAAAAAGTATGCTTAGGTTCTAGAATATATGATTCTGCATTCACACAGGATGACGGGAACAGGGCTTTCATCAATAAAATGACTCAGTACCTGTCCCAGCATTCACTAGCTAATTAAACTGGGGAGTAAATATTGCTGACTCTTTCTCTTTGCATAATTCCCATGTATCTCTTTTTCATTTAATTATATGGGTGACAGACTCCTTCCTGCCAGTGACCTATCTCTAATACGGGAGCAGGGAGAGAAAAGGCCTCCCAGAGGTGAATCAAAGTTTCTGCAGGAAATTCGTTCATGAGAAAATATGCAGCACCCACAAGCATGAAAATTTCCCCTCTACCTTTCCTCTCCTTACCAAAGAGCTTCAGAATCCCAAAGCAGGCCTTTTGTACCATTTCTGTGGTGCTTTAGGCAATTTTTGAAACTAATATGGAATCTAGTTATGTTTCTTATTTACATTTCTGGGGGGATAAAACAAGGACAGATATAAACTAATCAAATTAATGATGTGCAAATTGTAAAATGTGTTAAGGCTCAATCATCATTATGCCTATTTTACAAATGAAAATCAGTGAGCCAATTAAATATGTCTCAAAAGTGTACTTGGGCTCTTCAAATCTCTGAAGCAATGTAGACTTTATGTTATGTGATAAGTGAGGGAAAAGAAAAGCAATATAAAAATAGGTAGTGTTTGGTGAGTTTCTGTGCAATGGAATTTTGAGATTAAAAAATAAAAACAAGTTGTATTAGCTTTCCCATTGCTGGCGCAAATTATCCAACACCCCAAACTAAAGGAGGGGAGATTTATTTGACTCACAGTTTCAGAGAATTCAATCCATGGTCAGTTGGCTCCAAGGTGGGAAAATCATGCCAGAACTTCCTGGCATAACAAAGCTTCTTAGTTCATGGCATCCTGGAAGCAGAACAAGGGAGCAGCAGCATTGCGAAAGAGGTTAGGGACCATATACATGGTGGAAATACTTCCACGAGCCACTCAGACATACCAAGAAATGTGCTTTACTAATTTCCTGGGTGGCTCCCAAGCCAATCAAGTTGACAATTAAGCTTAACCATCATACAAGTATTGTGTGGAAAGAGAACAATATTTTGAGTTGTTTGTTCAGAGAAAGTGCATAGGCACAGGAATGGCTGTGAAAGGTTGCCCTTTCACAAAAGAGGTTTATATCTGTAAAGGAAATCTGCATTAGTAAACAGGGGATGTAAAGAGGCTTTTCTATCTTACATCTTCCTTTCTGTCTAGGAGAGCTCTTTTTATAGGAAGAAGTGATTTGGGGTTTGATACCTGGCCCAGACAGAGATGACCACAAGTAGAAGACTTTATGTGCTTAACAAGCCAACCTTTATTTGCTGTGCACCTGCTTCCTTTACCCTTCCATAGTCTGCAACAACTCCTCCACCCCTAGAAGTCCAAGCTCCGATCCCTCTGTTTCTCTCTATATAAGCTGCAAGCATCTAAGGATCCTTTTAGTGTCATGTTGTATATGAGCAGCTTTTACACTGAGGCACATCAGTAGACTTGTTGTTTTTTCCCCTGTTAATCTACCTGTTGTCAGTTTGTTTGTAGACTAAAATTATTAAAAACTCAGAAAAGAATAAATTTAAAACTGTCTCTCTATGCTCATGATAGATTAGAAGTTTCTTGCATTTCTTTCTGTAGAATTGCATCTTCAAAGATTCAAGACATAGCTTATTTCGAAGCAAAGAGAATACACAGAGGAGCAGTGCACATGGGAAAGGAAGAAAGCCATCTAACTCTTTCCCTCTGTGGCACCTCGTGGGTAATTCCACTGGGACACTGAAAGCCACTGTGAACAACATACTTCGGGCTTGTCCCAGCCAAGGGTGAGGCAGCTTGCATATCTATTTTTTTTTTTTTTGTACCGGGGATCGAACTCAGGTCTTTGCACCTGCGAGGCAGGCGGAAGAACCACTGAGCTAAATCCCCAGCCCACATATCTATTTTTTTAAGTCCTTGTCTTTCATTAGATGAAGGTCACTTTGCTAAATTTCCTTTTAAAGCCAGTAGCAAAGCCTCAATTCTGTGATACATCCTTCCCTGGTGAGGGGCTGGTACAAAGCTGGATCTAAAAAAGTATGCTTCTTCTTATTCTCTGTCTGCTCACATACACAAACTATAACCTCAAATTACACGCATGTGGGTCAAAATCATACAGTACTTAATAGAGGATTGCAAGGGCGCTGTCAACTAGAAATGTTGACATTGCAAGAGGAGGACAAAGATAGAGAAATCAACGCTCAATAAATGTCATGAGACATGCATATCATAGACTGAATTTAGGCATTCTGAATCCTAATGAGATCCTTCCAATACGAAATACAGGTTTTTTGAGTATTTTTATCTACCTCTTAACACATAGCCTGCAGGTTATATGGCCAGGACTAAGCAGATACTTAAGAATTGACTGTGAATTTGTAAAAAATTAATGTGTTCCTAGCTAGTACTGCCCAAATTTCTACCTTTAATTCCCCCTTTCCAGAGGGAATATATGTTCAAGGGATGCACAGGATGCCTGATGGGAACATCTCATACCAATGCTGTAAGAAGAGAGGAACTTCACCAGCCAACAAAGTGGATTGTTGCTACATCTTCAGCCTCCCACAGAGTCCTTCCCTCTCAGCCCCCACCTCTTAGCACAACTCCCAGGAATGCCCATAAATCTGAGTTCATCCTATGTTAATAGTTAATCGACTTACAAACAGCTGAGCTGAAAAGCCATGGCCAGGCAGGAGTTACAAATTACACAAATCAGGGCAAGAGCTCCATAAATATTGACTCTACCTAATGGTTTCTGTCATAGGAAGCAATCTCATTTCATAATAGCAATTTCTCCCCAAAGCACTGCTTTTAAACAGGAGTTCTGTGTTACTAATAATTTACTTAAATAAAATTAATCTGAATTGTTGAATAGATACCTCTGTCTGTGACTAAGTATACTGATAACACTGTGGGTTTTTCACAGTGAAATCTTGAAAAATATTGTGGTAGAAAATGCAGTGAAATTCGTGGTGGGTAGTGTAGCATTGTGAATCAAGGAGGACTGAGCAAAACCACGTTGTGTGGAAATGAAGATGCTTGAGCTGCTGCACGGTTTGCCCTTCACACTTTCGAGCCATCAGCTAGAGTGAGACATAGTCTTCCATTTTGACTAAGGATTGCATGTATTCCTGAATCTGGTCGGTCACCCAGAAAGATGACCAATATCCACATAGAGAAGAGGAAATGGCCAAGAGGAAGGTGACATCTTGTGGGTAGGGCAGTAAGTCATTCTCAAAAACAAAACAAAAGAAGTTAAAACAATGGGATGCACCCGAAAATAGATGTAGAGAGGAGGGATGAAAGAGTAACCAGACAAGGTTAAACAAAGCAGTGGCTTTTTGTGTAACTGAATTCATAAACTTTTTGCAAGGCTACCATGGTTCTGTTGTTGTGCTAGGTATTATGTTGGGTATTTATGACGAACTTGAATTATTTTTCTTTTCTAAAAAATGATGACCATATATGCTTTGATGAGAGAATAACAGGTGATAAGAATGAGTTTATTGGAACATTGCCACAGAATGTTCAAGGTGAAAGGACCTCAGATATAATTAACCCTGTGAGAATCCAAAGGCCAAAGCTTGGGAGGCCCAGAGTCATATGGTTGAGGTGGAAAGTGTTATTTATTTTCCATAGTAGATGACCAAAGAACATCTAACCTGCTGGATGATAATGTTAATATCTTTTTAAGTACATTACCACAATGGATATAGTTTCTTTAAAATAATTTTAATACATAGATATTATTTAAATTAGCATAATCAGTAATGCGATGTTATTCACTTTAAACAGTATTTAAGATGTACTTTGTGTCAGGTAATATGTTAAATATTTTACATGTATTTTTCTCAATTAAACCCCAGGCTAAAAGGTGTGTAGTACAAGGAAAAATGAAAAATTATTATCCTTGTTCTAAATCAACTCAGAATTTAAAGGGAAAGCCACACATTGATTTAATTACTGATAGAATGCAACAGGTAAATCAACGTTATGTTAGGACACAAACATATGAGAGATGAATCAATTAATTCTGCCCCAAAGAAATCAGGGAATTTATTTTCCCACTGGAAAATATGACTTTGAATCTCTAATTTTGAAAGTAACGAGTTCTCCTGGTGGAGTGAATAAAGTAAAACGTTCTTCTAGACAGGGGGAATTGTGTGAACAAAGGAAAGGCCTCTCAAAAGGAATCTTTTATCCTCGCTCTACAATGTGGCAAGATTGATACCAGCCATCAGTGTAAGAGAAAAGTGAAAGCTGAAATTAAGGTCAGAGAAGAGCAAACAAAACTTCAGAGAATAGTTTCAAACAAAGCCAGGAAAGTCTGCAGGCACAGATGTATCTCTCTGAGTCAGCCACCTCTCAGAGACAAAGCCTTTAGATTAATCCATGTCCTAACCCAAAAAGCACACAAAAGGAAGAGAGAGGCACAGGGAGGCTCTTCATTTGAAGACATTCACATAGAAAGCAAGGCTCCTTCGGAAAGGTCCTTGAATTCAGTCCCCAAGTGAATCTGCAAGACGCTTGCCACTTTCCTTTTTGGTATCTCTCAGCTTCCACACTTTCTTCCTCATGGATACTGACATTATTTCCCAAGCACAAACAGACCTCATTATAAAGTTTATCACCTGATTGATGCAGACGTGAAGTTGTGCACATATTTCATTTTAATTTTTTTTTTACCAGAAACTCACTTTACTTATTAATTTTTATCAGTACATGTTTGCAGTATGTAATGCTTACATTCATTATGAAGAGTTGGTATATGCACATAACACATCTTAATTCTTTTTACACCTCCTTCCCTTCCCCACACTGCCGCCCTCATCTGGGTCCCGATGCCTTTTGCAAAAGGTCTCTCTCACTGTTTTTTATTATCTGTCTTTTATTTTGCTCTTTAACTTATATACACTTTGAGTTTCTCATATAAGAGAAACTATACGATAGTTAAGCTTGTGTGTCTGATTTATTTCACTTAACATTATGGCTTCAAGGTGCATCCATTTTCCTACAAATGACTCACATTCATCTTTTTTTTTTTTTTTTAACAGAAAAGTACAACTCTGTTGTATATCAATACCACACTTTCTTTATCCACTCATCTGTTGATGCACATATATGCTGCTTCTAAGATTTATCTATGATAAATTATGCTGGTATAAACATGAGTATGCATGTATCAGTGTAATATGATGTCTTTAACTTTCAGAAAGATATTTAGAAGTGGAATAGCTAAGTTGAAAGGAATTTGGTGTCTAGAATTTCTCCATACTGCTTTCCATAGTTATTATGTTAGATTACGTTTCCACCATCAATGGAAAAAGGTTCCTTTTCTGCCCACAGCCTCACCAGCATTTGTTGTTGATTTCTTGGTCACATCCATTCTTTCTGGAGTGAGATGGAATATTGTCATTGTTTTAATTTGCCTTTCTCGAATGACCGGAGATATTGAACATTTTTTCATTTATTTATTGCCATTCGTATTTCTTTTTCTGAGAAGCATGTATTCACTTCAGTTGCCGATTTTATTTTGGGAGGTCTGACTTTTTAACATCTTTATATACTCTAGATATTCTACAGATTAGAGCCCTGTTCAAAGTGTAACTGGAAAAATGCTTTTCCTCATTTTACAAGTGGTCTCTTCACTCTGCTGGTTGTTTCCTTTGTGGTACAGAAACTTTAAAATTTGATATAAACTCATTGGTTGATTTTTGATGTTCTTTCTTATGCAACTGGGGTGTGCACATATTTTTAGTTAACACTTCTTCTGAGTCATCAAAGTCATGTTTGTTTTCCCTGCCTACTAACTCAATGCCGGCTGTTTCTTCCACTTAGGCTAATAACAAATACATATGCTCGTCTTTTCTTTCCTCCTCTCTTTTCCTCCATACACTGTGACACTGAATTTGAAGGTCTCAGCCTTGCTGGTTTTGAAGGCATTCATCCTCTCCTTTCCTTGGAATAACCCTTGTTGGTGTCTGGAATAGGCGGAAAACTTCTTCCCTCCAGCAAGTGGAGTTTGAATTAGTTAAATGAGAACCTGTGAAACAAACAGAACCACAGAATGGACTCATTCTTTTTCTCTATTCATTTGTTTAATCATTAACTATTTCTGGGGGACTTATATAGGCCCGAAATTCTCTCTGGTGGACATAGATACAGTTATAAACCGGACAAATATACAGCATGGAATAGTGAATCTTATAGTGCAATGGAAATAGACACAGCAGAAATATACATGGATAAATGATTTAGAGTTGAGACACGAACTATCCAGGAAATGAATACAGTGTTGTGAAAGGCTTTGGTAGGATGACCCAGTTAGTCTAAAGAGATCAAAGGTTTTACTGAGGAAGTAACAACTTTAATTTGAGCCAGGGTAAAAGAAATAGGTGAGAGAGACAGAGAGAGAGAGAGAGAGAGAGAGAAATTAAAACTACAAATTCTATGTTTAAGACTGTAACTTCTGGGTTCCAGTCAAAGTTACCCAAGGCGATCCCTATCAATATTCCTTTGGCTAAATTTAGGTTTCTTTCTTTCCAGACTCATCACATTCCAAATTTCTCAGAAATATTGTAAATTCATGAATTAGATTAACTGAGAAAGTAAAGAGAAGGAAACTGATCTTAAAGGAACAGATTGAGCGAATTCAAGGAATGCTTAAATTATCTGTCTTAAAAACAAAACAAAATTGGCCTCACACCTAGGATATGTGCCAGTATCTTTCACCTACTCTACCTCCCAAGAAAAGCATAAGTGTTCCTAGTTCCAGGAAATAATGCACTTTCTCTTGAGGGCTCAAATTCTATTTCTTTGAGTCTGTATCTCTCAATTTCTGCCTAATAAAACCCTTCCTTTCTTACTGACTAGTCCTAAAATTCTTCTTCCATGATGAATTAGCAAACCAGCAAACCTAGTATATGGAAAAGGATGGTTAGATTCCATATTTAAGCTTTGGAAATGTCCTAGGACCCTGCTGGGTAACAAACTGAAGCTTCAAATGGAGTGTGTGTGTGTGTGCGCGTGTGTGTGTGTGTACCTCCATACAGGTACAAAGTTCCTGTAGTAGAAAGTAGCTTGATACTTTAGAAGAACTGAGAGAAGGCCATTGGGCTGAATTATGGTAAGAGGAGGATGAAACTGGAGAAGAAGTTTGAGCCAGGATTTCTAGACCATGTATGACTTTCAATTTATTTTATTTTATTTTATTTTGTTGTTGTTGTTGTTTTTGAACTCTGGACCTTGTGCTTGCGAGGCAGGTGGTGGAACCATTGAGCTAAATCCCCGACCCTATGACTTTCAATTTTTATTTTAAGGGTAATGAAAAGTAGTTGAAGGGTATTAAGCAGGAGCATTACACATAGGTATTTACATTTCAAAAAGTTTATTCTAATAACTTTTGAGAAATGGATTGAAAGGGACTGACAGATTATATGAAGAGACTTACTAGTGAGAGTATTTCAGTAATGTGTATTTAAATGATTATCTTCCTGGTCTAGAGAGCTGTTGAGAAAAAAAATGGAATTGATAGATTCAAGAAATATTTAGAAGGTTTAATTATAAATTTTGTAATTGATTGGAGGAGGGGTGAGAGAGAAAAAGGGGGTTATTGAATAAGTTACTATGTAAATGACCGTACCATTTTCCAAGACAGTATATACGGAAAGAGATGTGAAACATTAGGATAAAGATGAATTAGGATAAGGTTTTGGACATGAGAAGCTTATAAGAAATCCAGGTGGGAAAATATCTTTGCATACACAGGTACAGTACTCAAAAGAGAAATGATAAAAGGGATGTAAATTCTAGTGTCACTGACAGATAGCTTGTAACGAAAGCCATATATGTCCTAAGAACAGATTGAAGAATGATAATAAAAGAGAATATAGATTCAAACATTAAGAAATTCACTTTTTATAGCAGAAGTGGTAGAAGAAACTGAGAAGCAGTAGAGTTTTTCCAAGCAGATAGATGAGGTCAACTATGGAGTCTCCACAGAGATATCCAAGAAAATAAAGGCAGAGATGTGTTGGATTTTGCCATAAAATCTTTTTGGAAAGGCTGTTTCAGTGGAGTTGTGAAGGAAAGATCAAAGCAAGATTGAAATGGACCAAAGAGTACACCTATAGGAAAGAACTGGAGATAGGCAATCATTCTAGGAAATTTGTCCTTGCTGGCATAGAAAGACTTGAGAAAGAAGGTGACATTGTAAGTTTGTTTTTCTCAGATGAGAGAGACTAGCTTTTGTTTAAGTGATAATTGAGAAAATTTTAGAGTGGGATATTAAAGATAACAGTACAGCTATAAAATAATCATTAATTACATAAAACTCCTGAGAAAATTGGAGGAGCACCACATATACAGATCCTGGTCCTAGAGAGAATAGTCCTTTTCAACTTCTAGAACCATGGTAACTAAAGAAAGGCAAGAATAAGGACATTTATTCTATCCCAAAGCAAGGAGTTTACCCTTTGTATAGATCACAACCCTTTTATATTTAAAATTTCTTCCTCTGCTATCAACTCTTAAGAGTCTGTTCTCCTGCTGCTTACATCACCTTGGGATTAAAGGATTTTTATCTTATACAGACACTGCTAATTTAAGTTTGTATCTTCTAATGCAGGGGTCCCCAACCCCAGGTCCATAGACAAGTATTAGATTCTCATAGGAGCTTGAACCCTACTGTGATCTGTGCATTCAAGGGATGTATACATGTTTGAACCATTCCCAATCCATCATACTCCCCTCTTCCTCCCTTTCCAGGTCTGTGGAAAAATTATCTTCCATGACAATGCCAAAAATATTGGGGATCACTGTTCTAATAGATTAAGAATTTTTGAATACAGGTTTTGCTCTTTTCCTGTTTCTGAGGACTTTATATTTCAGATGAATTATTGCTCAGTGATCTCTTCTTTGTTATGATTCTATTTTTTTCTATCCTGTGCTATAAACAGGAAACTATGTTTTATCCTTGACTTGAAGTTCTCAGTCTAGATCAGAATCTATGCTTCCCCTTTGCTTCTAGTTAAGCTTCTAGTTAAACAGACTAAAATTCCAAATTCCAATGTGTCTGTGCCTGATAATTCTTGCCATTTTTCCTACCCATTGGAGGAAAGCCCATTCTGGGTGTTAATGACGATTGGTATTCACTAGCTAATGTAAATGTTATTATTAATATTAACCCCATCTATACTCTGCTAGAGAGGTATTTATGTTTCTTGACTCTTCTTAGTAAAATTATGATAAAATGCCTTATAATGTCTTATTTCTAGATTTAAATATTATAATACAATTCCAAACTTTGGGGATATTACTGATAATCTTATGGAACCAAGACTATAAAGACATACTGTAAATAATCACATACCAAAAATTGGAAAACCTACATGAAATTGACAAATTCTGAGAAAGAAAGAAACTATCAAAACCAAATCAAGAAGAAATAAAATGTAACTATAAAAAGTAAAAAGATTGAATTAGTATTTCAAAATTACTTCATACAAAGAAAAAGTAGATAACTTCTGTTGAATTCTACCAGATATTTCAAGAATGAATATCAATCCTTCACAAACTCTTCAAAAATATAGAAGCAGAGAGAACCATTTTCAATTCATTCTATGAGGCCAGTATTACCCTGATACTAAAATTGAACAATATAAGAAAACTAGTGAATAATAAACATAGATGCAAAAACCTAATAAAATAGTATAAAACCAAACCCAATGTTATATAAAAAGATCATATATCAGGACCAAATGGAATTTTTTCCAGTAATACAAGGTTTATTTAAGAAACAAAAATCAACACAATGTACCATATTAATAGAATAAAGAGCAAAATTCATTCTATGGTCATCTCAATAAATGAAGGAAAAGCATTTAATAAAAGCCATTACTCTTTCACAATGACAACACTTGACAAACTATTTTTTGAAAGGAACTTCTTCAATCTGGAAAAAGAGATCTACAAAATCCCAGAACTAATACTACACTTAACAGCAAAAAGTTAAAGCTTTCCCCCTAAGGTCAGGAACAAGATAAGAAGGCCTACTCTCATCAGTTCTACTCAACATTGTACTGAAGGTGATAGTCATTTTAATTAGGTAGGAAAAAATAAAAGGAACTCATATTGGAAAGGAAAATTTTTTAAAAAAAATAAAAGGAATATAAAATCAAGTAAAAAATATATTAGAGCTAATAAAATGTTCAGCGATATTGGAAGATATAAGATCAATATACAATAATCAATTATATTTTCATATCCCAGCAATGAAGCATGTAAGATGAATTTAAGAAAAACCTCGACTTATAATAGCATTAGAAACATAAAATATTTAGAAGTATGTGAATCAAATGAAGTGAAATACTGACTCATTCTCAAACAAATATTAAAAGAAATTAAATTTACATGTAATTCAGAAGAACCTCAATTCATGAGTTGGAAGGCTTAATATTGTTAACATGCCAGTATTCCCTCAATTGATCTACTAAATCATTATCATAACTGTCAAAATACCAAATTTTTATTTCATACTTTTGTTATATTTTTGCAAAAATTGACAAGCTGATCTCAAAATTTATATAGAGATGCAAAAGGAATCTAGAAAAGCAAAAACAGTCTTACAAAAGAGGGACAAAGTTTGAATCCTCACATTTCTCAATTTCAACACTTATGACAAAACTACATTAATCAAGAAAGTGTGCTTATTGGCCTAAAAATAAATTGTTCAATAGCATAGAACTTGGAGTCTAGAAATAAAATCAGGTATCTATGGTCAGTTGATTTTAGCAAGATGTTAAGACCATTTGATGGGGGAAAGAATAGCCTTAAATAAATGGTCCCAGGAAAACTGGATATCCATATGCAAAATTGAAAAGTTTAAACCCTACCTCACACCACATACAAAACTCAAAATCTATCAAGAATCTGCATTTTAGGTTTATAAAACTTTTACAAAAATGGGAATAATTTCTCATCTTTGCACTAGGGGACTGGTTTCTTAGCTCTGTTACTGAAATTGTATGAAACAAGGAAAAATAGATAGACTTTATCCAATAAAAAATATTTGTGTTTCAAAGGACACTATTCAGATAGTACAAAAAAAGCCCATGGAATATGAAAAAAAGTTTCCCAAGTTTTGTATCTTCTGAGGAAATAGAGTCAAGAATTTAATAAAAGCTTAACAAAAGGACAAATTATCCAATTTAAAAGTGGGAATGGACTTGAGAAGATATTTCTATTTTGTTTTGACGAATATAAGATATTCTGAACTCTTTAAAATGAAAAAAGAAATCCGAGTTCTATCTTATCAGATTGCTAGGATCTGGACTTTGGTTCTTTCTCTTTGTATGTTGCTTTTATTCATTCATTTAAATTTATGTTAGGCATGCTATAAAGAAATAGCAATTGGAAAGGTTGAAGTGAAATTATTCAATATTTCTGTTTATGCAAAAGATCAAGGATTTTAATAGAGTCTGAAAGTAATTATTCAAATTAGCTTGAGTCACCATACAGGTATCATCATCTGTACTTTTTTTGCCATTCACTATGAGAAATAATCAGAATCACAGTGAAACTTAGAGCTGTATGTGCACTATAAATTAAAATATAACTTGACAATATCTTCATTGACAAAATGAAAATGTATTTATACTATATGTCGTAATATATAGACTACGATCAAATAATTAAAAGCACAAAGTGACAATATTTGTAAGTTTTCTTTAAAATGGGAGACTCTGCTATGAAGCAGTCAATTGTCTTTCATTTTTGTGCTTCTCATTTGTGATATGTGCACAAGTGACCACTTGGGTTAAGCATGTGGCTCTCCAATTGCATACATCTGGATTTCACTTTTGGCTTCATAGCTGACTTCCTTTGCTGTAACTGATCAAAAATAGTAACAGTTTCATAATTATTGAGGGATTACTGTGGAAATTATATGAAACACTATTTGTGAAGTGCTTAGATTGAATAAATGGCAACAATATTACTGCAATATTACTGCTATGTCCTAATATTGTGTCTACCAAGGCTCCCAGAAACACATATTCTAACCTCATTTATCCATTCAATACAACTAAGAGTAAAATTTTTTTTTTAACAATTTGAATGGTCACTAATAACAGAAATTTGGTGAAATACTTTACTAAGGAGATAAAATTAAGTGAAAGGGCTTTTCAGGCTTTTCCCCAAATTATTTGGGAATGCTCATGGATAAGGGACTTATTTTTATTTTTCATTGAAAAATTTATGATTTTAAATCAGCAAATGAAAAGTCTATATATTTATCATGTAGAAAATGATTTATTGAAATATGTATATATTATGAGATAGCTAAGGCAGGTTCATTAGAATATACACTATTTATATACTTATCATTTTTGCAGTGTTTTTTAATGTAAGTGTAGAACACTTAAAATATACTCTCAGTGATTTTTACAAATAAAATACATTATTATTAACTATAGTCACTGGGTTATACAATAGATCTTTTGAAGCTTGTGTTTTGGGGGCTAATATATAAAATAAATTGCCCAGTTCAAAGTTAAGGAGTTTTCTCCTATGTTTTTTTTTTCTAGTTTCAGGCCTATGTTTAAGTCTTTAATCCATTTTCAGTTAACTTTTATAAATGGTATGAAATAAGGAACTTTATTCTTTTGCATGGGAATATCCAATTCTCCTAACATTACTTGTTGAAACTGACCTTACTCCATCATGCATTCTTGGCAGCTTTGCAGAAAATGAGTTGACCTGAAATGCATCCATTTGTTTCTAGGTTGTCTATCCTGCTGTATTAGTCTATTATGACAGTACCAGGCTGTTATTATTGCTATAGTTTTGCAGTATATTTTGTGTGGGGTTATGTGTGATGCCTACAGCTTTGTCCTTGTTGCTCAAAATTGCTTTGGCCATTTGGGATCTTTTGAAGTTCTGTAAGAATTTTAGAACTGCTTTATCTATTTATTTTTTAAAATTTTTTGTTTCTTTTTCTATAGTGTTGGGGAGCCAACACTATAATCCAGATCCTTGTACATAGTGGGCAAACATTTTACCACTGAGCTACTGGGTTTATCTTTTCTGTGAAAATGTCATTGAAATTAGATAGGGATTATATTTTGCCTGTAGGTTTCTGTGGGTAGTATGGATAGTTTTAACAATATTCTTCCAAACCATGAACATATGTGTCATTGTCAATATCTTTCATCAGTGTTTTATATTTTTAACATGTTACATACATGACCTTTATTTTCTTGCAGTGCATTTGTTCTATACCTAATTTTGAATGATTTTATTATGAAAGGGTGCTGAATTTTGTCAAAAATTTTCTACATATTTTGATGTGCATTTGAAGGTATTCCATTTTACTCAATTTTATGGAAGATTCTAAGAAGAATAGATACTAGTTCTTTAAATATTTGGTAGAATTCAGTGCTAAAGTCACCAGCTTCTGAGCTTTTCTTTGATGAGAGACTTTTTATTATTGATTTAACCTTCTTTAGTCATTACTGATCTGTTCAGATTTTCTATTTCATAATAAGTCTATCTTGTCATGTTGTATGGATCTAGAAAGGCCTTTTAGGCTATCCAATTTGCTGATATATGCTTGATTATGAAGGCTCAGATGCTTTGTGTTTCTGTAGAATCGGTTTTAATAACTCCCATCACATTTCCAGTTTTACTTGGGTCTCCTCTCTTTTTTCTTAGTCAAGAGAATGAATTGTGGACTTTGTTTATCTTCTAAAAAGAACAAGTCTTACTTTCATTGAGTTTTAATTGTATTTCTATCCTCTATTTTATTTATTTCTGCTCTGGTCTTTATTATTTCCTTCTTCCTATTAACTTTGGGCTTAGTTTATTCTTGTTTTTTGAGGCATAACTGTAGGCTGTTTGAGATCTTTCTTTTGGGATGTAGGTATTTATTGACATAAACTTCCCTCTTAGAATTGCTTTTGCTTCATTCAACAAGTTTTGGTATGATTTATATTTATTTCTGCTTTTCTCTGGATATTTTTAAATTTTTCTTTTAATTTCTACTTTTTTCACTGGTTGTTCAAGAGCACATCATTTAATTTCCGTGTATTGATGAGTTTTCCAAAATTCTTTGTCATTGATTTATGATTTAATATCATTGTTTTAAAAGATATCCGAAATGATTTTAAACTTCAAACTTGTTGAGATTTATTTTGTGGTTTAACATATCATGGAGAATGGTATACACACTTGAGAAGAATGTACAAGGTATGATTGAAAAATATGCCTGTTAAAAATTCTTACATTAAAAGACCTATTGCCACGAATCCCCCTCTGATTACTCCCCTCTTGCTTTGAATATACATATCCCACCAATCTTGCCACATTTTGGGATAGTTCTCAAAGTGGTCTTTCTTGAATATCTTTAGTTGTGCTGTTGTGGTAGCCTCAAAGTCTGGAATCATTTCAGAACCTTTACCTTTCATGGGCATTTTGACTTTGAGGAGGAGCTAGAAGTGTCATAGTGCTAGATATAGTGAAAAAAGTAAATGAGGACATACCATAATGTTTTTATGAGCCTGCTTTTTTGTTGGATGACATTTGATAGCAGCAGTCACTGTATTTGTATTTGTTGTTCTAGCTTGTAAAGAGACTCAGGAAAGAATACATTCAGAACTTCTTCAGAAAGTAGCAAGATGATGGGATAAGTGTGTTTGGAATGAGGAGTGTTTTGAAGGAGATTAATGATAATATGTCTTTTACTGTACACATTTTTAAAATAAGCATTCAAATAACATTTTTTATTACATCCTGTAAGTGCTGATGCTGTTGGGTGAAATGTTCTGTGTATATCTGTTAGGTCCATTTGTTATAGAGTAAGTCTGGTACTTTCTTTTTAGTATATGTGCTGCCGAAGCAAGCACAATCTGGTACTTTCTTATTGATCTGTCTGTGTGACCTGGCATTGTTGAAAGCGAGATGTGAAATCACCTATTATTATTGTATTGCAGTCTGTCTCTCCCTTCAGTTAATTTGTACTTGCTTTATAAACATGTAATTAGGTGCTGTGATGTTTGAGACATATATATTTATATTTGTGACAATCCTTTTGATGCATGATCTATTTATTATTATATAATTACCATACTTGTCTTATTTTGTAGTTTATACTTAAAGTCTATTTTACCCAATATAAATTTACTCTGTTCTCTTTTGGTTTGGATTGACATGAAAGTATTTTCCATCCTTCAGCTTTTAATCTATGCATGACCTTACAAGGGAAATGAGTATCTTGTAGGTAACATAGAATTGGGTCTCACTTTTCAAATATATTTATGTATGTCTGTTGATCAGAGAATTTAATCTGCCTACAGTCATGGTAATTATTGATAGGTAAAGACTCACTACAGGTATTTCTTAAATTGTTTTCTTGTTTTGTGGGTTCTTTCTTCCTCTCTTGTTTTCCTTTGTGATTGGAAATTTTCTCTAGTAGAACACTTTGCCTGCTTACTTTGTACTTGTACATTTTCGGCAGATTTTGGCTTTGTGGTTATGAAGAGATTTACATAAAATATCTCATAGTTAAAGCAGAGTATTCTAAGATATTAATTTAACATTGATTGCATAAAAACTATATTGTGACTTTATCCCATACATATTTTATACTTTTCCTATCCATATTTATGTCCTTTTATATCTATGCTCTTTAACAAATTATTGTAGGTATTATTTTTAATAGTTTTGTCTTTTAACATTTATACTAAAGATTTGAGGGATTTACAACCACCATTACTGTACTGGGAGTGTTCTGAATTTGACTGCATTCTGATTTTTATGAGGGAGTTTTATATTTCATCCATTATATGCTAGTGTCCTTTTCTTTAGCATGGAGAATTTCATTTAGGATTTCTTGTAAAAGAAGTCTGATGGTGATCAACTCCCTTATATTTTATTTGTCTGGAACACTTTGTTTTTCTCCTTCATTTCTGAAGGACAGATACTTTTCTTTCATCATTTTTTTGGTCAATATTCCTCAAAATATGACAGAAGGAAAGATTGACGAGATTGTATTAGATTTCCTACAACTGAAATTTGTGGAAGAAAATTTATGAATAAAATGTCATAAGTATTATTTTGTTTACAAATGAATAGTATTCAGCCTTATCAGAGGACAGTTAAATTACTTTGCTACTTTCATAAAAACATCAGGGCTGGAGTGTAATGTAGCGAGTAGAGTGCTTGCCTAGCATCCACAAGGCGGTAGGTTCCATTCCTAACATAACAAAACCTTCCCCAAAAATCCCAGAAGTTACACAAACATCTATGAGAATTGGGGTTCCTTGTGCATTTTACATTAAAACTTCAAATAAAACCCTATTTATATTTAAATGTACATATAAGTAAATCTTATTTAAATTTGATACCTTAATTTATATTTAAAATCTGCTTTATATTTTTAAAATCTTATATTTAAATTTTTTCTTTTAATTTGAGGATACACAAACTGAATATATCACATATTTAACTTGCCTATTTCATTGGGAAATTTATTATTGGGTCTTAATTTTGGATTATTAGTTTGATGGATTATGCATCTATTTTACATATTATCTTTTACTTTTTCCTTTAATATGTGAATTACACTAAATTCATCATGTTTGCCTATTCTCTGCACATTAAGTAATACCAATTTCTTACTGTTCATCTTGACATCATCTAAATATCTTACTAAGTGGATGACAGATACCATCAGGAAGGATTTGAATGACAGGTTTTAAAACACTATGGTACAGTAACCTTCTAGGATTAAGTTCTAAGACATTGTTGATTATTGTATTTTGAGATAAGAAAAAGCAGACAATTAAGTATTCAAATTATTCTTTCAACTCATTTGCTATTATAACAAAATTTAAAAGTTTTAAAGATATTATTCTATTTTTACCTTTCAATTACCAGAAATTTAAGTTATTATTTTTCACATGTACAACATGCTTGCACTTAATTTTCCCTCTCATCACTGTGAAGCGTGGGACCAGGGACAGAAAAGACTGATCGCCTGGAAATAATTTCCAATTTAGTAGTGGAGGCAGACACAAATGCATGACTGTAATAAAAAGGAGAATGGATTTTTGAGCATGATATATATAAGCAACATGCTATGACAGTCCAAAGGAGGGAAAATTTATGTCTGAAAACATACATACATACATACATACATACATACATACATACACACACACACAACAAAAGTCTAAACAGAGCTTGTGGCATTTGATTAGGCAGGTAAAATGGTCATAGGATAAAAAAGATTCCCAGCAGATAGAATTATGTCAGCAAAGTACTGGACTGGAGAAAGTATGGTATATGGTATATATTTAGGAATTAGGAGTGGTAAGTGAACCCATAAAAGCAAAACAAGGCTAAATATCAAGCTGAATAGTTTAGACTTTATTCAGGAAAATGTACCTGTACCCCGGTACCAAAAAAAATTGTTAAATCAAAACGCTAATGAAAAATTTGGTTATTGCCCCTGCTCAGTATCATCCTGGCCTTCAGTGTGTGCACTTGGAACTGAATTAGCCTTAGAGTTGATGCATCTTAAGTCCTTGGAAGAAATAAGAACCAAGACTAGAGGTCATTAGAGCATCTCTGGAGCCATAAAACTGGCATTGAAAATATGCTGAAAGACTTTGACTTAAAAAGAAAACCATCACAATTAAAGAAAGTATTAAAGAGAGTAATTGATGAGATGTTTGCCAACTCTGAATTAATTCAAGGAAGATTTAATTTATAAAAGTGCTGGTTGCAGCAAAATGGAACCATTCTTCTCCAACACAGTGAGACAGTAATGTTATTCCACTATCATTCATTTCGCATTTCAGCTCTTCCCAACTTTAATCTATTTGCAGGGGTAAAGCTAAAATGATCAAAATGCAATATGTTTTTGTACTAATTCTGCAAAATGAATGTAAGTACATGTGTTAAAATTACTATAATAATTTTTTTAAAAGAATGAAATAATGTTTGCATTGCTATCAGGAAAACCATTCCTTTGTTCTAAATTAGTCAAACAGAAATTGTTTCCACTTTTACTTGCCTTCTATGTCCTTGTCCTTAGTATTAATAGGTTTTTAGGGTGAATTCGTCCTGGAATCAGAATATTACACAATAAATTATGACAATCCAGCCAACAGAATTCCAAGTTTGTGCTTTCTGCTTTTTGCATCTGTTTGAGTACATGGCCATGTGTAGAGATGCCTGCTTTTAGTGAAAAGGGCTGGTGTGAGATATATTGATTGGCTTCTTCCTGCCATTGAGTTTTTTGTTTTTTGGTAGGTACCTGGGATCAAACTCCGGACCTTGTGCTTAGGCGGCAGGCACCAGAACCACTGAGATAAATCCCCTGCCCTGCTGCCATTGATTTTGTAACCACCTGTCACTTCTCCAAGTTGTGAATCATGTTGATAGGATGCATTACATTTCATGAAGTTTTTCTTCATCTAGAAGCTTTGTAATTGAAGCATGCTTCTCCTTAAAGGGAGCTGTGCTGTATTACACAGACATTGAATTATCTGTCTTGACCCTGATCATGAGTTTATCTGCTGACACAGATTTTTAACATGAAGAAGACCTTTACAACTCCTCTTTGCTTTGGATTTCTAACTTTGTTCTGTGTGATGATCCTTTCAGAATCTGTGCATGGACGGCCATTTCTTGCCCAAGGTATGTGCTCATGACTCTGTCAGACAGGTGGGTAAATATTCCTTATTTCCTGTGTGCATCACTTTGATTTTTTTCTGCCATTAATGAAATAAGGTTTAAAGACAGTCATAAGTAAATGACCAAACCTCCTTAAAATAGTTGCTATTCTGAATTGAATATAATATATGACTTTCCTGCCAAATAAATTGTACTAAATTAATTTCAACTACACTTTATTTTTTCTAATTATGGGGCATTTGTTTTTTATTTGCACTGTGTGACCAATGATCAGGAATCCTTAAATAGTAATACACCATAATATTACAGAAACATAATCAGCACACTTTCCAAAACTGTATCTTAGAGAAAGAAGTAGATTTTCCTTGCCTCATATTATTAGTAAATTACCTGTGAAAGAGAGCGTCTCAGAGAAAAATACATCAAGGTGAAAATTGCAGAGATTTGAAGATATTAATTCATAGGGAAATCTCCACAGAACTTGTAGGATGGAAATGCATTTTTTTGAATTGACTGTATTTATAAGATTTCTATCAAATTTATGGTACTTATGTTAAATGAAATAATTACATCTACAAAAAATCTGTATGATGATAAAATTTATGAAAATAGATTTCTGCCCTTATCACTTTTTGATCTTTTAAAAATTTTTGAATACATTCTATAGTAGAAGAAGCACTAACTCTGAGAATTAGTAGAGCTAGGTTTTAGTACTGATTTCTTAGGTAAAACAAATTTAACCACATTGAAACTTTTATATATTTCTTTGTTTTTTAAAAATACAATGGCTTAAAATAATGTTTTTAAAGTAATGTTCCTTCCAGTTTGAAATTCTGGAGTTTTCTTTCATCTAATTGATGCTCTTGTCAAGAAACACATATCCATTTACCCTCTCTTAGAGCCAGGAAAACAAGACAGAATGGAATATGTTTTATTTATGTGACACTGTTGATAAAAAAAAGGATCAAATTAATTAGAGCAGTTCTTCTGGCAGTGGAAATAAAATTCAAAAAACTTTATTATTTATTTATAAATGTTTTAACATTGAAAACCAAATAATATCAGAAACACAAATATAGGTCTGGGAATCAAAGATTCTGGGTTTAGCCAGAGTACTCATATTTTATCTTTGTCTGTACAGTCAAAATCATTGTGCTTGATAGCCCTCACTACTCCTTCTGTGCAAAAGTGAGATTTCTAATGTTTAACAGCATGCAAATGAGGAAAAATGTGGTCATTTGTTGAGGATTTCACAACAAATTAGTATGTGTCAGTGGTAACTCTAGCTTCTGATTTTATATGTATATGAAATATAAAAAAAACTAACTAAAGCATTTACTAGATTACAGTGAATACTTCTGACTTCAGAATTCCACACAGTTATTTGCTTGTATCACTAGCAATGTAGTGGAAATATTTCACTCCCAGGATCCCATTTGATCTCAATGTGATCATATGTAAATAAGAAAAGAAATTATTATTAAGATTACTTTCTGATCTAAATTCTCCAACATGAGAATCTTCTCTCCATTGTGCACATATTTCAAAGCAAACAAGTATTCAACATTATCCTAATAAGCATTTCTCTGCTGACATAGACTATGAAGTTGGGCTCCCAGCCTTCTTTCTGTGTGGGAGAGAATATTCAGTATGAATGATGCAACCCGGCCAACTTTTATGTGGTGGGAGTCATATAAAAGGGCCTCTCAATGATAAGCCTAAAACATGGAAAATTGCTTACCCAAAAAGTGGAAAAAAAGAATATCATAATGAAGAAGACTGTGGATAATGTATTTTTTGTTATATTATCATTTGGGGAATTTCCAATTTTCTTTCTGGTAAAATTTCTAGTCTCTCTTCACTTAAAAGCTACACATATGAATGAAAAGAAAAGGAACAACTAAGTACTTTAAGCTTCAGTGCTTTCTGTGTGTTTGTCAAAGTGCTCACTCTGGGGTCTGAGCAGAATTACCATCCTTTTGCCAAATGTACAAATATGTGGATATTTTATATTCAAGCTGACAAGAATTCTGAGGGCAAATATTTATGTAGTATAATCAGTGGAAGTTAGGCAGGTATAGTCACTGGAAGTAAAAGGACACTCTTTTTTGTTTAAAGCATTCCACTTACATATGCAGAAAAATGAACAGTCGATTAAACCGATGACAGCTTATGATCTTTCTGTACTTTTCCAGTTAACTTTAGTCTATAAAAATTCTCTAAGTTGAAAGCAACAAAACTCTTTCTCTTATAAGAATGTCATAGTTCTGTTTCTGAAACAAATTCTGGCTTTAAAATATACCTTGTTTTCCTCCAGATGAAAATATCCTAAAGATTGTGGTTTAACATTTTGATGATTAAAATAAAATTATATTATAAATCATGTCTTTCCCTTAAACTAAACTTTATTGAGTATTTTTGTATAATTGATTGAAGCAAAAATATTGTATTAATATTTCACATGTTCAAAATGAAAAAAAAGCTCCACACAGATCATTTCTATGTCCATGAGGCAAAGAAAATTGAAGAACTGAACAAAAATAAATTAACTTTTGGTTTTTTTTTTTTGTTTTTTTTGTATTAAATTCTTTTATTGGTACATTATAGGTATACAACACAATTACATT
>NW_004624730.1:65995487-66135859 GCF_000247695.1 Heterocephalus glaber
GGAAGCCCCTTCCTCTGGACCAGGAGCAGTGGGACGGTGGCTCAGAAGCCCCTGCCTCTGGGCCGGGAGCAGTGGGACGCAGTACCTTGGTCTGGTGGTCTGGTGTCCTCTGTGTCTTTGTAGTGTGGAACCAGGTGGCTGCCTGTCTACAGCGGGGTGATTCGGCGTCTTCCGTTCGACTCAGGACCTCGGTAGGGTGTGGGCAGACCTGCCTGTCTGCAGCGGGGTGATTCGGCGTCCTCCGTGTGACTCAAGACCTCAGTAGGGCCTGCACAGACCTGCCTGTCTGCCGCGGGGTGATTGGGCGTCTTCCGCTACTCAGGACCTTGGTAGGGCGTGCACAGACCTGCCTGTCTGCAGCGGGCGGATTCCGCATATTCAGCGCGACTGGGGACCTCGGTAGGGTGTGCTAACTTTTGTCATTGTAGAAAACACTGATGTTGTCATCTTTTCCATATAATATTCCTCTTTTCAGTTAGTCATTTAATTTAGTTCAGCAACTGACGTTTTTTAGACAAAGAGAAGACAAATGATTTAAAGAAAGACTCTAGTCAGGTTTTGAGCCATTCCTGTAGCTCTTACTCCTCAGCATCAACTTTATCAATCTACCATCTGCCCACATTATAACAGTTAATATGAAGAAAGATGGAGGGAGAAAATGATCTCATAGAGGTTATATGACAAATGTTTTATTTTTTAGCTACTTTCCTAAGGTTATTGCATTATACTAATTATTACTTCAATGGCATTATTCAGAGAAATCTTATATGTCCATGTTTCATAGCTTGAGTCAGTCTATTATTGCAGTTTTTGCTGCAGAATAAAGACATTTTTAGTGCTGAGAGAGTTAAGTGTCCTGGGCAATAAATGGCCATAGATAAATTAAAAAAGCTGAAAGAGGCCAATATGGAAGTAGCAGCTAGCATTCCAGTTCTTCCCCAAGGATTCACTGGAAGGTTTAAAGAAAATCCCTGGAAACAAATTGGCTCATATTTAAATGTATATAGCAAATCAAACCACAAAAAGAATGTTAATTTTTTTTGGTTTAAAAACAATTTTTGGATTTTATTTCTCATTTCAAAAACACAAACTATAAAGAAGAAAGTAAAATTTACCTGAACTTCTACTACCAGAAAGTTACAGGTAAAATTTTAAGGTATAGCCTTACATGAATTGTCACAATCTCTCTTTGTTCCTAACTTTTCACTAATTTTTAAGTTGGTCATTTGAATCTACACCTGTCTACACTTCTTTCATTGATGAATGTAAGCCATTTAAATAGAAATACTTTCAATGAGTCAGGATTGAAAATCCTGGTATGTGATCACTACAGGAAATGAACTGTTTTCAAATAAAGAAGACACAAATCACGAAGAACTATTGCTGGGTCTACTGAACAAAGATTTTGATTTCCAAAGGCCTTCCAAGATGGGTGAGTTAAGAATAAAATCAACCTTTTTCTATTTAAAAATAACATGATCTAGACTATCTTTGGACCTGCTTTCTAGATGTTAAATTAAATTAAATTAAATTAAATAACATCATCTCCCTTATATGCCACATGGAAGGCTTAGGTGTTGTCATATTTATAACTGCAATCCATGGAGTCATCAAAAATATGGAAAGTTTATATTGCTTCATTTGAGGGTCCTAATTGGATTTGTGACCATCTACTTTTAAAAAGTTACCTTTATTCATGTTTTCCTTTCATTGATGAAACTCTTCGCTGACACAATATTTCCTTTCATTCAATATTTCATCTAGAAATTGCTAGATTGCCACTAGAAATTTCACAAATTAACTACAGTTTCGTGCAGAATTTACTGACTTTTTCAATCAAATTCTTCCACTTTGGGCAACACTGTAGAAGAGACAGTGAATTGGAAATTAAACCCACACCAAGGGAGATTTCTTTCATTTGAAGAACAGGAGAATCTGAGTGGCACACATGTACCAGACTGTTCTCTAAGAAATCTGAGATTTTGTCAGAAATTTAGCAAGTCTAGCTTACAAAAAAATGTGACAATATGAAAATGTAGTACCATCAGACAATTTTTGAAGTATTTTAAAAAATATTTATATTTACAGGACAAAATATTAATTCAAGGAAAACCTTAGAATTGTGGAGATGTAGCTCAGTGGTAGAGTGCTTTCCCATTATTTTGAGTTCCACGTTTCATTGCTGGCACTAAGAAATAAATAAATAAATACCTTTAAAATAAATACTTTTATAATACCTTAAAATTAGAAGTAAGATATTTTTATTGGAGAAATAAATGAATTTATAAAAAGAAAAGCTCATCCTCAAATCATAAAACTTGGAAACTTCACTTTAACATTAACATTTTGGAAAAATTTCCTTCTGTATCAAATTATACATAAAATTTGTGTAGTGCTTTATTTCATTTAATATTGCTTCATGATGATCTCCTCATATCATGAAAAACATGGTAGGTAATTTATAATAATAGTCCATGTCAGAACTATGATCTACTTTAGAAAATTTTATTGTTATTTTTGTTAGAAATAATTATTTTCACATGATATGACTGAATACATTTCAATATTATGGGCACCGAAAGATGTATTAAGGGTTTTATAATACCAATGGATGGGTTACCTCAAATTATATGAGAAAGTTTACTTTCACATAAAATCTTGAATGAGTATCCTAAAGTAAATTAAATATTACTTGCAATGTATGATTTTCATATGACAAATGTTTCTTGCAGATGTAGAACTGGATAACGAATTAGAAGAACTTAACCGGGTGAGGTGTGAAATACTTAAATGTTCAATTTTTTATAATAATTATATGGCCATTTCTTTTTAACACAATTACTTTTCTTTTGTTTGTTTATGTGTTGTTTTTTGTGCTGGGAATTCAACTCAGGGCCTCATGCATACTGGGCAGGTACTCTACCACTAAGCTACATGCCTACTATAAGAATGGTGTTTTAAAAAAAACTATTAATACTGCAACCTGAAACTTTTACTCCTGCTAGAGAGAGTAAAGTAATTCACTAGGAATAAAAGCAAATTATGCTGAACTAATGTATAGAAAACAAAACTATGGCTGATGTGATCACAGCATAAGTGTACAGCAATCTGTATTCTAGTTAGCTCTCTATTACCTAACTATGAGATCTTGGGCTCTATTCTCTAAAAAGCTCATTTGTAAAAGGCAAAGCTATAGATTGATGTTTTCTGAAGTTACTATTTTTTTAAACAGTGTGAATCTTTTCTCCCAAAGCAAAATATCATGTGGCCTCTGCAAACTAAATACATGATAAGAGTGGAGCTACCCCACTTCTAGCAGCTGGTTTGGAGGGGCTGCAGTGCTTCTCTTTTGATAGGGAGCCTCCTTCAATTCCATCTTCTCTACTCCTTCATATGCTGTGAAGAACATTTGAAAGTCATTGGATGACATGTTTGCAATACTGCAAATACAATCAGGTACTATTCCATTATTCTTCAAATTCTATGGCCAATCAGAAGAAAGAATTATCGCCATGTTCTCTTCTGAGCAGCAAAGACGGAGACATGCAGTGGTACATGTTAGTGCATCTTTGGTAAGTTAGGTCTTCGGGGTTTGGGCAATTAGAGAGCTAGTTAAAACTTAAAGTGGGTTGAATTCTGGGTGGAAATCTTAGGGTCTCAAAGTACTTCACCCTTCCTGCTAAAAAGGACTTCAGGAAATCCAAGCATTTACATAGCTCCCTAGTGCTTCTTGAAAAGGACTGCTCATTATAGGTGACATAAAATCAAGTCTAGCTGCTCAGGCTACATTTATAAGGTTCCCATTAATTTTTGTCCAGACATGACTTCCTTTGCCAAAATCTCTTTCTTTTTGATCTCTGCTTGATTCATGTATCTTTTTCAACCAGCTTGTAGATGTAAATTTCCTGTTTTATTTTTTATTTCATTTTGTTTATTTTCTTATATTCCTATTCATTCTTTTTCCTTCATTTCTTTCACATTTCCTTCTTTTTTTTCTCTCTTGCTTTTACTTTTCCTGTATCCTTCCGTAGAGAACAGCACGGGTGATATTAAAGATTAATTAAGTATCATTTTTAATTTTTAACAGCTAGAAAAGCTAAAAGGACAACTTTCAAAAGCAAAGCATGCTGAGATATCCTATGCTATAAATGGTCCACCCCCCTCCCATCTTAACAAATGAGGTAAGCTTTCATTTCAAAGTTCCAAAATTGACTTCCAAAAGATTAGTTTTTCAATGATTCCTGATTGGGAAGAGATCAAATTGATTTTTTTATCCAGTGGTGGTTATCAAGATCAAGGCTCATATTTTAAAAAAATCGATTCCCATGACAGTGTTCCTATAGGTCTGTCCATGAGCTTTGTCATGCTTGTCACATTAAATAGAAAAGTCACACTTTCCAAGCTTAAATGAAATAGTTTCTTATTGCTTTAAACTCAGCTGTACCTCTACTCTTTTGGCTTAAACATTGATATCAGTAGGATAAAAAGTAGACATAATCAAGCTTTAAATTAAGTAAGATGTTTAGGGCCTGTTGCTTGACATGAAGGAAATTCTCATTGCTGTGATACTGGTTACGAACTCAAGGTTTGATTTAGAACATTCAATTTTGGGAAGACGATCCTTTTGGATTGCCTAAATTTTCATAACTCTTCCAAGATATTCATGTTTCTTGCCAACTTAGTTCTTAATTTTGAAAAAATTATATCTACCCTATGTTTCTTTATTCATCAGGGGTGTGCTTCTTAAGGCATATTTATTTTTACTTGTCATCCATCGCAGATTTACCTTAAACATTGTAAAAATGTAATTATAATTTACAATACTCTTAAGAGGAGAGAGGATAAACTAGCATTAAAAATTGAACATATACCAAACATTTCTTTTTTTAAAATTTCAAGATACAGTTGTTCAGCACTGAGTCTAGAACTAGATTGCCTGGGTTCATATCTTGACTTTGAGATTTCCTGACCATATGACCCTAGGGAATTTTTAACTTTCTTATGCTTTCTTGTTCATTATCCCAAATGCATATAATTAAAATAATTTTCATGGGATTGTTAGGATTACATGAGTTAGTTTACTGTAGAACGTTCCCTGATATATTGTATTATGTAAGCTTAACTCCTTAGAATTGTTTGATAATTACTACTGTAATTATTTATTCTCTATCATAGTTATATAGTGGTTATTTTCCAGAATAGAACACTATATTTTAGAGGGATGACATTATATATCCCATATAATCCAACTGCTAAATGGTTTACCTAATGAATCTGAAGGAGAAAGATGTACAAGATGAAGTAGAAGGGATTTTGAGTCTGTTGAAAGATTTTAGCATTTCATGTCCTTGGGAAACCACTGGAAAGTTATAAACAAATCAATGATCACTATAAAATAAATTTTACCAGAATCACTCTTGATTGTTTGTGCAGAATATACTGCAAAAGATGGAAGCAGAGTCTTATTTAATGAAGTTATTTTAATGGTTTAAAAGATAAATGGTGGCAGCTTGAATTGGAGTGACAGTACCAAGTTGAGAAGGGTTCTGATTCTGGGTATATTTTGAACAAAGCATCAGCAAAATTTGCTGTCAAATTACATATATAGTGTAAAAGAATGAGGACTATCAAACAATGACTCCAAACTATGATGTATTAGAAATTTTAATCCAAATCTCAGAACCTTAGTGTAGTAAAGTCCAGTGGATGTAGCAGAGTACATTTCTGTTTTGTAGCTACGCTATCCAGAATGTTGATATATCTTAATTACTTCCATGATTGCCAAGGCAGAGAGGAAACATAGACCACATGTTCTAGCTCTCAATTGCCTCAGTTCAGAAGTGACACATGTCCACTTCTACTGAAGTCCATTGTATAGAATTAGTCACTTGGGAAGTCCACCAACATACTGGCAGGACCAGCTGATAAATGTAAGGAAGTACTTCTGTTATTTCAGGAGCACTGTCACTATCACAGTCAATCTTAGTTCTCATCTAAAAACATAGACCACACTCATCCCATTGCAATTAGAGACAATTGTAAATCCCTTTCACTGAGAGCATACACACAAAGAACGGGCTTTCCAAAATAGGCTCATTAGTCTTCATCAGATACAATGTGGCTCTTCATTTATAGAACTTTTAACTAAAAAGACAAGCTATTCACCCCACACAAATCCACAGTTGGTAAAGGAACAGGGAAAAAGAAAACCACACTCAATAAGACCATTCATAATGGAGAAGAACAGGAAAAAAACCCCAGGAATGGGAGCCTCTGTCAGTTCTGAAATGTGAATGCCTCCTTACTCTGGGGATGGAGAAGGGTTTCTCGAATAAGACCTGCTAGTTTCTTGGATGATTCCTTTGCTCATTGTATTGTTTCTGAGGATTTGCTTTTCCATCAATATCCTTGAACATACATCCTACCTGGGGGAATATTCCCTTCTCATGAATTAGAATTTTCTTAGGTCTCTGAACTTTTGCAAGTGTGGTGGTACTTATTTTGTTTTAAATTACCAAAGACTTTTGAAAATTCTAGGGTTCATGGTTTCTTTGGCAGTAACATTTTTCAAAAATTTAGAAAGGATATCAATTGTTCTCTATGTGCAAATATTTTCTTAAAATATTTTAATTATTTTACATTCTCACCCCCTGCTTAATAGCAGTTACTTTGAAAGTATTTGAAGGTATTTGGAACATCCTCTAAAGGGCACATGCTGTCTGATTATTTTTCCTGAACTCTTTAAGCCAGCTGGTATATACTGAGCCTTTGTCTCTAAAAGTCATTTTAAAATTTTATTCAGTGTTTGGGATCTTGAAACAGTTAACTCACTCAACATTTCAAGACATTTTTGAACTCTCTTTATTCCGTTTTCATTTTTTTTTTTTAAAGATACCAGTTCCTTCCTGATCTCAGAAATACTTTCTTATTTTTGGCTCAGTGTATCCAAAAGCAACACAAACATAATGCCAGTTTTCTATCTTCCAACCTTTTCTTCTAGAAGTTTAAGAGACACATGATCTAAATTCTAAGATGTTTCAGATGCAAGTTTTACCACATGTTTTGCTATTTAACAAGATGGCTCTTCAATTTTTCAACCTATGATATCAGTTTCCCTGGCATCCATTAATGAGTTGATGAGAGCGTTATAGTTTAATCTCTTCTTGGATTACATCCCACTTCAAGTGATACAATGAGCTAAGTATACTGGGAGGTGCTTGGCAAACTGCTTTAACAAAATAACCAAAAAATTTCAGTGGTATAGCTTTCTATCAATTTTATTGTGAGATTACACAAAACTTTATGTATGCTGGTCATTTTTCTTCTGCTTTATGTCTACACTACGAAGAACACAAGGTGTCCAAAGTCACCATGGCAGGATAGGAGGAGTTCCAAGGAGGTAAATATGCTATAACTGCTAGAATTAGGTGCAGGATCCACCTCCAATGTGATGAGTTTTGGGGCATATGGTCAATGTAGAGAGGAGGAAGAATTAATGCTTTTTCTACCATGAGTATTTTGGACTTATTATGCCATGTAGTCTTTCACAAATCTCCCCAATAGTGATTTATGTAGACAATATCAATTTGGAATTTAGGAAAGCAACCCCGATTGGAGATAGAAATTAATGATTACCAGCATATCCACGTTTAACATTGTCATGAGACTAAGTAGCGACTCCAGATACAGAGAAAATATATCCAGTGACTGATACTCTACTCTAAAGTTAGAGACTGGGTAGATAAAAGAATATTAGCAAAATGACTGAGTAGAAGGAGCCAGCAATGAAGGAGGCAACAAAGAAAATAATATCCAGAAGTTCAGTAAGAGAACTGTTTCCTGAAAGGAGCTCTGGAAAGTTATGCTACATCCCATAAGATGACAACTGAGACATTCCAACTGAATTCAGCAATAAAATATCATTTGTTGGGCATGGTAGCACATGTCTCTAGTCCCAGTTACTCAATTCCAGCTACCTGAGAGGATGAGATAGAAGAATTATAGGTTCATGGCTAGTCTGGAGAAGTTCAAGGGCCTGGAGAAGTGGAGTCAGGGCTGCAGCACTTGCCCTGTTTGTGTGAGGCTCTTGATTGTACCCCTAGTACCAGGAAGAAGGAGACAAAAAGGGTCCTTAATTGCTTTGTCAAGAATTGTTTGATGAATTTTTGATGAAAGAGACCATGACTAAAAACTGGCATCACTGACAGTAGACGACCTCTTTGAAGAATTTTCTTCTAAAGGGTAGAAAATATGGGGACAAAAGCTAGAATGGTTTGAGTGTCAGGGAAGCTTTTTTCGTTGTTTTGTTTTTAAGTAAGGAAACATTGAAACATGCCCGTACATGATAATAACTAAGTAAGTATTTGTGGTGATGAATGTATGAAACAGATGCCCAAGTTAGTCACTAAAACTTACCCTGCACTTTGTGTGAAGTCACTGCTGTTGGCATAACTAGACACTGACTACAATAAAAACCAATTATTAAAGTGAAATGAGCCCATAAATCCATCCTAAGGTAAGAAGGATTTACATTTACTGTGAAATGTTATAATTTTCTTGAATCATTTAATATATAGTACAGTTGATAAACGCCTACAACAAACATAGCTGCCTAATACCTAGAATCATGCTAAAAACAGGGAATGCAAGAGAGAATTAGACAGATATCAAGAGACACCAGAACACTGGCTGGAGTTCTACTTCATGTAAGTGCTAAATGATATATGCGCACCAGGGAGTTGGCTTCTCTGGCAGTACTATTCGTAGCTGTTCCTTTCAACTGGGTCCAAAAAATCCTCTAAACTCTATTCCATTGCATACTTAATTGAGTTGCTCATGTGGTACAAGTCTTGGCTAAGTGTAGGTTTATATTTTTCTGCCAGACAGAGATATTCAAAGATATCCGAAAGGACAGACAGAGCAGTGATGACAACTTTCCAAAGCATACTATAAAAGAAGACGAGATTAATGGACCAAGGTCCTCAGTTCTATGTCTGAAAATAGACTTCTGCTTTCACAGGGTCTGAATGTGGTTTTCCTTAAGAAAAGCAGTGGCTCTTGTAGAAAAGAGAAGTAGAGGCTGAGTGCCATCGTAATGCTTTGTGCTTATGTGGTGAAGAGTACAAGGGTCCCAGCTTGGAAAGTGAATCTAGCTGGGGACAGAAAGCTGGGCAAGCAGATAGGCTTCTATCATTTATCTTAACCAGTGGCTGAAATTAGTCTATGAGGTTTTTGAAAAGCTCTTTTTCATTGTGCACCTTGTTAACTAACAGTAAATCGAAGACTCATCTCCAAAGGTCTTAGTTTTGTAAGCCATTTAGACAAAAGGAAATTAGAGACCATTTATAATAAGTTAGACAAAGCTGTTGTAAGGCAATCAATTGGGAATGGCCTACAGGACATTTATAACGATTCATTTATGCAGCTGGAGATTGAAGAGGCACTAAATTTGGTTTGTGTGAAGCATCATTTTATGGTCAGAGTATGGAAACTTAATGTGGTAAAGAGTGAATCTACTTAAATTTATTAGATGGTTTGCAAAGTGATATTTAAGCTCTTTTCCTTCCTCTTTCCTCAATAAATAGAAGCACGTTTAGCCCTTTTACTTATGGGACTTCCTCTTTGTGTGACAGACATGTGAGTCTCCTAGGCCAGCCTACTGTGTCTGGAACTCGTGATGTATGGTAACCACTGTCTGATGGGTCGCTCTTTGACAGTGCCATTCTCTAATTAGCAATGCCCATTCTGGTAGTCACTGGCTAAAAGTCACTGCCAGTCACATGACACATGATGATCACATGATGGAGAAGCTGAACTTTTTATTGCTTTAAGTTTAATTAATGTAAATGTTCATGTAAAAGGAGTAGGTACTATATTGAACACACATTTTTATGAAACTCCTTAGTAGACTGTTTCATTCAAATATAAGGTTTCATAAAATACCTTTCTAATAAAGAATTTCTTTTGTTTTCTCCATTAGCTTGCTTTTGGAAATACTGTGTCTAAGGCCTTTTCTCTGGATGCTGAAAGATAAGAACACTATTAAAAGATATCAATATATATTCTACTACTTAAAGAGAATAGCTCTTTTAAACATAAGGACACGGTGGCACTTTTTCTGCATATTATTTTCTTTCTCTGCTAATTTATTATAAAATGTGTTATGATATCGTTAATGTTTATATTGTGAATAATGACTAATCAATTGCACTGTTGAGTGACATGAGACTGGCAAAATGAATTTTGAGCTAAAGTTCAGAGTGCTGTTATCTGTTTATGCTTTCCATAAATTCATTGCCTATACATAGTTTTGTCTTGTGATGACTGTGCTGTTGAGCTATCAATTAAAATATTTTAAAAAGCATCTTGGAAACTTACAATAATTTCTATTGTCTCAATTAGTATGAAAAATATGGATGATTGTTCTTTCTCTTTTTCGTGATTGTACTGGTCACCCTCTTTGTGTAACCAACATATTGGCTTTCTCTTGCTGGGTTTTTGTTCCACTGATCTTGCTTACATCCGTAAAGCTTATTTAATCAACCCAAATCTGGGAGTTTAACCTTAATTCAGCCTGCCGCTCATGTTGGCACAGACACATTGTCAAAGTAACATCAATGAGTAAATGATAGAGACTAGACAAGTGTGTGATGGCTGAACAGATGAACAAACACACATTCTTCTACTTCATAGTATGGGGAAGAAATGCAGGTTTATCTGTATAGTATGAAATGTATAATGTTTTGAAGATAAACTATCTTATAAGATAGAATGAACAATATTGCTTTAACTAAAAAAGGTAGAAAAATACCATAAAATAGACCATCTTGAGCACCTATAGAGAGCACATAAGAGTTACTCAAGTGCACACTAGTAAAAGCTGCACAGTGATGCCCCTAAAGATGCTCCCATGTATTTACAACTGTTGTGTACACAAACACAATATTGCCATAAAGAAAGGGGAGAAATGGCTACTTTCATCTCATGTTTATTAACTCTGGAAAGGCTGAACAGTATTCATGCATGCTAAACATTTAGATATAAAGCAGAATGCTATTCAAAAAGCTGTTGCTGGCTTTTCTTTTGGGAAGATTTTGTTTTTAAACAATTCACTTTAAGAAATTTAATTCTCTGGAAGTATGTATAAATTAAAAGTTCAATTTGACAGACTTTATATAGTATAAAACAATGTAGCCAGGAATTAATGCTCCCTCCAAAAAGTTGGTTATGTAACTGACACTGGAACTCAGAAATCCATATCCACATATTCATTTTCTCCATGAAGCTCTACACAGGAACACAGAGAAAAAAAGGTAATGCATCATTTTGAAATGTAACAAAATCCTTCAAGTTGGGAGCTTCCAATGAAATATAGTTAGATGTAGAGACATGCAATGCATTGAACGAATAAATGAGATGAGTCGTCACATTCTTAACAGAAATGAAGTCTTAATTTACAATTATGTTAAAAAGACCCTACTTAAGCTAGTATATTGTTGACTCATTTTCTATTCTGTATAACGTGGTGGTAAAAATTAAAATATGAAATGAAACAGTTGTAAGTGGCGAAAACATTTTTTTCTTTTTTCTTCATGAAAGTCTTGTGTATATATTATGAAACAAACATACTACACATTAGAATGGAACAAAAATCAAAACACTGTTATCTCTTCATTTGGTTAGAATGGATATCATAGTCTTATTTTGAATAAAAAAGAATACAGAGAATCAATCTGTTAAATACAACTTAAAATCTTTACCATGAGAAATTTTTAGGCTAAAGTGAGTTTTGGTAGCTTTTGTCAAAGCACAAAGAAACACCTGGTTGGATTAGAAGCTTGCAAATATTCAACTGGGAAAGAAAGGAAAGAAATATCTCCTGAGAAATAGGAAACAGTTTTGTAGTTTATCAAAAGTCTGGAAAAAAAGGTGAACAAGAAAGATTGTTACTTCTAAAATAATTTGTTCAAGCTGTGATTTCTGCCAGTATATATCCATGGACTGTTGGTAGCTTTCTAATACACATTTATGAAGAATATGATTATTTAGTTTTCTCTAAAATATCTCTCTTTATTACAGTCTTCTACTATAATTAAAATATACACTCATTTACTATTTTGTTTCCTAAACTTTAATTAGAAGATTTTTAGCGGTTTGAAAATTTTCAGGGAAACTAAGAAATTATATATTAAAATCTCTATGTGTGTCAAGTACTCATGTTCATTTATTTCACCATTTTAGATATTTTAAACTGGATTTTTAAAAGACATTTTGGACAACAATGATTAATCTTTTATAAAAGTCAATTATTAAGTTAAATTCCTTTCTAATGTATTTTTGTCACCACGATGTTTGAGTTTATTCTTTGAGTTGTATGTTAGTTAATCTTTAGTTTAGATTGTCAGGTACCCATTTCTCTTAATATGAAGACATATTCTTGCAACATTCTTTCTTTTTATGTTGAAATAAACCTTTCCTTTTCTAGACAAAACTTCTTTCCTTCCCACATCAGGTTTTTCTGGCAGTGATTGCTGGTTTTTAAAGAAGAAACACATTCCAGGGTCTCCATGAGCTTCTGCTAAATAACTAGTGCTGAATCTCTAATGCATGTCCTAAGTTGTTTTTTGTGTGTGTTTTGAAAGCTTTTCTGATGCACAAAGGGCTTATGTGCCTAGACTACACTAAAATTAGTTACTGCTGACAGTTGAGCTTTCTAAACTATTAATCTTATGCTTTGATAGTTTAATTCAAGGCTTCTGATTTATTTAAAGGAAACCACATCCAAATACTTAATCCTCTTCAATGCTTATTAAGTACAGTGTATGAAATATTAAATAATTTACTAGAAGAGCTAGTAACTTGAAAAATATCGCATTTTAACTTAAATGAACTGTATTAGTTTAAGCGGAACTTGTTTTATATTTTTCTGGCTCCAGATTGCTCTAGGGGTTCATTTGCTACTTCATGATTCTTTAACTTCTCCTCTACTTTCATCTGCTACTTCTGTGTGAGGTTAATCCCTTCATAATGAAACATTACTGGTCTTAATTAACTATTAGTTAAAATTCAGAGAAATTTCACATAGGATAAGAGATCTTGAAGTTTAACAAAAAGTAATATCCTTCATTTCCTGAATTCTAACTCACTGAAGCTTCACAGTTCACTAGAATCATGTTTTATTTGGTTAAACTTCACTGAAACTTGACTATAACAAGAAAAACCCAATTTCATTAATGCAAATCAACAGATTTGTAGAGAAAGAAAGAGGTAAAAGCACTCAAGAGAAAACACACAAAATTGTCATTCCTTATTTCCAAATAATAAACAAATAGGTTGTAGCTAATTTTACAGAAATGAATCTTTCATTATTATTCTTTAACTGTGAATAAAAAAGAATGGTAAATATATGGAGAAGGCACTTTATTATATATTTTGACTGTTATTTTTTAAAGTATGATTTAGAGGGCAGGTAATCATTTCTGAATAATTAAATATATTTTTAAAATATACACACATTGAAACAATCAGCACAATTTAATAAAACCTAAACAATACTATGCTGTGATGTTCTAAAGTTCAAGCTTTGGAAGGATTTGCAGAAATCAGTTAATTAAAAGTTTAATCATTAAAGAGTATGAAGGACTTCACTGAAGCATCTTCTATTTTCTGTGACATTTCACATGAGACATCTGGATCTGCAAAAATGAAAGCTGGAGTTGTTAAAGCTAACTAGAACTCTGTAGATCAGGAAAAATACATTTGCTTTAATAGAGAAGAGCTAAACCAATAAGTACATGATGTTTCATTGTAGTTTTTATTTCCACGGCAAGTTTTTATTTTGAAGCTAGTAAAACATTATAATTTCAGATTAAAATGTATTAAAACAAGCATTTTTAATGTGTGATCGAGGTGTTTATGTTCAAGTTTTAATAGAATTATAAAATGTCTTTGGTCCAACTCCTTTCTTCAGATATCTACTATCTATTTTTTTGAGTTTTTAATCTTGATTCAAAAGATATTACGATGACAAAAGATAGATAAAGAAAAGCAAGCTATAATGTTCTGTTTATTGTTAAAGTAGCATATTGACACTTGTATACTTTGCTCATGTTAGGAGGATCCAACGAGGCCGGCAATTTAACTCAGTGGTTCCGCCACTTGCAAGCGCAAGGTTCTAAATTCGATCCCAGGTACCAAAAAAAAAAAAAAAAAAGAAGATCCAACAATATGCTCGTATTTACACATAATATTCCTGCTACATTTGAGAGTTATATTAATTTGTTTAAATGATGGTATATCAATATTTCTCTTAGACAAAAATTGCCATTATAAAAAATCTCCTATTATTAAAAGAATTGTCATAATACCTATGGTATTAAATGGCAGGATAATTAATCATCATATATCTGATTTCACCAGATAGGTATCCTGATGCCAATGCAGAGATAGAAAACTTACTAATTGCATCAAGAGCAATTATGAGAACTTAGACCACAATGCCACTTTGAATTTCAATAAAGCATATTAAAAATTCGAACTTTGGTGCAATATATTAAAGATTTGTGTTTCTGTAAACATTGGTACGCATAATAGCTAAATCATAATAGCTAAATCTTGAAAGCACCCTGTACGCCCATCAACAGACAAATGGATAAAGAAAACATGTTATTTATACACAATGGAAAACTATTCAGCTACAAAAAATAAATTCAAGACATTTGTAGGAAATGGATGCATCTAGAATATATAATGTTAAGTGAAAGAAATCGGACACACAAACTTAAATACTATACGGTAGCTCTCATTTGAGTAAGACAAAGTACAAAGAGCATAATATATGATGGGTAGAAGAAAACAAGGGAGAGGATCTCTTGCAAATGGGAAGGGATTCAGGAGATCAAGGGAGAGGGGAGAAAAGGAGAGCGAAAGGGGAAGTAAGATGAATAAAGACATGCCATGAGCAAGAACCTAATAACCTCAATGAATGTAAACATTATGCCATAAACACTAGCTAAGAATCATAATAAGAACAGGAATAAAAATGTAGAAAGGGAATTCAGAGGCAGAGGGAGGGTGGGAAGGGGAAAGGGATTAAGAAACAAGCTGTACTATGTACATGCACCTATTTCCCAAGATGAATATAAACTTCATATACTGCCATCATGTACTAATAAAAGATTTGAAAAAAGATTTGTGAAAATATCAGACCATGTTTCTTTCCAAAACCTGTATCAGAGAAGACATTGGAATCTGGTTGGAAGGAAACAGGGTAACATACAGCTGCTGTATCTAGAGTTGACCTCAAACCAAGCAGAACTTCCACAGTTAAGCACGAGTTTCAGTTTTAGGGTGAAGACGTAAAATAAAGGCCAGAAGGTGAAAACCCACAACTAAACCTGCTTCAAAAGAGAGTTCTTCAGCACCCACAGAAACGAAACAAGGATTTTCGAAACACTGTTTCTTTATTTTTTAGAAATGTCAACCAGTGAAGTTAGCATCCAACCAGGACAATGTAGTCCCAAGCAGCCTTGATGGGTCATGAAGAGAGGAGTGACCTACAAGGCCAATGATCTGGGTCTTACAGCTCACTGTGGGCAAGAGGGTAAAAAGTTTTGGATAAATCAATTTTCTTTTACACCCCCTATTTGCTGAGGTATTTTATAAACTAGGATTGGATGAAATAAGATTTTAAGTTCTTGAATCTAACTACTTAGTGGTGTAAGTATATGAGCATTATTTCATAATTATTAAATTTTACCTATTAAATGATATGCATATTACATACCCTGTCTGACTCAGGTGATACAGTAACAGTAGGAATGAATATATCAAAAATAACCATGAAAATTTGAATGAAAATTATAAATATATTAGTAATGTATGGGTTTTGTTCTTCATGTAAAAGCCTGCAATTTCACACAAGGAAGTAAAATAATACCTTCAAAATCTTGTGATGATTGTGGTAAGTAATAAATAGAAATGTAATGGTTGAGCAGGTACACCCTTAGTGATAACAGAAGAGAAAGAGAAAATATGTGACATTAAGTTATTTTCTAAATCTATTCTTTTGTGATATTGCTCTTAAGATTTGATGGTAGCAAATCTTATTAAGATTTAATAACAATGATAGTCATTATCAAGATGGTCAAAGTCTGTTAAGAAAAAGACAATGTATTGATTTGGACTTCACCCAACATAATTTAGGAAACTACCTCAACTTTCTTTATAATTTAGTGACTGCCCAAAGTTTCTGTGGTCTAAGACTTCATTTGAATATTCATATGAAAATGAGTTTCCTTAATAGTTTTATCATGCTTGCTTTGGTTGAATTGCAAAATATTAAGATGAGTGATAATCAAAAGTAGCAAAAATGCATGTAGAAAACAACCAACCTTAATTCTTTTAATCTCAGTGTCACAAAGTTTACACACCCAGAAACTGGAGGACAGGAAGTCGACATTTGTTTTTTCATAGTACTTAGCTTATCCTTACTCAAATACAGAGTAACGATTATTAGCAAGCCCAAGGAATGACCACATTTGGTCTATCTCTAGGTGTGAAGAAAAATATTTCAATCTGAGTTTTGAAGATGGTGCTATTCGAAAGGCAGCATTCTTGCCTGTGTTCAATATATGCTCCTGTGTTTGTGAGCACTCAGTAACTGCAAGACATCATTAATCAGCAGGACCCCATAGAACAACATTTTTTCATTAAATAATTCTGATAAAAAACATGGATCCTTTCTTGTGTCTTTAAAGGCTTTGAGGAGAAGGGAAAATGGAGTGATCTAAATTATGAAAGGGTCAGAGTTAAAGTGGTAATTTTGGGTTTCTGCATCGATGGTCTGAGGGTGCCTGTGAGAGAAGTGGAGGACAGCATTTCTTCTTCTCTAGCCTGAAACTTGACAGAAAATATCTCACCTGGATTTCAGTCAAGAAATACAAAAATGAATAATATTCATGATTAAAGTAGTTGACATATAAACTCAGAAATTAAACTTTCTGGATTTTAATTCTGTATAACTTTCTGTCTTGACAGAAACAAAATAATGCATGAATGAGTGATGAAACCAGGATTTGGATGAGGTGTTTGATTCTTGTCTAATATTCTATTACTATACCATTTTCTCTCTGAAGTACCATACCATCATAAATCCATAATATATTCATTGATAGCAAATTGATGCATATGCCTAGAATGTGTATTCTTTATAACAAAGGGATTTTCATATACTTATATAGATTTGTGAAGGCTATTTAGTGTGTTAATTAGAATTTCAATCCTCAGTTGCATATTAATATTTATAACTATATAGAGGATTGTGAAAATACCCAAATCATCTATTTTCTTAGCTTGAAGTAGATCTAGGACATTCATTTGCTTTCTGAAAATCTCTTAAATTATTTATCATCAGTATACTAATCGAATACAGAAACATTTGCAAAAATGTATCTATGAGCTAAGAAGTCAAAAGGATGATTTGTAAGCCAGAAAGTATAAATTAGTCCATTGTGGAAATGTTTAATCAAATACCTGCACACCTTGCTACTTATTGAAATTTTACTCACTATTGGAATCAGTTAACCTCTGGAGTTTGAAAGCCGGTTTCTACCAATTCGATCCACAGGGATACCAAATCGCCTTTTTGAATGATGTGCTGCCTTCCTGGAACAAATCAAGGAGAATATACTTAAGCTAAAATTGAATTTGTTCATCATTACTTTTTTTCTTTATTACATGCGATCTGGGAACATTGGGAGTTGGAATAAAAAAGATAGTTATCATTTATCAGCTACCATTCTCGCATTTCTGAACATCTGTTGAAGTAAGCATGACCCCTGCCATTTCGTATACAAGAAACTTGAAGTTTAGAAAATCTAATTTATGAAAATTCAAATAGATCAGGTGAAAAAGTAGGTTTTATCAGCATACTAATCTAACTGAATGTTTTTGTGGATAAATCTTTTCCCCTCTTTTGATTTTTTTGTTGTGGTTATTTTGTTTTGGTTTTGAGATAGGGTCTTGCTATGTAGTTCAGTCTGGCCTTGAGCTTGCTATGGAGCCCATGCTGGTCTTGAACTGGCAGCCATCTTCCTGCCTCAGCCTCCTGAGTGCTGGGATTACAGACTTGGACTACCATGCCTGGCTTCTACTTTAGATTTTCTTCCTTTGTTAATTGTGGAAAATTGGATTGGAGTAGTGGTTTTTCCCAAGCTGCCTTCTGGCAAAGGAAAATGGGAGAAGAGAAAGTGGTATAGATGCTAAGACTGAGCTTGTCCTGCATCTCTGAATGTCACTTGCAGTTCACCCAGGTAAGCCTTGTGTGTGCTGGTCTGGGCTCACTTATATCGTCTTTATGTTAAATATTGTTTAATAACTCTTAAACAGGTTCATTATTAAACTGAAACTTGAAAGAAATCCACACAAAAATGCAAGAATGCTATCTTCCAGTTTACACTTTTATATATTGACTCTTTAAAAATAAAAAAAAAATTGTTATTTGATTTGTTATTACCATTATGTAATACTTTCAAATCAAAATCCAGAGGATGTCTAAGAATGTAAAGTGTGTAACTTTCATGGTCTGGCTTTGGAGTGAAGAGGAATTTGATTCTGTGTTGATGACAGAAATAGGCGGGATAAGCTAAGAAGGAAATGAAAGTGACTTTTCTCACACCACCAGGTAACTGACTTCCGGATATGTTGAGTTTTTCATTGGCTCACTCATGTAGAAAGGAAATACTACATATAAACAAACGATAGGGATATACAGATTGTAAGTGGAATAATCACCCAGTGCCAGAAACACAAAATTATCAGTAATCAAGCAGTTTCAGTACAGGAAAGACTGTTGACAGTTATTCTGTTTCAAGTTTTTGCAAATGAATGGTAATGATGCAGTTCCTTGTTTGAAAATCTCAGCGATGAGGATTTATTACCTTACAACTTAGTTTTCAACAGCATAGAGGTAAAATAAAAAAAATTTCCTTCAGCACATTTTCAATAGCTCCTTTACTTAGTTAGAAAACTAATTATTTGCAGCATACTGTTAATCTCCACTAAACAATTTAAACACTAAAAATGAATCAAAATCCAAATTTTTTGAGAATTTTTGTACTATCATTTAATCATTTTTCTTATTATACTGTAATTTACCACATACCTACTAGCTCTGTATGAGATTCTTGTTGTGGCTTTCCTTGTATAGATGAATCACAAATAGTTTTTGCTTTCAAAACCCATTAATTACTCTCAGGAGTAATATGATGTAATGCAAATAGTACAGAAAAAAATCTGTCACTTTGACTGAGACCAATTTTTTCCTTACACAATGCTCCTGATACTATAATTAAATAAATAATTTATTGAAAGGCTCTGAAAACTATGGAAACAATAGGTATATATTACATTTTCATTAGTGTACCTTGCACATAAAAATCTCTAATCTTTGCTTTTTTAAAATAATGAAATGAGGAATATTAATATCTACGTAGTTTCTTCTATGTGCCTGGTGCGGTTCACAATGCTGTGCATTCTGACATGATGTTTATCCTATAACATTTAAGAATAGTGTCATGTTCATTTCTCCATCTTGCTGATTTATATCCATCTTATTTTTTTAGTCTGGCTTTTGGTTTTATTGTCTGATTGAATAAATGTATGAGTTTATAAGAATTTGTTTCCTATATAGCAATTTGATCAGTTAATTAGATAAGGAAAAATTTGGGAGAAAAATATTTATTGCTTAATCTTACCATATCCACACCACTGCCTTCTTTCAGATTTTTGGAAAAACATACCCTCTTCAGTGTTATCTATTTTCTGCACTTTTGGACTTTCTGATTACAAAGTGACTACACAATTTCCAATTTGTTAATCAAATGGGAAACTATTAGCCATCATATTTTGTTATAATTATAAATAATGACTGCTTAAAAAGAAAAAGCTCTCCTTTACATTTCAAATTATCTTTAATCTACACGAGTAAATTTATAGTCATCGATTAAACAAATATTTTCCTTGTGATAGTTAGAACAATGGTTTCCCACAGATGTTCACCTCATAATTCCCAGAATGTGTAAAGAAATTTTTGCAGAAACAGTTAAGATTTAAGACCTTGAGGTGAGAAGATTGTCTTGTACTGATTGGTCCCAATCTAGCCACTGAAGTCTTTAAAAGTAGATGATCCATGGGCCGGGGATTTAGCTCAGTGGTTCTGCTGCCTGCCTCTCAAGCCCAAGGACCCAAGTTCGATCCCCAGTACCAGAAGAAAAAAAAAAAAGTAGATGATACTAAAACAGAGTAGGTAATACAAGAACAGTAACTGATAAGGAAGGACTTCACCCGCCCTACTGTTGCCATCTTTGATGATGAAGAAAAAAGTCTTGAATTAAGGAATACTGTGGTCCCCAGAAGTTCTTGAAAGAAATAGGGACCTCAGTCTGACAAACATAAGGGAGTGAATTCTACAAACAAGTTGAATGAGCAGAAAATAAATTCTCTCCAAGAGTCTCCAGGAAGGCTCACAACCTACTGACTGGATTCCCTCTGTGTCTCTTAGGGCTTATGTCTAAGTGTAGAGTGTTGATATATAGGAAATGTTAAACTGGTATGATTTTTCCCCTTGTATCCTTAAATTCCTCTACTGACTCTTCCACCATTTTACCTCCAGGAAATGGGTAAGAAGAGCCAGCTCAAGATGGAGGAGCATGCTCAGGGGTAGTCTCAGACAAAAAGAAAGAGGAACTGAAAAACCAACCCTTCAGGTATTTAAAGGACTGTGAAAAGGGGAAGGAACTAGCAGCAGGGATAAAGAGCCACATGACATGGGCATGGGTTTCCCAAAGAGTTGATGTCATAAAAAACATCCCTTTCCTTTCTAAAAGAGAAATGTGATGTTTTCATAAACTATTTACATTAAAATAGAATGTTTACTGGTTCTTATTATCAATTTAGGTTTTAAAAAATGAAGTTAAAAGAAAAGAAAGTAACATTTTGTTTTCTTACTTTACTATAGTTTATCTTTTGCTGCTCAAATAAATGAGAAGCTGCTGTGATACCATTGAAAATAAAATAAACATTTTCCCCTTCTTACCTTCCTTCCTTTCTTCCTCCCTCCCTCCTTTCCTCCTTCCCTTCTCCTTCCTTTCTCTCTCCTTCCCTCTTTCCCTTTCCCTCCCTTTTCCTTCCTTCCAACCTTCTCTCTTTCCACCCATTTTTCCTTCCCTTCTTTCTCCTAGATATGACCCCAAAATTATTAGAACCAAAAAATGAGGACTTGGGCTCATTTGATTATTTTACTTACTGTTAGTGTGATCTTCTATAAGTCTGCCATTCTAAGCTTCTTTTTCTTTTCTGACAAATATTCAATATACTTGCTTTTTCTGTCTTCTGATTTTGTTTATTTATCATACTTGTTAAAACCATTTAATTCTATTTGTTTAAACAGTATTTGTTCTATGCAATGGCAATACAGTAGCAAATAACGCATATTTTACCTTCAGAGTGTACAGTTTACATTGAAAATATCTAAAGAGATAACACATAAAAACATTTCATACATTTTAACAGATATTATTCTACCAGTTTAGTCCACTGGTTTTCATATTACATGTAGCCTACTTTGTCCACAAATACAAGTTTTAAAAAAGTGCAATATCTAATCAGTTAAGCAAATCATGTCAGCAGAAAGGTGCCTCCCCTCTCTACAAAATGGCCCCTGAAAGAACTTCCAGAAACAATTTTCTTTAGAAGAAGGGGAAAGGTCAAGTGGGTAACATCTCGTCTGCACATGCTTTTACTCCAGTAAAAGATTCATAGTTACTTTGACTTATTCTATTAAATTTGAGATTGGTTCCAAATGTTCACAGGTGTCTAGAAATTGAATTTAAATTTAAGACAATAAAACAAATTTATGTATATAATATATACTATATATATCTTCCACTCAGAATTTAAAAATATAAAAATAAAGCATATTATATAAAAAGAATTCTTTTCAAATAGTACATAAACAGAAATTATTATAGTTCACCAAGCTCAAATATTTCTCCGCATTCATTATTCATTCAGAAGTTAAATGGCAACCTGGTACTGTAGTTAACATTTCTACGGATATGAAATATATATAAAAGTACAATACTCTGTGACACATGGAGTGACAGAAACACAAAATATGGAAAAGAACAAGTGATAGAGAAATAGTCTTAAAACCAAAAGGAAAAGCTACACTCTTTGAATATCTAGTCCCTCTTGTGACAAAATGATGATATGACATGGCTTATATGAATTTAAAACAATTCACCATTTTCATTTGAAATACCATGTTTAAGGGTATCCAACTGATATAAAGAGAAAGATAGATTGTTTATTTCAAGTACAACTTTAATATTCAAGTTAAAGTATAGACTTTCTGTGTTAAATAGGATTTAAAAATATTTATATCCTTGAATAATCCTATTTGAACATTCTCAAGAGGTAGTTAAAAATATATTTAAAGGTATTTAGAATTGCTTAACACAGGAGCCCATAAATTTTTCTACTCAGTTAAAAAAATGAAAAGAAACATCCCTATTTGTAACATCAGCGTAAGAAATCAAGTATTATCAGCACTTTGTGCATCCTGGTAACTTCCTTCCAGACTTCATGCCTCTCATAACTCTGTTCCAGAGGTCATTATAGACTGAAGCTTGGTTTAATTATTTCTTGTGTTTCTCCTTATAATCTACACGTTTCCTTAAAGAATCCATTATATAATTCAGACAGTTCTAGAATTGTATCTACAATGAATCTTTTACTACAGACCTAATATATGTTTAATTGTTAATACTTGTGCCATATTTAATAAATGACTGTATTTAATAAGTAAATATTATTAGTAGTACTAATATATTAATATTGATAGCTATGTTATTAAGTATGCCTATGTAATAAATTTTATACTTGAAATTTGCTAGAATAGATCTCAAGTGCTATAACTACAAAAAATGCAGATAACTATGTGAGATTGTAGATATGTTAATAAGTTGATTGTGACACTCATTTTAAAATGTACACATATATAAAAATGCAATGTTATAGACCCTAAATATAAATAAGTTTTGTCAATCACACTTCAGTAAAGCTGGATGAAAAGGAATCAAGTATAAATTATCTCTCAGCAAATATGTAGTTTGAGATTTATGCATGTTGACAGGAGTAGCTACAGTTGCTTTCCTTTCATTGTTGTTTGATGTTACATTGTATGAATGTACAGCAGCTTGTTTATCCATTCTATTGTGAAAGAAAATTTGAGAGACTCTTTTTTGTTTTTATGTAACTATTATCGAAAAATTTAATTTTCTTGTACATGCCTTTTGTCTTCACTTAAGGATTTCTGTATGATATGTTTTCAGAAATATAGCTTCCAGCTATACATAATATTATAACATACATAGTCCCAGACTGTTTTCCAAAATTGTGCCCAATTACACAGGTTAGTATAGTGTATGACACTTCTATTATTTCAAATCTATGCCACACCTTGTACTGTGGATTTTTAAGTCTCACCAGTCTAATAGATTGCTAAGCATGCCTTATTTTGCTTTTAATTGACTTGCCCTGAATTTTAATGAAATCTCTCACCTTTTTGTTTGTTTATTGGCCCCTTGGATCTCCTCTTTTGGGAGCACCTGTTTCAGGCTATTGTTGTTCTATTACTTTGCTGTTTCTTTTAAATATTGATTTGAGCAAGGGATGGAAACACTGAGTATTAGATTTTTGTCAGATATAAACATATTCAACTATCTTCTCCCATTTATGATTTGTATTTTGTGAAAATCTTTAATGTGGTTTTAATATTTATCAATCTCTTATCTCTATCCTAATAACAGATTCAGCTCTAATAATAGATTCATGGAAATCCTATTGCAGTTGTGACTGAAATTTTATAGAGTCTAAAGTATATGTCAACTTGGAGAGAATTGAAATCCTTGCAATTTGGGGTCTTACTATCCCAAATCATGTATTGTTTATGTGATCTTTAGTTAAAATAAACTGTTATAATTGCTTTTCCTAAAGAGCTTCCACAGTTTGCTAGATTTGTTATAGTTTAGACATATCAGTTAAGAATATGTGTTTTTGGAGTTTTCCATGGTGACCCTTACTTGGATAGAAAAAAGTTTCCTTTTATTATTCATTGACTGGTGATTTTACTCATGAGTGGATATTTAATTTTATGAGATACTCTTTATGCATCTTTTGAGGTGGTATAGTTTTCACTGATTTGTTAATTCCATTAATTGATTTTCTAAACTAAACCAAACTTATAAGGTATTTGTGTGGTAAACTCAACATGATAATGGTACATTGTCTTTTTAATAATTATTAGAATTGTTTTTCTATTTTTTATAGGAATTTTGTATTTGTGTTCATTATGCAGGTTTTCATGTATTTTTATTTTATTGTTCTCTCCTTATATGGTTCTATTGTGTAGATATAGACTCATTAAATGAGTTGAGGATTATACCTTCTTTTTTTGGTTTTTCTTTCGTTATTTATTTAATTGCATCATGGTTTGAGAACATGTTCTTAATGAAAATTATCCTCTAAATTTGCCAGGCTTGTCTGGCAGAATAGTATTTCATTAAATTCATTTGTAAATGTTGATTCACAGGTACTCAAAACTCCTCCCACCTCACCCCCCAGTAGTTGGATAAAACTTTTAATCTTTCCTATTTGTGAGTTCCAAAACGATAAATTTAGAATCAGGGTATGGAGAATGTTCCTTAAAAACAATAGTCTGATATACTGCTACATCTTAAAAGGGCAACAAAATGGTTACCGCCCCCACCCCAAGAAAGGCAAGCATTTATTGAGTTCTAGCCTAAAAGATGAAGATATAGCAATAGCTAATATAAGATGTTCCTTAAATAGTTCAGTAACTTAGATTAGTAAAACAGGGAAACAAATTATAATATAAACTTATATGAGTTAAATAGCCAGGCTCCAAGATGGCCTCCAATAATTTTACCTCCTTCCATGACAGAGCTGACTTCTGTAGCCAAGAATAATGTGGAAACGATGCTGTGTGAAGTATGGCAAGTGACCACAGCTTCCACCTTGCTTTGTTGGTTCACTGGTTGAGCGTGGAGCCAGCCTCCGTTTTCTAGTTGTCCCATGGAAAAGTTCACATGGCAAAGAGCGAAGGCCTTCGTCCACAGCCAGTGAGGAACTGTCAGCTAAGGGTGAGGCCTATTTTGGAAGTGGATACTCCAACCCCAGCAGAGCTTTCAGATGACTGCAGCCCTGATAAATGGCTTCACTGCAATCTTGGAGAGATCCTGAGCCAGAACCAACCAGGCAAGCTTTGTTTTTTTTTTTGTTTGTTTGTTTGATTTAGTTTCTAGTGTACAGAAACTGTATGAGAACAAAAGTTCTTATTTTTGTCTTAAGATGTTCAATTTTTGGTAATTTGTGACATAGCAATTTATATCTAATACCTCGAGATTCACGAGGGAGGAGATCTCACCCAATTTGGGGTTCCCAGGAAAAATATGGGGAGCACGTAAAGCAGTAAAACAGATAGTCACCCATGAACCCTGCAGTCTTGGTTACTGTAATTTAAAATTAAAGTACAGAATTTAAAAATGGTAACAATAATGCTGATATGTAACTACAAATATTAGAAGGATGATGTGTAAAGATAGACTACAAAGAAGCACCCGCCAAGGCCCTGTGAAGGATTAGAATGAAATAATCATAGTCCATGGAATCATGTTTAAATTGCAGTTAAACCATTAGAGTTTTAGGTTAAAATTCCAGAATGTCAGGATGCTAGACTACATGAAATCTGAGTGATGATGTGGTTTTTAAGTAACCGATATATAATACCTCTTTGTTTTAGGTCCTCATTCAGAAATAATATAGAAATATGATATAAGTGACCAGTGCATATAAATCAAGATGCTATTTTTTTATTGCTCAAACTGAATGTAGAATATGCCTTTGTATCTGTCTTTCAAAGAGTTTATTAATATCTTTTCCCTAAATTAGACAGATTTATATAACTAGACATTGTTATGCAGTAGAAAGGGGAAAGAAGTGGATGAGCTAAACTTACTCAATGACTCCTCCCAAAATGACCAATCAGATAAGAAGCTGTGGGAAGGAGGGAATAAAGGGTGGTATCAGGGGGTCAGTCTTTCTCTAACAGGAATCCCTGATCCTGGAGGAGAGAAGATGGTTTCCTCCCGACAAGTTTAGAATGATGAAAGCAAGTGCTCTTTTGCTTAGCAGAAAGGTTACTTTTGACATTAAGTAATTTTCATGTGCATTACCAGGGATTGAACTCAGGGCTTTGCAAATGCTAGACAAAGGCTCTGCCACTGAACTGTATGCCAAGTTCTCTTTGAAATCTTATTTTGAGACTAGGTTTTCATTAAATTGACCAAGCTGGCCTGGAACTTGTGGTCCTTCTGCATCAGACTCGGAATAGCAGGGATTACAGGTGTATGCTGCTATACCTGCCCTTACTTTTAAAATTTGCTCTCAATGGTGATAATTCAACTTTGAACAGATTCTGTTAAATTTATGATCATAGTGCTAATGAGACATAGTGTTAATCTCTGTGGTAGTTGCAAGGAACAGGCCATATGAATAGCCATTCAGAAACCATGAGCCCTGGAATTAAATAATGAGGTTTAAGTATCTGTAAAGTAACAGATATGATTAATTTGAAAAGGGCTACAGAGTTACAGGATAAGGGAGAGAGCTCATGAAGCTCCTTGAGGATATGATTTAAAAAAAAAAATTTATCTACCATGTGAATTTATACAAAAAGTCTTAAGAACTTTCTTTGTTGACCCATGGGTAATATACATTTAAAGCCTCTATATAGAATTAAGTATTATTCATTTGGGGAAAAATTTTAAATCTTCATATATAAATTAGGTAGGGCAAAAAAGTAAAAGAACTTTGTCACTTTGTAGTGTTGAAAAGAGTTGAGAAGAAAAAGGCAATAAAAAGCAGTTACAAGCAAGAATGGCTCTGAGATTGCTATGCTCCAGGGCATTTCCCATTGTGAAGGCAGGTGTTTTAAGTAGGAGGAAGGGAGCACTTAATAAGGGTACCACACTCTGAATCTCTTCTTGGTGTTTTATCCATCTGAAAAAGCAGCCCATTTTAACTGCCCCCTTTGGCTGCCACCAAGTAAAAGCAGGAAAATATTAGCAATAACTAAGAGATGCCTTGGTTGACAAAGTGTGTCACATTGCTTCACAATACATTAGAAAGTAAAGTGTTAGGATTTTTATCATGGTTTATGGGACTGTCATTAATATGAACAATAATATCTAACTAATTGAGACTGTCTCCACTGTTCTCAACTTCAGCCTCAAACTATGTCTAGCTTAATATAGAAACTCATGTGTCATTGATATGGTAATTGTAAGTGTATTTATTCAATGCATATAGTCCAAGTGAAATTCATGATTCCTAGCCTTGGACAAACATTTTATTCACATGATACTTTAGTTTCTTTATTTCCTATGAAGAAATAGAAAGCCATCAGACCTGGAGTTTAATAACTTGATGTATAGTTTATAGCTAGGGAATCTCAGGGAAATCATTTTAAATCTCAGAATATACACCAAAAATGTAAGAATCATATCTTTCTTAAGGTATTATGAAATTTAAGAGGATGTACCAGAATGTTAAATTGGGATTCAATTTCAATTTTTAGCTATGAGTCAAAAATGTTGAGAAAAAAAGTATTTCCTCTTGAATTCTAAAGTAAGGTGTTAGACTCATGTAGTATTTGCAAAAGAGGTTGGTATGAACTGATTATTTGCAATCTTAATCCAAAAGAGTAGCTGTTGAGCAGGTCAGCATGAAAGAATTCCTTGGGAGCAAGTTGCTGGATTGCAACTCCATTCTCCTTGTATGTTCAAATAGAGTAAGAGCTTCAAGAAAAGTACCCAGAGAGCTTGGGATGTACAGAAGAATGCAGCAGACCCAGTAGAATAGCGTCTGCAAAATCTAAACAGCAAGAAGATGTAAGGATTGTAGGGGAGCATGATATTGGTTATGCCCAAAGCAGGATGTAGAGTTAACCCCTCACTCAACTGGCTTGTTTTGAGGAGTGAGTCCGGCAGCCTACTTGCCAAGGTCTAAGTAACTTGCACCCAAATTCCATTAAAACCATCCTAACTAGAAGGACAAGGCTCTAATTACAACCCTATACTTTTTCTATTCTGTTCGTAATTCAAGAATGCTTTGTCTTGTCCTTTACAAGCCTTGCATTAATATACATAGTAACTGCACAACTGCACATTCTCACACGTAGTTCCCCTTTAGCACATAGTTTGCCTTTACCCCAGTTGATTACCAATAAAAATCAGTGGCTTGGACTGACCAATGCCTTTGCTGGTTGCACTTGCATTGGTCATCCTGGCTCCCCAGTCTCTCTGTCTCTTTATTTCTGTTTTTTAGGGTTTTTTTCTCAGCCTTGCACCGTAGCACTATGTAGGAGACCAAAACCTACTGCAGAGGTTTCCTATAGAGGATGGGCTTCATGCCAGAGTGAAGGGATGACTGCACAAGGAAGAGCTCGACTTTTTTTAACCAAGGTCAAAAGTGTGTAGCATGTGGAGAGAGTTAATTATAAAATGGACCTTGCCCCATGAGTTTTCTGCCAGGGGTGGAGATGAAGCAAATTCAGCAGGATAATGGTGGTGGTGTCCCACAGAGAAGCTGAGAGGATAGGATGAAGATTATGGACGTAACTGGCCTGTCAGAAGAGGCACACTGCTGTAACCCAGGTTGTGTATAACAACATTCCCAATAGGGGTTAAGGGTGGACTTGAACAAACGCTCCATGATAATGAGTCAGCTTTGGGTATTAGCCATAGCCAGAGAGCACTAAAACTAGGTCACGATGGCATCTATCAGGTAAGACTGTACCCCTCTGCACTTCGAGCCTCAATTTTTGAGGAAATAAAAGGCAGCCTGCTACAGTAGAAGGGGAGGATAAAGATAAACTGATCTCAACCCTTTTCTACGGCAGCTTCCCAGCCTGAGTAGGCTCAAGCTGGGGAAAAGAAAGCTTCAATAATAGTTGTGGTTGGGACTAAGACATATGGATGGGTATTTTCATTACTGAAATCTGGTTTTTTTCAAGTAACAGTGAGTAGAAGGATTCTTAGTATTTAAGTATGACCAGTGGAACTAGAGTACTTGCCTTTGGCTTTATCTAAAAGATAGGGAACAACATCACCCTGGGAATGGGCTTCAGTGCATGTGAGTCGGGTATAACGTGCTTTTCCTGATTGTGTCCTGGGGAGTTTTCTCTTCTAATTAAGTGGTCATAATAACCATATCCTCAAAGTGTTTACTGTCCTTGGTCTATAGAAGTTTAAAAATGCCCTGGGCATCTTCCATTGGCACTCCAGATTTAATTCTTCATCTCTTTGCACCCTACTGATAGCCTCAGGAGGCTAACGTTTTTGGATCACATAAAATTCCCTGTGTCCCTTGCTTTGGTTTAGGTCAAGCACTCTGAAGCTCTGGCAAGGGAGACTGGGAGATATGTTAGGATAATTTTCTATTCTCCACACTCCCTCGCAAGACCCTTTCCAGAGAGTTGACTCTAAATGAGATGCAGGGCTTTTCTCAAAGCACCTGACTTTACAACTCTGGCTGTTTAGGTCAGTGTCCTAGGCTTTTGTGCTAATCATTACCACCGGGCTGTACCCAGACTTCTGTAAACAGCCTTCTGGTGAATACACCACCTTCAAATTAGCCATTTCAAAGGCATCACCTGTCTTGCACTGCATCTTTGACTGACACAGTAACTCTATGTGCTATGCTGACTTCAAAATATTGCTGGAAGAGTTAAAGCAATCACAGTTGAAAAAATGTTTAACCATAATTAAATTCAAATATAAAGCACTATTATTATCACTTGAAAGATATTTTAGTATTGTGTGAAGGGTTGAGGGAAACCAGTCTTTAGAAAAATGATAGGCCAATCATCAATATCTTCTAATATTGAAGAATCATTCAGAAAGTAGATTTTGCTAGATATATAATACCTTTGTATCTGCTTCATTTTACTTGAATTAATAGCATAGACATTTATTAACTTCAAGTATCAAGCAAGTGAACTGAACCAAGGAACGTATTTTAGACTTCAAAGCAGTTGAGTTCATTTTGTCCTGAGAATTAAAATAATTTGCACGTCTTTAAAAATAAAGCTAGTGTTATATTCAGATGAAAAAATATGATAATACAAAGTAGGAAAAAACAGATGGTTCTTCAGTTCATTTTAATATGATCTGGTATAAACTTTGCCCTGTTTAGTTTTCATGTTTGTTGGTTTTATTCCTCCAGCTATTCATCCTTCTAGTTTTATCTGTTGGTTGTCTTTTCTAAAAAGAAGATCCAAAATTTTTCTCTCTTAAATATTTTATACTAATTGTGACCAAAGTCACGTATTTTATATGATTAAGATTCAGAAATTTTAATCTGGATAATGTAATAATATACTTAAAGGATCTTTATGGGTGTGAAAAGGTAGTATCATTAGTTTAGCTAACCAAGTGCCCTGGATTAAATGGCTGATGCTAACTTTTGGACTACGGATCTCAGACTGTTACCTTCCCTCAGTGAGTAGGAAAAGAGAATGTGTTCTAGAGAAGGAGAATGTTGATGACATGTACATGAAAACTGCAGGTGTTTATAAACAACTCAAAGTATTTGTGTGCATTCACACACACTACAGTAACAAATAATGGCTGGCCTTGTGAAAAAACCCCAAAATATATAATGGATGGAAGCTGTTGACTCATATAACATGATAAAAGAACAGCAAGTACCCTTTGGTACAGATCGCCATGGTAAAATTACTGTGTGTGTGTGTGTGTGTGATGTTAAAGTATCTGTGTACCAGGTGGCAAAAATTTAACCTAGCTTCTTGTTTGAATTATAATTCAAAACAAATTGAAAATTGTTTTAATTGATTAAGACTTAAAGTTAATGGAAATATTTTATGTAACAGTTTTTGCACAATATACAATCCACATTTAATGTATGGTTTAAGAACATGAATTCTTGTATTAAAATGAATGCTGCAGATAAATCTCATAGGGAATGTCTTTGGAATTTAATTTCAGTGCATAATGCTTCTATAAAAGATAAAATACAGAGAGGATGCAGAAACAACTCCAGGCACATGCAGCTACCTGGTCTTTGACAAGAGGGCTGAAAACTTTATTGAAGGAAAGATGATGTCTTTGACAAATGGTGCTGAGAAAACTTGCTATACACATGCAGAAAACTGAACTGAGAACTCTGTTTCTTACTGTGTACTAAACAAACATCAAAATGGTTCAAAGGTCTCAATATTAAAACAGAAACAATCTGCTGAATGATAGAAAAAGGTAAATCTCTTGAAGACGTAAGCATCGGCAAGGCTTTCTGTAGAGAAACCCAAATTGCACAAGAAATAATACCCAGATACAACAAGTGGGGTCTTATCAAATTAAAAAGCTTCTGCACAGCAAAAGAAACAATCAACAGAGTAAAGAGACAACCCACAGAATGAGAAAAAATTTGCCAGCAGCTGTTTAGAGGACTATGATAATATCTAAAATATATAAAGAACTCAAAAAAAATTAGACCTCCCCAAATGAAAGACCCAATAAAAAAATGGGTTGCAGAGATGAAAAAAACACTTCTCAGAAGAAGTGCAAATGGCCAATAAATGCATGAAAAAATGTTCAACATTGCTGGCCATTAAAGAAATTCAAATTAAAACAATACTGAGATAACTTTTTACTCTAGAAACAGTGGTTATCCTCAAAAAATCAAATAATAGCAAATTCTTGCTAGGCTGCAGGAGAAAAAGGAAACCTTCTACATTGTTGGTGGGGGTGTGAACTAGTACAATCAGTATGGAGATTCGTTAAAAAGCTAAAACTCGAAATTCCATTTGACCCAGCTATTCTCCTTCTAGGTGTTTTCCTGAAGGACATCTTATTACAGTGATCACGTGTACACATCTTCATAGCACCATAATTCACAATAGCTAAATCTAGGAAGCAGCCTATATGTCCAATAAAGGATAGGTGGATAAATAAAAAGTGGCATTGTTACATAATGGAATATGACTTTGCCATAAAAAAAGATAAATCTGAGTCATTTTTAGGAAAGTAGATGCAACTTGAGACCATGTTCAGTGAAATTAATCAGAAATGCAAGCTTAAAAATTGCATGTTTTTTCTTATGTGAGAAATCAAATATAAATAAGGAAGTAAATGAATGATAGATACAGTAAGAAGAGGGAAAAAGAAAGAGAAAGTTGGAGGGAAGAGGAAGGCAACTGAGAAGGGAATGACAAAGAGTTATGTGCGTATGCCGGTCCACACAAGAATGTAATCCTTATGTACTGCCAATATATGATAATAAAATGAAAAGGTTAAAACATAAACAACTAAAATGCAATATAAAACTTCTCTAACTTAGAAGCAAACTCAACTTTTCCAGCCCATCAGTCACTGTGTTCAAATGCCTCGGGTGTCCTCGACACTGCTGACCTCTGGAAAGAGTTGGAGATGAAGGTAAAACAAAGAAAAAAGGAAAAGATAAGTTTTAACCTCCAAGGTCATTTTAAGCTGTGTACTATACTTGTGTTTATCCACTTAGTAATAACTAACTGACAATGTTATGACTCTTATTCTGAAGTAGAATATAGACATCGCCCTCACACCTTTTTATAACTGTAGAGCTACTTTGTGCCCCACTGTGTGGACATCAGTTTATTCAAACAAAGCCCCTTAAATTTGACTGTTTTTTATTTTATAAAAAACCCAATATTTTGTAATCAAATAGTAGGAGAATAACAATAGTTGTTATACTGTGTATTTTTATCTTCAAAGTGGTTATTCAAAGTATAAAACAGAAACCAAAAAGATTCTTACAAAAAAGAAACATAATAACAAATCTTTCCTTTCACCAAACTAAGATAAACTAGCTCTTTTGATTAACATTTGTGTATATGTGTGTTTACAAATAGTTCTATAATGAATAAACTTGTGTATATTTTTCCGCCAAACTACAACCCACATTTACTAGTGTATCTTTGGGAGAGATTACAAAAGGAATGCTGAGCCAAAAAGGAAGTACATGCATGATACAACGAATATTGCCATATTCATCTGTGAATGGGTTCCAGTGTGCTCCAATCGACAATATATGGGAGTGCCTTTTCTGAAAACCTTACTATTTTCTAAGTGAATTTTTTGGCCAATCTAACTGGTGAGAATTTCTATTTCAATGAAAAGTGTGGTTTTTTTCTGTAATGACAATAATTGGTATCTTTTCACATGGTTAAGGGCAATTTCTATTTCTTTTCTCCCCTTTTATTCTGTAGGTATATTATTTGCCTTCTTTATTTTTCAGAATTCTTTATATATTAAACTCAAAATTCTTTATATATTAAACTCTTTAACCTTTGTCTTATATAAATTGCAAATATTCTTTCTAACTTATCCTTTGTCTTTTTACTTTGCTTTGTGGTATCTTTTGTCATGGAAATGTTTTAAAAATATGTAATAAAGTGGATCTGCTACTTATTCTTTTTCCTGATACTTTCTAGATTTTACTTCAGAATTTAGAAGAGTTTGTCTATTCCTTCTCTATGTAGAACTTCACCAATGTTTTATTCTAGTTCCTACAATGATTTGTTTATTTTTTTAGTTAAGTCTGTGGCCCATTTAAAATTTATCATCATGCGTAGTTTGAGACTGAATCAATTTATCATTTATTTAAAATATATCCTTTAACTCACTGAAAATTTATATGATAAAATGCATATATGTTATATGTAATATATAAATGTGCTTCATGTAAATATATAAAATATATAATGTATTATATATCACATATATTCCAATGCTTCTCACATACTGAATATGGCACTCTACACTGAGTTATACTTCCACACCCTTATACATATTAAAGCTGCATGTATAATTGGGTCTATTTCTTTGATTTCTAACTTATTTATTTGTTTGTCTATTCAGAGGCTGAATACTGAAAAGTAAGACTGTAAATTATTTAAGAAGACCTGATAGGTATCTTCTTTCTTGTTTTATGGGGGTTTCCTAATTACACTAGCTTTTATATTTTCAAAAGAATGTTATGATTAACTGTCTTAGCTCCCAAAAAACCTGGTAGTTTTTAAATTGGAATTGTGTTGATTTGTAATTTAACTCAGGAAGCTTATACCATTGTGCTTTGAGTCTTTTGACCTAAGAACGTAGCAGGTGCCTCCATAATATACGTTCCATTTATTTAGATCTACTTTTTGTATTTTAGCATTATTTTCATAGGTTACCTTACATGTTTTTTGAATATAGTTAACTTTATGCCTATGTATTTTCTTTTCTTTTTTTCTTTCTTCTTTTATGTTTTGTGGTGCTGGGGATTGAAACTTCAGCTTTTCCGCTGCAGGGTGAGCACTATAACATTCTTTTATAAATGTAGTCTTCTTTTATATAGAGTATCTGATTTATATTTGTAGGTAGAAGAGCTGTATTAACTTTTTTATGCTTATTTTCATCATTACTTCTATTAAAAGGGTTTTGTTTTAGTGATTTTTTAATTTATTATCTTGGTTTCCCAAGTCATTTATGAGTAAACATAGTTTTACAGTTTTAATTCTCCTTTTCTAATTGTGAAATTCTATTGTCTCTTGCATAAAGGAATTTTTAAATCATAGCAGAAATAATGAGCATTCTTTTCTTGTTTCTCAGTTTAATAAAACTTCTAGTATGACTTGCCATAAGTAAGATACAGTTTTTTGAGGTACATACACACACACACACACACACACACACACACACTTTAAGGAAGTATCTATTGTTTCTTATAATGTTACTTTTAAAAGATATAAATGTGTTAAATATTATTAAATATATCTTCTATCATCTATGAATATAATCATAGACTTTTAATTCATTGTTCTATTATTTTTTCATTGTTCTATTAGTATGATAGATTACATGAAATAAATTTTGAATATCGAATCTCACTTTTCTGGAAAACATTTCACTCAGTCAAGATTTACTATGCTTTTAAAATGTTGAATTTTCATCACTAAGATTTACCTATAATTTTTGCATTAATATTCACATGTGAAATAAGTCTAAATTTTCATTTTAAAACAATATTTGCGATTTGGGACTCCAAATTATATTTATTACAGAAAATAAATTTGAACTTTTTTTTTGTTATTGGAGATCGAACTTGGGACCTTACACTTGCAAGGCAGGCACCAGAACCACTGAGCTAAATCCCCAGCCCATGAACTGTTTTTTAATTGTAATATGACAAGGTAAATTAATTTTAGTATTATCTGATACCTTAAGATTTGATAAAATTCTCTTGTGGAAATTTCTGGACAGACCACTTTTTATCAGGAAGCTCTTTTAAAATAAAAAATTATTGTAGTTGGACTGGGTTGGGGAGGGGTCAACGTTTCTAAGTTGTGTTTTTTTTCTTCCAAAATTTATCCTTTTTCTTTGGTCTTCAGTAGTTTCTTACTCTTTTGAAAAGATTTTCTACTTCAGTAGTCCCATTTGGTCATTTTCAATTTCATGAATTTGCTTTCTACTTAAAAAATTAGTCTGGTTTGTATTTTTGTTAACATAAGAAAATCAATTTTGGGTGTATTTGTTACATCTTATGTTGTTCTCAACAACCTTATTGGTTTCAGTTTTTGTTATTTTAAATTTCTACCTTATGTCCCCTTCTTCCCTGATTTTGTTGGTATACATATTTTGCTGTTCCTTCTAGCTTTTTTTAGTGCAATGTTTGCATTATTTTAATTATCAGAATGCTGATTTTTATCTGATATTTGCTTTAAATGCCCATAATATTATATTTTTCATAGAGTGTGTACATTCATTTTGTGTTTCTCTTTGTATAAATGGTTCATTATTGATATAGTTTATACTTTTAGGTAAGGGTGCCTTTTGGTTTTCTGTTTTTGTTTTTATAAATTAGGGGTTTTTTTTACATTTCAGTTAGTGGATGTGTTTTTGACATAACTATTCACCAGAATTTTATAAGTTTTTGTTACTTTAAAGTTACTTATGAATGCTGCACATTTACTTGAAAAGTAGTTATATTCTTCATTATTATGGTTCAAGTTTCAAAAATATTTATAAGATGCATTTTATGGGCTATGTTGTGTAAGTCTATGAATTTTTAATGAATAATTTGTCTTAGATTTTAAAAAGGGGTTATATCTCCTGTTTCTTTGTATTTCCTAGGATTCCTTCTGGTCTTTCTTTTATAAATTTTGTTGCAATGTTTTCATTTTTGATCTATACTTTTTCCTGGTATAATCTTAATTTGTGTATTATTTTATTGTCAATCTTTCTAAGTTGCTTTATTGTTAGTTATATTTCTGAAGTATGGAAAAGTATTGGATTTTCCTTAGCCAGTCAAAATGAAAACATCATACTTTAATAGACAATTTACATCCATTTGTATATATGTATTTTTTCCCCTGTGGTACTGGGAATTGAAACCAGGGTCTTCACTCTGACCTACAGCCCCAATTCTTCTTCTTGTTTTTTTTAAATTTTGAGACAAGTTTCACTAAATTCTCAAATTGTCCAGGCTGAATCGGTGACTCCTGCCCCAGCCTCCTAGAAGGCTGAGATTACAGATGTTTGCCACCATCATTCTCTTGTCCATTTATATTTGTTGATAATGATTTTTAATTCACAATTTAGAGATCATTTTTAATTATGTAAAGGTTTTCATTATATTCTTTGTGTGGTCTTTTTAATAAGAAAGTTGTAATTTTTATTCTTACAGTTATCTTTATATTAATACTTTTATAGGATAATCTATGTTTTCAGTTTTTCCTGTCTTTAGTATAAGATTCATTAAATTAAATCTGTAATCTTTTCATTTCTCTCTTTTTCATGTCCCCAAGTATCTACCTGTAGTATCTTTTGTTACCCAGTTAATGATCATGAATCAATACAAAAATTCATTCTAAATTTTACATGCTCTCATCCTTGTCCTTGAATATTTGATAATCGTGTTGCATCTGTATTGTCAATTTCTATGGCAAGTAGTTATGTGTCTTATCTAGCCACATCATGTTCTTCCTTAAAAAAGATCACTTCACAATTTAGTTTTAAAGGCAGTGCTTACAACTAGTTCTCATAATGTTAGCTCTCCAATCACTTTGGTTGCCAGAGGAAGAGGACCGAGAGATGAAGGGAGGAAGGAGGGAGGAAGGAGACAAGGGATGAAACAAAGGAATTGGGACATCTTATGTACATGTATCAACTGCACACAAGAAATGTAAACATTATGTACTACCAACACGTACAAAATAGCATTCTCATTATCTCTATTAAATAGAAAACCCAAATGGTTTGATTACTTATTCCATTCTGCACACATTCTCCCTCACCTCCTAAATGCAGTGATATCTTAGAGTAGCCATCGTACATCTCCATGTGGCAGGATTTTCCTTAGGATACATTATGAAAAATGACCAATGCATACTGTCGCAGTCCTTTGGCACCCTGAACAATTACTTCCAAGTAATTCTGCAAATGCCACAAGTTAGCCAACACACTGTCAAACCTGTTCCCAACACATTTTTCACTGTATCTTTTACATGTGGAATTCTCTATTTTAGAACCTATAATGGAAGAATTAGAAAATGAAAACTTTCCTTTCCCAAAGTTTACTTACCTCTGTTTGCTCTTATGGTCCACAGAGCCAGCTGAGAGTCTGTCTATGGGAGACCCAAAGCCGGGAAAGCTCCTTTTCTTCTTGGTCTCAATCACATCATTCTCCAAGGAAACCAGTTCATCAAGAAGCAAGAGCTTTGCTGCCAGGTCGGTGGCTGATTTCTCTCTCCTGGCTGTGGGTGGTGACTGTACATCTGTGATTACAGAATCAAAGGCCTGGAGGGCAGACAGAGAAAGGTGATTCCACTGATTCAGATGAAGGAACATCAGTTATGCACAGCCGTCTACATAGGCATTTTCTACCTTTACCTGAGATGTCCATTGCATAACGTTTTACAGTTCCTCATGGAATTGTGTTTCAAAGGAAAGGCCTAAGCAATTTTTTGGAGGGGGGAGAATGAACCACACACACGGAAATAAATTCAACAGAAAACAAAACAAAATTTCAGATTTATCTGTAAAATTTAATACTGATCATTCATTCAGATCTTTAAGGAACAACTGAATCCTTTCTTACTTTTCGTGTAGCACTTTATCTATACCTATTTCATCAAAGCACTTATTATATTTTACCTTAGATTAATTACAATATAGTTGTCCTCTTTATTAGATTATAAATAACATGAGGACAATGAGTATCTGATTACTGTTTTATTTGCTCAGCATTTTGTTCATAGTTAGCACTCACATTTCTTTTTTTTTTTTTTTTTGGTACATTTTATCGGTACATTTTAGGTATACAATTCATTTACATTTATCATTGGGTACTTGTGCCTGAACATGATGTATCTTAGTTCTTATTTTTTTCCCCATTACCTATGTGTCCTTCACCTCCACCACCCTTCCCTATTTACATAGACTTTGTTTCCATTTTTTTCTTTCTCATAATTTTTCCTTTCCTTTCTTCCCTTTCCCCTTCCCCTCCCGCCACTCCTACACCTTTGGACCTTTTCCTATTTCAAATTATCATTTATTCATTTTAATCATTTTTGTCCTTATTTACACTTTCAGTCTCTCACACTAGAGAAACTATTCTGTATTTACACATGTGTGTCCTATTTATTTCACTTGAGTATGGCCTCAATATGCATCCATTTAGCTATAAATGACTCTAGTTTCTTGTTCTTTATGGCTGAGTAGTACTCCATTTTATAAAAAAACCACATCTTCTTTATCCAGTTTCCAGTTGATGGACACTTGGGCTGTTTTCCAACCTTAGCTACTACAAATTGTGCCGCTATAAACAGAGGTGCACATATATCGCTGTGGTATGATTCTTTTAATTCTTTGGAGAAGATACCCAGTAGGGGAATAGCTGGGTCAAATGGGACCTCTAGTCCTAGTTCTTTGAGGTATCTCCTAGCACCCACATTTCTGATGAATATTTATTGGCTGAATTCTGAAAAGAAAACCAAGCTTCGTTCTATTTTCCTATATTCTGTTACCACTCATTCATTATTTGATATAAGCCACTAAAAATCCATTGTCATCAGGTTCTGCATAAGCTTTAAGAGATTAAAAAAAAATGAACAAAATCCAGTTTCTGTTGGCAGGGAAAACAATATCTCCATCCATGAGATGTGTTAATAAATACTCACAAATATCTACAGTGCATCAGAGTGATCCTAATAAATTTATGTTCCCCAGGTAAATTTTTTCCCTTTTTATTGTCATTTTGTACTTTGCACAAGTCATCTAAGGATAAGGGTCCAGTCTGCGAAATCTTTGTCCCTTGTTAGGGCCAAGTACACCATTAAAAAACCTTGCTGCTGTTAACAATCCTGAGTTATTCTGTAGCCCAGGAAACACTATCTTTTCTACCAGACTGAAACTATTCTCCTTATTGGAGGAAATTTTAGCACTAGTGGGTTGTTTTCCTTTCCTCCCCTTAATCACATTCTTGCAACTTCCACACTCTTGGTCCCAGCATAGAAACTAGAGAAGGAAAGATTCTAAAATAGGGAGAAAGAAACCCCAAAGTGTCCAAGACAAAATGTTAATGGGCAAAGATCTTTGATTTCCCAAAGCATCTTCCGAAAACTATGCTTTCATTCTTCTAACTAACACATACATAAATACAATTTTGTTTCTTTTTAAAGATATGTTTAATCTTCAGAGGAAAAAATCATGGAATTCATGCAGAAGTTATTCTTTTGGAAAATGCATTTCTGACTCTCATTTCATGTTATGTAAGAAGTACAGAGAATGTATGTTTTTAATAAGATAAAAATGAGCCAGAGTAACTTTGCTCTGTGTGGAAATGTTCTCTTATGTTTTTCTCATATTTGTTCAAGGTACCAAGAAACTGTTTATATTATAATAAAAGGTTTACCTAAAACAACACAAAATTTGGCATGCAAATTTCAAATTGCACATACAGTACTTAATCTTTATGCAACTGAATTAATAAAAGTGTGGTTGAAATGATAAAAACTTTTCTCTTAATGCTCTTCTGTTTGAGGAATGCATATCTTTCTTATCATTTCATGTCTCTTAACATATATATAAGTGACTTGTTCTGAATCCACTGAGGAAAGAAGATCAATAATTATTGCTGTTTGCACTTAAAGCTTTCAATCTTGAATGATGTTGGAAATAAAAATAAAATAATAGAGAAATACATATGTCTTTGATTTTATACTATCAAATAATTTTCCTATTTGTCAAGGAGACCTCCTTCTGACTCTAATAGAAGTGGTTGATGTTTTTAAAAAATAAAGACATGGCACTGTACACTGGTTTTTATCACCTCGGTTGTTGCATCCACTGAGAGAACTTTTCCTGAGCTCCAGAGCACCAGGAGAGCCAGGATGAAGTGTGCACCTGCCGGGCCCCAGTCCAGCATCTGAGGGTCACATACATCAGGGTTAGCATTAATAAATTAGTTTGAAAGAGAAAGATAGAAAATAAAAGTTCCTCCAAAGCTTTTAGAGGAAAATAATAAGTTAAACTATTCACTTCTAGGGAATGCATTTCTACCAACTTAAATAATGCTCAGTAGAAGCTATCAATCTCTCAGAATAAAATCTACAAATGTTTCATTTTCATAGAGTCTTTTAGATTGGGCTTGTAGAGATATAATTTATAATTTAAAGAATTCAAACTAATCCGGCATCTGAGAAATTCAGTACATATAACTTTATTTTTCATCTAATCCAGAGATTACAAGCTCATGCACTTAAGTGAAAATTTGGAAAATGTGCAAGATATAAGAGAAAAACACCAAGAGGAGTCTGAGGCAGAAAGAATGTGGTAGATCTAAAATAATTTAAATTCAAAATTTCAAACACACCCCACATTCAATAGGAGAACAGCTTTACACTCTTGTGTTATGTCCAGATTTCTTAAACACCATTTAAATGGAGGGCATCTTATAGAAAATATTATCAAATTTCAAAATATGAAAATTTAAAAATCTATAAGACGAGATACAATAAACACAACTGAAAGACAAATTGCAAATTTGAAGATATTTTCATCATATATACAAAAGCAAAATTAGTACCTGGAAAATGTAAAAAATCTTATCAATAAAATGTAAGAAAATTGACAAATAAAAAGAGGCTTAAGTTATGAATGGAAATTTTATAGAAAAGGAGGTAATTTAAAGGAAAATAAACATTTCCAGATATATCCAACTTATTTAACGTAAATATAAAGAGAAGTGATTTTTACACACATCAGGCCAAGAAAAAATTAAAGTCACTATGTCAAATGTTAAAATGGTACTGGGAAACAGAAGACGGCAAAAAATTCTGCCAGAGTTGGAGATGGATCCAACCATGTAAAAACTTTGGCAATAAATAGAAAGAGTGAAATGGTCCTGTCCTATGACACATTTATTTCATTTCTACTACAAATCCCTGAGAAACTCCTATATCTTACAAGGAGATATGTCTGAAAGTTCTCAGCATCATTGTTTTCAGTATCAAAAAATTAGAATCAATCTATGTGCTCCATTCAAGAGAATATACATTTATTAATGAAGACATTCAAAGTATAGATGAAAAGCTTATGATTTAGCTGTATTTATGCTTACTGTTATAACAAATGATTTTTATAAATGTATATGTATCTATATGTATGGATTTCAATAAAACACTTTGGGGGGATAGAGAAGTGTTAGAACAGTATATACAGCATAAAATCATTTACCAAAATTAGAAATGTGTAAGCAATTTGATACATTTTGAAATCTATACATGTAATTAAAATATAAGCCAATGAAACCTGATCGATGATTATGGTTGCCTCCAAGGATGGAGAAAAATGAATAAGATTATGGAGGAACCATAAGATACTCAGTTTTTAATCCATAATTTTAAAGAGTAGATGTGCAAAAATAGATTTGTTTATTCTGAGTAATGAGCACAAAACTCTGTCATTTCTGAATTTCTGACTTTTGTATGAAAAACCACACCACTGTACCTCCAGCTAAATCTCATCTATGCTTTATGTCAGGGTTGATGGCTGTCAGTTTGACCACTGGACCTCCTAATCCTGCCCAGTCCATGAAGAGGCATTGACCTACTGAGGGAGGAGCACAGACATAGGTTAGAAAGAAGCCAGTTTGAGTATAAGCTGTGGCACTTTACAGACGGCATTGGCAAAGTTCCAGAAGGTCATTCTTTATGAACGAACACCTCAGAAAACTTCTTAAACTTCCTTAAAAAAATCAATCGTGTGGAAACCCTGCTGGGGCCAAAGAGAATTTGGATGCTAGAATGAAATTTGAAGAATAGGTTTGAGTCCCATTTTGCTATATTATTATTATTATGACCTTGGATACCCATCACGTAGCCCACTTGAATTTCATTTTCCATATTTGTGTAAGATTTGTTTCTCACCTCAAAAGAGTTTCAAGATGATTGAGTTGATTTACCCATAATCCCTTTATCTCATGTAGTATTTGTAATTTGTAAATGAAGGAACATTTATGCGGTTGTACAAAGTATTTCCTTAATAACTCCATACCTATTGCTATGACTGAGATTTTATTTATGACACTTCAGAAATTATTGCTGTGTAGGGGCCAGGAATTTAGCTCAGTGGTTTCACTGCCTGCTGCACAGGCACAAGGACCCGAACTCGATCCCCGGTACCAAAAAAAGAAAAAAGAAAATTATTGCTGTGCTATGAAACCATAGTGTACATCTTACTAATAAATGTTATTGGTTAGAATACGAATAAAAATGTTTTATACAGAGTAATGTCTCTATGAAGTATGCCGATTACACTTAAAATGGAGATTAAAATATTTTAATATGACCTACAGCATTTATTTGATCAAATATAGGTTTTCAAATAATTTAGCTTAAACTGTTCATTTGATGTCATTATGACATCAATTATTCTATTTTGGAATCTTGTCAGATAATGCTAATCACTAGCTTCTTTGTACTCCATCATTTTGGGGAATGAAGCAATAAATTCTTTCTGTGTTCTCTTTTTGTCAAATTGATATTTAATTTGAGTTTTTCTGTAAGTACCAGAAAACAATGAGTCATATGTCTCTAAATTAAGAAAATAGACATAAAACGGGGGAAAATTTAACAGTTATTTACTGAATATAACTGAATATAACCAACCAAACGCTGCCTTCACCATCCTTTAGAAAGTCAGCCACTGAATCACATCTTTCTCTTGATTTTTCTCATGTTTCTTTGGCTTTCCTCCACATAAAGGAAGATATATTAAGAACATAGCTGCATTTAGAAAAAGTGATCTCATATTTCTTATGTACCTTCTTTTATAAAAGAGCTCTCTCATTTAATCAAAGATAAACTACAATTGCAATACTTTCCTTCTTCATTTTTAAGTATGTTAAAAATAGGTTACAAAGTGTGAATTCACCCAATTTTATAAATCCTTCCATGTGGATTTCCTTTAACTATTTTTATATAAATTTTACTAACCAGAGTTCTCTTCATCTCTGCAATCTTGTAAATGGCACAGGATGATGGGTTTTTATAATATTGACGATTAATCTGAGACATATATTTTTGTGCATGGGTGTATATTGGAAAAAAGTCATAATGCATCATCTCACAGATCACCACAGCCTGATTATTTGGATAAGTAGGTGTAAAAATAAATGCTGAGTTTAAATACATGCATTTAATGGCTTAAAACCATGCATCGTAGCCAGTTAACTGAAAGGCCAAATTCCTAAATACGGCCTTTGATACACTAATGCAAACACCACCCTGGCACCTGCCACACAAAAGACATTTGATTAACTAGTTGAAACTTGATTGCTACAAAATTAGAAGCAGAGGAAATTATAGGGAGGAAAGGAAAAGACTCCATTTATCCCCCTTTTCCTATTTTGTTGATAGTAGATAAATATAGCCCATGATTTAAAAATCTCCTTGGCCCATGTACACTCCAGATCACAGAAGGAAACCTCAAAGGATTCACTATGTGAATTTACTGAAGCATTTGCACTCTTTTTAACACATAATTCATTTTTATTAAGTTTTGAGTAATATTCCACAGAGTAGTGAGGCATTTCAAAAGAGACCGTGGGCGTGGAACTTTCCTTAGAAGATTTTGTGTGTACTTCTTTCACTTTTAGGCAATAGGACTATTATATATTTTCACTTTTTAGATAATACTGCTGAATAAAAAGTGTTTATTGGTGTTTATATTGTATCTTAAGCTTTGATTCAAAGACTTTGGGCATGTATGAACTCATTTTATCCTGCAACAATTCTCCAAATTAAGACTGGCATAATAGTGGATTGATCCAGGTAGAAAGGAATGGAGATTTGTCGCTTAAATTAGGGAAACAACATATATTGTTTATTCCTTTGGAACTGTCATAATTCATAGTACCACACTGCTGTCAAAGCTCAGCAGTACAGAAACCGGTGCAAATATATTCAAACTAGACTGTAGTGAGAAGATTGTTAATATGAAGAAAAATATTTTCATTATTCAGAACCAGGGCAGCAATGAGTCATTCCAAGTGGTCTTGGAAGAAGATAAGACTGAGAATCATTTTGGAAAAAAAAAGGAGAAAGCAAGCTAGAGTGAAGAAAAGATCTAAGAGAAGCAAGGTGAGCCAGCTTCTGATTTAACACGTTGTTAATGAATAAAACTTAAATTATGTGCATTTGAACTCTGATATTAAAGAAAAACCATTACTTGGGTGATTAAAACGTTTTCTTCAATTTGAAACTTTATAATTAACATTTGCCTTATGGATAGTTGATCAAAACATTAGAAACTCAGAAAAGTACTGGGTTTTTGTGTGAATCTTCATATCATCTGAGAATTTTTTATTTTCTCTAGTATCTTGCCTGGAAATATTTTAAGCAGACTCTATTCCACCTTCCCTTTTTCAACAAACATTTTTTAAAAAGGACTTTATTAAAAATAAAAGATTAATGTTTTTCCTTTCCCATCCAATGGAGAAGAACTTTAGCAATAGTAGCTAACAGAGTGAAAATAATTTCTAGAGTGCTTAAAAGTGAATGCTTAATACAATCCCAGTGCAGTTCACTGCAATAAGATTTGTAGTGCAGACCTTGTGGGACTCAGACTGGTCACTGGCTCTGTTGTTATTTAATAATGTGGTATCGAGCAAACCCTTTTCCTCTAGACCCATGAAACTGGGGTTGGCCTCACTGACCTCTGATGTTGCTTCTGGCCTTTCAAGACAGTTGGTGACTCTGACTTTTTCCTGCTGGAAGTGCAAACACCATAGATAATGATAGTACTTGGTACAGAATTAGCTAAGAAATCTTTCTGCTGTTCTTCACACCAGCTGGACGCTATGCACAAGACTGTCCTTAGCGGTGACATAAATATTCTCCTGATAAATTTAGGTATATTTCTAGCTGAAAAGACGGCCTCTAAAGCTTCAATTTTAAGATTTATGCCAATAGATTCTATTTTTAAAAATGTGTTTTAAGAGGGGCTGGGGATTTAGCTCAGTGGTTTCACCACCTGCTGCGCAAGTGCAAGGACCAGAGTCTGATCCCTGGTACCAAAAAAAAAAAAAAGGTGTTTTAAGAAAGAAGAAAATGCTATCCATTAAGTTGTTACATGCTATCAAGTACAAGACATTTAAATTTCAGACATGTTAAATGTAAGGGAGAATTGATGAAATGTAGTATATACATTTACTTTTAAGTGTTTACTTGGGACTTTTTTTTTTTCCTCTTATTTGAAAGTCACTAGATTCATTTGCCCTACAGCTTCAAAACAAAAATTGTTAGAACTGAAGTTCCATAGGCCAAAGAGAAGAATTACATCTTCTCTTTTGGATTCTCTTTTGGATTTTGAGAAGGAAAGGATGCTATGATATTGAACTTGATTTTCAGATGTAAATTTTTAAAAACAGATAATATTAATGATTTTAAAGAATCGACTGTGTCTTATTCCTTTACGGTTAGAATTAATAGTTTGCTTATCAGAATAAGATGATCACATGAATGTACTCTCAATAAACACAAACCTTGGTGGATACAGAATTAATGGATGTAAGGTAAGTGATTTTCATAATAAGAATTTTCAGATACCTGAAACCTCCACAAATATTCCACACTTACACCCTCAGTTTACATATTTTTATATGCTACTCCAAAATCTTGCCTATGAATTAATAAATATTTTAAAAATAAAAGGTTGGCTCCCTATGTAGGTACTCAATAACATCAGAAAACTACAGAGTTCTCCAAAGAAATGTATATACAATTCAGAAAAAGAAAAATAGTATGATTTTTTCCACAGATGTGTTACTCTCATATGTGGGACCCTAGAGGATGTCGTATATCTCAGAAAACCCACTACACTGCCGGCCTTGAGAGAAGAAACTGAAAATGCATGTGCTGCAATCTCGATGATCAAGGTTACCCAAGCAGCAGTCAGCTGTAGTAATAAATGTCTGGAAGCTCATGGCCACCGCTTTGAGCACCTCTTGTAATTTAGAGGCCAAAAGCAAAGTGTATTAATCTCATTAAATTTAATATTCAAATATCTATCAAGTTTTTCTTTTACTGAACTGTGCATACATTTTTTTAGTGGACTCTTTGTGTGATAGTAAGGAAAAAACTCAGGATTAGATTTGAAAACTAGAAATAAATATCCTTGCTGCGCTTCTCATTGGCCCGGTCACTTTGTGTAAGACTTTTAAATACTTTATTGTATAATAAAACTTATTTCATTAATTAACAATATTTAATTTATTTTAATTTTAGGGATTTGATTAGTTTACAAATAGCAAAAGTCACGCAGGGCTTATGGTTACTAAGTAAAGGTAATAAAACTATTTAATTGTATAGTTAATATTATTTACTGAAAATAGGACAAATATATGGAAAAACTGACTACATAATTTTTTTCATTATTTTAGCATAGCTAAAACATTTACCATGGGAACTCAAGAATGGTGCATGAAACATGTCATGAACTATAATTTAATGTAAGAGACTGATTATGTTATAAAGAAACAGTTACTGAGCTGAAGGAAGATCATTGAAGCCAACTTCTCCCAGGAAACATGAAGTTCACACTCACTCAGCCATCTCGAGAACCATTCATAGACACAATATGAAAACTTACATTAAAAAATCAAGAGGAGAAGTTGTAGTTTGTCATTCTACAGATAATCTCAATATTTCAATGTGTAGCAATATTTTAATGGAACTTTGAATGAGGTTGTTTCTGGTTTTCTTTGATGAGTGAAGTGACCAAGAAACATTAACCTAAAGCTTTGGATCATTGGGTTCACTGCTTTATTGGAACTGTGAGGCCACAAATTTTGGAGAAATTGGCTTTCTACACAGCAATGGAGTGTAGCTGTGGCTTTTGGTACTTGGAAACAGGGAATAATTTTAATATTCTCATAACTCAAAATGAGGAATAATTGAATCAAGAACAGTTGAACTGTAGCTTGTAGCTTCTTTGGCTAATAAACACATGTATAATGTATAATACATACTATATATTATATATTATATATATTTCATATCCTCCTCAGTACATCTGAAAAATACTTATGGTACTTAGCTATTTATTTAAAAATTACCTTATGAAATTTAATTTTTAATAATTACATGATGGCCATTATGCCTTATGATTTGGGTATAATTTTGAAAATAAAGTGCAAATTGATACTGTGAAACTTAACATTTCCTTATTTTTTACAAAAAAAATTAAAGTAAGGGGAATGTGTTCTTTCTTACTTCTTATTGCTCTTTAATTGACAGTAGTAAATTTTCTGAAGTCATGAAGCCAGTTACAAGAGCCATAATAACAACTTATATTTTCAGGTTTCCAGTTTCATGCTCTTTCAAGTATAAACTATGTGTATAAATATAAAACATGCTTCCATCTCCAAAACAAATTTCAAGTAAAGTAAGAAATTTTTGGATGAGTTGTTACTAATGTGATAGACACCTGAATTTTAAATGACTTTAAATGCAGTGCAGATCTTACTGTGTCACTTTCCCTGAATACTACAAAGCAGGAAGAATAATTTACCTGTGCATGTATATTGTCTTTTATTCTATTTGGCACTATTTCCATTCTTTTTCAGATACTATTGCCTTCCAAAAGAAAGATCCCATTAAAGGTCAGATGTGTCTGTTTAACAAAGTTTAGTTGTGCTGTGAACTTCTGAGAGAGCAGGGACTATGCCACATTCGTGAATTCATCTTAGCGCCTAAGAGAATGCCTGGCATAGAGCCAGCACTAAGTTCTGAATGAATGAATGAAGCAGCCTCCTGTGCTACTTAAGCAGGAGGGCAGTGCCACTTACATCAATGCGTACACTAATCCATATCAGTCATCTGATCTAAATTTAGAAAAGAGAAGAGGTGGATCTAGGTTTTTACACCTACAGTGAAATGTGAGGAAGGTCATGCTAGAATCCTGGCATGTTCATTAATGTTGCACATGATCCATTCTCATTCTAATGAAAGTGTCACGTGACCCCATTTCCCAGTCATCACCCGTCTAGAGTTTTAAGATTTCTTCTCATTAAACAGTAACCTGCACTTAGATTTCTGAATAGCTAAACATTTTCTTATATAAAACTATGATACCTCTAAATGAAAACGAAGTTTGGCATGTGGCCTTATACAATTATGTTAAAATTTGTTGTTTAATTCCAATGCCCACTAATGGGGAAAAAAAGAACCTTTAAAACTATGGATAGGGAAAATTATGAGTTCCAAGTAATATACTGGCTGGCCATTTGATGCATAGGTAATTTTAATATGGTACACAAAAGGTTTTTAGAGGGTAAAATTGGATAAATGAAGTTTAATATAAGATACATAGGCTTCAGGATGATATGGAATGTCATTACGCCTTTCACACTTTGTCCCACTTTGAATGCATGTATAATATTTAATAAAAATTCTACATTTAATTTATATTATTCAAGCTTATGTAATCAATAAAATAGTACTCTCTAACCTGCAAATAAAGGAAGGAAAATATAAATTGTATAATAGTCAAGCACAGGATGGTACCAGGGTGGTAAAAGTCAGGAAGACTCTTCTTGTCCTCCAAGCTGTTCACTTACAGGACTTTCTTCCTGCATCAGCTGATCTTGCTGGAATGATTGCATCCCTTCAAGCATAATTATTATAAATAACCTTTTAAAAAATCATTTGCGTAGTGGTTAATTAATTTAAAATAAATTTATTTCCTTAATCCTCACAACAATCATGCTCAATCTAATACAGAAAGTATTATTCTATTTTGTATAAAATTGATAAACAGATAATCTGAGTTCCTTTAGAACCTTGATTTTCTTTCTCCTGGCATTGGCTGTACACTTTCCAACACAACAAAGTGAATAAGTAGAAAGACATTAGTTATGAACTTGTGTAGACCTAGGTCTGAATCTTGATCAGACATGTTATTTAGCCTCTGTTTTTTAGAAAAGAAAAGTCTCTGTTCTTTTCAAGAAAATGGGGCAAGGATTTTTTTCAGGCTTATTGAGGATTAGAAATAATACTGGTAAGATGACTCATACAAGTCTGCTAGTCAAGAAGTAATATTTATATTATCCAGCTATTGTTTCCAAATGTGACAGCTTTTCACAATATTTTTACTAATATTTTCTATTTTTCTGAAAAATATCTTTTTCTTCCTTAATTTTAAGTAATAAAATTAGTCCTTGCCATCTGAAAAATAAAATTAATAAAATTAAAGTCTAGAGGGAAAGTAATTTCACTAAAGAGCGTCCTGGGAAAGGGTCATTTGATGCATTACTGTATTATTATTCTCAGCCCTGTGAAAATATTAACATACAAACCATAGAGAATATCCTTCTAGGTAAAATGCGAAAGGAAAGAGAACTCAGTGACATTCAAAACATAATTAGTCTTCAAGCCCAAATCATATTAACTAGAGGGAATTTTTCATATCACTTTATGCAGTGATTTTAAAGGCAGTTTTCACATGTGTAGAGCCCATGTGTCAAAGGAATATAGAACCACGGAAAGTCAGAGGCAATATTAGAACTCTCAATAGACAGAAAAAGTGAGACTCAGAAAGACTTTGCTTGAAAGCGAGGCTCAGGAAGGAGGTAAGGAAGGGTTACAGTGACAACAGAAGGAGAGCGAGCTGAGGCTGGGGCAGAGGGATTATTACTGCAGGGTGGAGGAGCTGACAGGGGTGTCCCTGAAGGGTGACAACGAGCAACAGCCACTTTAAGCCAACCAGGGCACTAAGCAATCAGTGGCAAGTGATGCTTGTCATTGTTCCATAAAGATATCCTGATACCTGTTTGGAGAAATCAGAGGACAAACTCAGCTAAAAATGCCTTACATCAGAGACATCATCTAACCTGGGGGAGGGGGGCGCTGGTTAGAGAGGTTTCCACGGATATGAGGGAAATTGTGTGTCCCTAACTCACACTCCCGGACCCTCAGCTTCACCAAGAGTAGAGAAAAGCCTCAGAGAAGCTGAATGATTAGTCTAGGGTCAAAAAGCTGTGGAAATCAGTCTGGTTTTCTGACTCCAAAGCTCGTGTTCTTTTGAACACAATCTAAGCAAAAATTGTCTGGTGGGTAGGGATCATTTTAGATAAAAAGTTGACAGAAAGTTAAATGAGATAACATTGAAAGATTAGCCTCTAGATTCTGTGAAGCTGAGTCCCTTTTCTGCTGCATGGAGAAAATTGACTCATAAGAGAGCTTCTCCAGATCATTCTTTCGTCCTCATGCCTGGCACTGTTCATTCCTTTTGTCTCTTTCAGTAATATAGTACTTTTGAGCTCTAATTTGTGCTTAAGGCTTGTCTCAAGTACGGAGATATACTGGCAGAGCTAGGACAATATTTTAGGATTTCTTACTTTGAATTATTTTCCTTTGAGGCAAGTGCAATTAATCTAATTTATCAACCAGTAGTACAAATCATAAAGAGTATTTGAATATGGGATACCCTGAGGTTGAGCTGACCCTTTAGTCAGCTAGACATCTGCTTCTCTCCTGCCCTTGATTCATTATAGGAGTTAGTTAAAAAAACCTTGGGAAATAAGGAGAAAACAAATGTCAACATTAAGTACTTTAACTTCTTGAATGAAATCACAGTGCAATTCATAGATAGGGAAACTTCAGCTCACAGCTGCACAAGGCTCTCTTTTAAACAGTTGTATCAGAGAAGTACCAAAGCAGAGAAGATGGAAAACATGCCTAATGACGTTGGGTAGATAATCAGCAAAATGATAGTAGTCATTCTGTAACTTTTATGGGCTTTAAAAATCACTATAATCCATTTCTAAAAGTATAACTTTGAAACAAATAACCACATTCCTAAACCTATGGTCTATTATAATTCAGAGGGACAATATTTTGCATTGTTCAAGTGGAATTTATTGAATGCATACTTAGGTTTATAGATAAAAACTTGAAACAAAACTGTTCTCATACAACTCAAATCTGTGTTTTAGAGTTTGAATTCTTAATTCAATCACTAAGTAGCAAGAATACTTCAAATACTGAAGAACAGATATGGTTTAAGACTACTTCAACTACATTTTAATATCACATTTACATATTATATTTTATAATAATCAAAAAGGAAGTTTTAGGATTTATAGAATATAGTTTGATTACCTTAGGCGTGATCTTATGTTCCCTTTTTAATAGAAATAAAGATAAAAGAAAGTTTCTTTTCTACACAGATTATTTAAGCTAGACTAGTGTTGCACATTAAGTAATTTCCTGACATTGACATTTGTGATAAAAGCAAAGTAATACCATTAACATAATATAGAATAATTGTCTTAGTTCCCTTTCCCTTTGTTTTGAAATTTTAAAAAAGAGCACAAAACAATGTAAAACGTGTGAAGTGTCTGAGCAAACAATTAACCCCACCTTAAATTTGAAATACAATAGCATCTTGGATAATCTAATCATTTTAGAGAGGGAAAATTACTTTAAAAACCTCTTTTTAAATTTTCAAAACCAAGATATAAAAATATATTTTAAAAGTATGTGAAAGTAAATATACCAGTAAAGAGGGAAAAAAATATCCTTAAATCTTTATCAGTTTGTACTTACCTTGTAATAAATCAGGAGATTCTAACTATAGAGTCCTGTCTGTGTAGTTTCTCCAAAACCCAGTCTTCATAGTGAGTTTTCTCTCGAAGTTTTTATAGTCCCTTACTCCAATCCCTGCCTCTGCTTTCTCTTACATCATTTCTACAGATTTTCCACTGAACATTTTACCAAGCCTCTTTTCAGTCTTCTCTCTCTCTCTCTCCCCTTCTCTCCCTCTCTCTTTGCCACTTTTTTTCTCCCTCCTCCTTCCCTCTCTCCCTCTCCTCTATCCTTCCTCCCCTATCTATGACTTTATGGCATTTAAGAGCAATGAGAGTTTAACTGTGGAAAATTTAAGTATGCATTAGGTATTGTGTTCAGCTTCAGGCACATCACCTCTTCCTGAAGTTTTACTCCAGCTCTGAGTACTACAAATCGTGCTTGGAAAATAAAATGCCCTAAAATTGGCTAAAATCACCAGGGAATTTCAAAGTAAGATTTAAAGAGATTATAACCAGAAACCCAAACTGATTTATTGGTGCCTTTTTTGGAGCCTTAAATTTTTTTTTTCTTTTTTTTTTTGGTACCGGGGATTGAACTCAGGACCTTGTGCTTGAGAGGCAGGCGGTAGAACCACTGAGCTAAATCCCTGGCCCTGGAGCCTTAAATTAAATGATCATCTAAGGATATCATGAAGTGTCTCCTCCTCGGTCAGGTGCACAACGCTGTGTCAGTGAAACCCACAGCTACTTGGTAATTAACAAGCTGTACTGGGAAGCTTGTCACTAACAAACCTATAAATACTGAACCGTGACATGCAGGCTATAAATGCAGATGTTGTAGTCATTCTTATCTTGCTCCTGTTTTCCACTATTTTAATTTTCTTTCGACTAAAACATTCCTGCCTCTTTGTGAAGGTTTCCCTCCTTCTCATTGTCTACTAATTACCTTTGTATCTTTACGTTCACAAATTATTAAAAATAAACCCTTACATTCTAAGGGGAATATGTGATGGCATGAGATCCTTTTGGCTTATTTGATCCAGCAGCAGGTTCCCATTTAACAGACACAGAGCCTGAGGCTAAGATAAATGAAATGACTTCTCAGTATCATGCAGGTAGGGGATAAAAACAGAGCCTGATTTCAAATACAGAGCTCCTTAATCCTGTATGTGGTCTTTTGCACATGCCTGCATTTTGTCTTGCTACTTAAAAAGCTAGAAAAGAGAATCCAAACCAGATCATACTTTTGCACAAATAGAAATAAATTTGTTCTTTTGGGTTTTGCTTAAAAGCCATTTAAAATACTACTCACTAGTGTAGGAACGATTACATGGTGAATTTGGAACGTGAGAGGAGAACCGACTAAAGCACACTGAATTGGTGGGACAGTAAAATGCTTCAATTTAAGAAGGGTTTGAGGGATAACATATGTCCCCACAAGCTTGAAATGTGAGTAGTTGGCAGCTATAGCTCACAAGTCAAGATAAAAATACATCCTCATTGTGGACCCTTGTTTAGACATTACTGCCATGAAACTATTATGTATCCTGAATCCACATGATGGAAAACTCTCAATATAGATTTAACTGATGCATCTCAATGCTACTGTAGCCAATATTCTTGACGTACCTTCTACCCTTATTTGAAATGCCTCCCTTAGCATGCTGACAAGTGATATCTGTGGCTGATTTATTCCAGATCTGTCCCTGCTTAGACAGTCCAAAGATTCCACCCTATTTGTGGATTTTGTTGACCTAATTCAAAACTTTGACTTAACTGTTCTGCTGCAGTAGAAATAGCAACAGTTTATTCCAGGAACATAACCATGGTAAATAAATTTAAGCCACTTATACAGGCTTCCGTACATTATACACTGCTAAGTGATTTACTGATGCATTTGTACATGCTAGAAAAAAATTCAAATATTTATAAAAAGAGGGGAGAAATGGAAGCATGCAGAGAAATAAAAGAAATGGAAAGTAAGCATCCTGTGATAGAAGGGGAAAACTAAGCTGAAAAGGGGATAAATATTGATGAATGCTTTGTCATTTAGCATATTTTAGCATATTTTTATTTAATTCCCAAAAAATTTTTGCCAACAAGGCATTACTTATATGAGAAGTTCAAATCTGTTAACTACATAGTCCAGGTCCTCATAGCTTAAGTGTTGGGATCAGGGATTGAACCTTGGTATCTGTCAGTCAGGAGTCTGGTGATAAAGAAGAGGCACTTTCAAACTTAGTAAATCAAAGAATAAGCAACTTGGGCAGAGGGTATAGGACCCAGGGGGATGGTGCATGAGAAGGCTCCAGAAATTTCCAGCTCTGTAGTCCCGAGGGACTAATGAGGTTTCCAGGGACCCACGGACACACGCATCCAGGTGGAGAAAGTTATCTTGCACAAGTGTGACCTTTTATCAAAAGATAAAGTTTATCCAGAGCAAACTAGAGAGGGAGGGAACCGGTAAAACAAACACTAAAATTTCACTGTACAGTACTTCTTTCCTGTGCCTTTTCCCTTTGGTGGAATCCGACTGGCAAATTAATGAAGAGAGCAGGGAATAAAAGAGACCCAGCGCATTGTCTAAACTCAAAACTGCGGAGAAACAAAGAGGAGTCTGCAAAGACCACCATGACTGCAGATGCCACAGATACCGGTATTGTAATGTAATACCTCCTAACTTTTTTCAAGTCAGCTTACTGAAGGATAATTAACACACAGAATTCAAATTCTGCTCCTTTTAAATTGTACCATTTGATGGGAGTTTGTAACTTCCACTGCAATCAAGGTCGAGAAATTTTCTATTGCTCTCCAAATTTCCCTCAAGCCCCCTTTCAGTCCATGTGTACGTTCCCTCCAAGCCCAGGCAGCCACTGATCTAGTCTGACCCTGGGATTCTGCCTTTCCTCAGAAACTGCAGGAATTAGATATACAGTAGGCTGGGTTTGGTGCCTGGTTTCTTTCATCCAGACTAATGTTTTTAAGATTTATCCATGATTTTAAATATTTTTTTAAATTTTGAGATGGTTTTGTGCTTAGTCTCTTTTCTTACACTGTCAATAATAGTTTTTGCCTTCCCAAGGTGAACTCCATGTGATCATAATGTATTATTTTTTGTTATATTGCTATATGTGTTTTTGCTACTGTAATATTTTAAAAAATCTTTATTCACAATGGATGTAGGCCTTCTACTTCCTTTAAATATATTTTCCAGTTTGGGTCTTATAAAATGATTGGGAAGAATTACACCTTCACCCTTTTTTTTGGAAATTTTGGGTGGAATTTGTATCATTTCTTTCTTACAAGTTTGGAAAATTCATTAGTGGATCCACCTAAACCATTTGTTCCTGTGTGGGAAAGTTTCTAACTAAGACTTCAAATTATTTCTCTTTGTCTCTTTTGGGTTTCATTTGTGCATAATTTTCTATTTTCTTAAGGTAAATGCTGAAATTTTGATTACATATTTTTGTCTATTATAGGTATTCAATGTTACAAATTTTCTTCTAAAATATCACCGTAGGTATTCTCTACATATTTTAATATGCTGTGCTTTTCACTTTTTATTTCATTTGTAATATTTTCTCACTTTCTATAAGTATTTATTTGCTATTGGTTATTTAGACATTTGAAATTTAATTGTCCAATATTTAGTGATCCTCCATTTCTGTTTTGAACTTTTAGTTTGTTTTATTGTTAGTAAACATAACTTGTATTATTTAACTTTTTCTAAATTTGTCTATATTTGTTTTCTGGTTGACAATATACCATGCCTTGGTGAAGTTCCATGTGGACTTTTTTTTACCTGGGTTCTCATTTTATTGACTGGAGTATTCTATATATCCCTACTATGTTAAATTGATCTGCAATGTTGAAATCTATACTTTAGTTATTTTTGTTTGCTTATTCTTTTAATTGCTAAAAAAAGATTATTGATATCTCCAACTATAATATTAAATTGTTTTTCTGGGTTTTTTTTTCTGTTTTAAGTTTAGCTTTTGCTTCATGAAGCTTAAGCTATTTATCAGGTCCTTATCCTTTTATCATTATGAAATTTATCTTTCTATCCCTAATGCAAATCACTGTTTTGAAGTTTAGTCTGTCTGACATTGATTTGTTCACTATAGCTTTCTTTTGATTATTTTTTGGCATAATATATCTTCCTTTTCCAAGCTTTTACTTTTAGTCAACATATGAAATTACGTGCTAACAGTCTTAAAGTGAGCACACCACTAGTTCATGCTTTCTCTTCTAATCTAAACTCAAAGTTTAGTTGGTACATTTTGACTATTTTTATGTACTAACTTGTAAACCATGCATTTTAGCGAAATCTTTCCTTTTCACTTCATTTTCCATTTGTATAAACCTTCACTCTAATGGTGGAATTCAGAAGTGTGAGAACTCTATTCACATGCCTCCTCATTTTTCCCTTGTATTTATTGCTGAAATGAAGTCCAAGAGGCTACATTTTTATTTCTTCCTGACCTCCATGGTCACAAAGTAATTTCTACCACTCGACCACTACAGGACTCTTCCCTTTAGCCTGTTTTGCACTGATTTTCCTTATATTCCATTTCTGGGCATGTTGCAAATCTATGTACTTGCTGATGTGAAGTTTTTTCAACAGACTAGAGGTTTATAGATGTCCTTTGAGCCCAAGCGTGTTAACGTTCACCTTTATTTTTACAGGGGTAGGTAGAACTTCAATTAGTCTTGGTGGCCTCATTTCAAGAATGTTTTTACAGCCACACCATTTGCTGACCCTGATGGAATGCCTGTGCCATCTGATACCTACACCCTTTCCACCTTTCCCTCATTCAGATCACCCCAAGTCAGGATGGCTACAGACTCTGACCACTTATCTTCTAACAGCTTATCACTGACTTTCAGGACATGAAAGTTCTGGGGACGCTAGAAGCCACGGCCATATATCCCCAGTTGCATTATGCATAACACTTACACATGCCAGAATATTTTCTTCTCTCTCTCTCTCTCTCTCTCTCTCTTTCTCTCTCTCTCTCTGTCCCTAAACATTGAATGATCTAATGAGTATACACAAAAGTCTTCCCAGGAAATCAGTTACCCACAGTGAATCAGTTATATAATAAAACTAATCATTTATTGGCATGTAGCAGATCAAAATTTATAAATCTTTTTAAGATTTATATCACTACAACAGCAATGGCTCTCTTCTTGATTGAATACTCTTAAACACCAGTAGAAAGATGAAAAACAAGTTTAGAGAATGATATTTACTTTTTCCACTTGATGTGTTTTTTGTTTCTTGTGTGGAAATAGTGGTCTTGCACAATTCTAGTAGTCTATATTTTAATGAGAAAGTAAAAATTTAAGTTCAAATAACTCCAGGAAGACTTTCATATTTACTCTGTGAAGAATTCAACTCTCAATGTTGAATTGAACTTGCATTATTTTTACAGGGTTTCTTTCCCTAAAGGATCTCACCTAATACTCTAGAAAGTTTTCTAACATCATTGTATCTACAACTACTATTTGTATTAAGTTGCAATTATAATAAATTGTAATTATGGAGCTTAGTAGTAATAAATAACCACTTATCAATTACCGACTATGAGGTATCAGTATATTAAATTTTAATACTCAGTATAATAATCAACATTACTTATCGAAATGTTCCAAATGCCAAAATTATGTTAGTAAATCCTCATTTCTATAAGATGAAGAGGAAATTAGATAAAGCTTAGCTAAATTCAATATTTTTTTCTGATATTAGAGACAGTTTTAAATACCTACATTATATTATCTTTCTGTCTAATTCTGGAAACCATCTTACAACATAAGTATTATCCAAGATGAAGTCACAGGGAACTAGGTTTGGAATATGTTAAAAATCATGTAGGTGTAAAGACCGGAACTAGTATTTGTGTGCATGAAAGTCTACTCTAAAACTTCTTCTCTAAACCATATTAGATCTCACTCTCAGACATACTACACCAATGATCCTGAGAGATCACCTCAACATCTCTGAGAACATAGTTCAAATATCGTAGTTTAAGAGGGAGATGTAGAAAAATTAAAGTGCTCAAGATAGGTCCCAGAATAGGATAGGAATGTGAAACCAGTCAACCTAAAGACCATTAAAAATGTGTATATGTCTATCATGAAAAGAATTATGGAGAGTCCTAATAGTAATTATGTTATAAATTTCAGAAAAAAGCTTGAATTCAAGAGGAACAAAAGACATTTTTCAATTATATCTTTATGTACTAGTTTTTGATAATGGAATAGTTTCAAAGAACAATGAGCTTTTACATCAAAGGGTATTTATATGAAAGTAGATCTGTCACATGTGCTGAAGAGAGGGTGGTCCCATCCGGACAATGAGATTAGGGAACAAATGAGATCCTCTACACATTGTAATCCTATAAAGAAAACTGAAAATTAGTTACATAATTATGTTAAATTGATAGTGGCTTATTTTAATAATGCTTTGTGTGTTGATCAAAATCATTACTTTAAAATGTTTTAAATCACAAACCACATATCCTAACATGATTGCAGAAAGTTATCAGGTAAATAAAAAAATAAGTGTCCATTTGGTAAGTCTTATTTTTCTGTATACTCCATTTATATTGTTACTAAAACAAATATACTCTGAATAAATGTAAATGGACTGTGCGATTTGATCATTCATCTTTCTTGCTTCATAATTATTTCCATTATTACACTATATTTGCTCACAAAAATCATACATATTTTCCTTTTAAATTGGACTATGATGATATAGGTATAAATGTAATTCCTAGTCAGGCATGTTCTCTGTCAGATTTCATTTATTTCTCTAGTGTATTACCTCCACATTGTAAAATACAGTGATTCACTAAAATCATAGGCAAGTGGCTCTATAGTTATTTCACTTTTTATTCATTGTTTTATCTCACAAAAATTTTAAGCTTAGTTTTCTGTTTATCTGTCTTGATAATAAAAAGTTAGGAAAGGAAGGAGTAATGATTCGCAAGGGATCGAATCATTTCTTTAAACTTTAACTTTCCTTTCACAGTTCAAGTTAGAAGGCATATTAAAGAATTCATAATTCAATCCCAACTGCTAAAAACAGTCGTTAATATCAGAAAAGTTTCTTGAGTCCTCACTGCAGACGGTATTGTTATACTCAAAATATTAAACATGTACCAGGCTAGCAAATCATCACGGTGACATTACGAGGTGCATTCTTTCATTTTATTCATTTTGAAATAGGGAAATAGCTATGCAGTGGTCAGTCAATGGATTGTTTTTGGTTCAGATGTCTGACACCTAGGTGTCAATCTTTATTAACAGAGAAGGGCATTGTGTCAAGGTGGTGACCAGCATCATAATTAGCTGGAATAGCAGTAAGTGGCCATCATAAAACGTGTCAGGAATTAGTGAAGATAATGTTTCTTTTTATTTTTTTAAAGTCAATATTTATAATTAAATTTGACTGTATTTATTATTAGATTTTTATATAATTGGGGGGAATTCTTTCTTATCCAGCTTGCTCCCTCACTTACTTTCTTTCTCTTAGAGATGTACTAGGATTTTTAGTCTTTGTGCACCAAAGACTAACTTGACTCTGTGCACTAAAACTAAGTAGATATTTAACAGAGGCACCAAGGTACCCTTTACTTCATGCAGAAATTTTATATTCCACATGTTTCTCCAGAACTAGACTTTTGGCTGCCAGCCCTAAGATAATTTAGGAGTATCTCATACTTTTTCCCTTTGTGGATTTGAAACAAGACCTTCAGCAGAACAATGACTCCTAGGCATCTTTGGAGTGTTTGTGGACCAAGACTGGTGTAATTAGGATCAAGAAGGTTTCCAGTTCCTCATTTGTGAATAAGATAGACATCTGTACAATCTCTAAAGCCCTTTCCATGGTTCAAGTCTCTGATTTACTAGGTCAAGCAATTGCTAATTTGAGACTGTGTCTACAATGACTACACTATGGTGAATTTCATTTCCACAAAAACTTTGCCGAACTTTTTTGTGTACCAGTCCTCAGAAAAGTCATGGATTAGGATAAAGAATTTGTAAGGGATAACTACCTTCAAATAATGCAAGAAGAAAGATTAATTTTAAAAATAATGGGATTTCAATGGGATTGGTGCTATACAAATGATATAAATTTTTATGGATACATATTTTAAATATGATTTGAGAGATTTACCTTCTGTCATATTAGTTTAGCTGCCAGAGATCCTGAGTGGTGACAGATCTCACCCAAGCATTAAGTATGAGCACACATTTTTTTTTTTTTAAATAAGGATGCATCTTATCATCCACAGGCCAAGACTAAAATGGCCACATTATTATAAAGATACATCAAGAGTAGTAAGCTATAAATCAAAGTTTAAGTTTAAGATGTTCTTAGCTGCAATTATCACCATGAACTGTTTCCTTGAATAGAAATCACACCTGCCTAGCCTTGATCCTCTCTATTTCTTAGAATATAAAATCAAACTCCCCCTCTTCACATTGAGACTTTGTCTCAGCCTTCTCACTGACCTTGCATATTGCCTGAGATAAACTTTCACCTCTACATCTGCCAAGTTATGAAAGTTTACTCACCTACCAAATTGAGGAATGAGAACATGCCTCATTATTGACATAAAACAAATGCACAGAATGAAGTAAAAAAATTTACCCAAAACAATGAATATTAAGGTTTAAATATTATTGCATTAGAATGACTTATTTAATTCCAATTTAAAAGAATGGATCTAATTCTTCAATTATTAAAGATTTTAAAATACTTTTCAAAGATTCTGATTTCAGTAAGCAAGAGAATTTTCAAGAAAATATATTTCTGAATTATTTTATTCATGGATCCTTTGGCAAAAACCTATTAAATAATCATGAAGTGCTGATCCTTATTTCACTAAATCAAAAAATCTATGTATTTGGTTATGATTATGAGATCTACACAACTTCATGAGCTACTATTGCTGTAAACTGTAGTGTGATTCTGGAAACAAAACATAGAATGGATTATTTTATTCCATAATTCCAAAATATGAAATTTAGAATTGATTACTATTACTAGTAAAGATGAAGATGACAAGAATTTCAGACTTTTATTTAGTGCTTACTCAAAGCCCGCATTCTGGAAATTGTATTACATTCTCCTACTTATGTATACACGTTACATTATCTTATTTAATCCTCACAATAATTATAAGAGCCAGGTATCGCTATTACTAAAGGTAACCCAGCTTAGTAGAAGTAGAGGTAAGATTTAAAACTGATATACGTAAAGCCCCCATTTCTGTCTACGTATATTGTATCCTTCTGAAATGTCAGGAATTTCTAGTCACCTTTTAAAAAATTTGAAATTCTGGAGCTTTGTTCATGTTGTACAACAGCTGTACCACTGAACTATGTTCCCAGCCCTTAGTTATTCTCTTCTCATTGGTACATGTTACCTAGAATTAGATATCTATCATTTTTCTTATTTTCCAGAAACCCTTTGTTAGTGTGCCAAAAGATATTTAGGACAATTCAGAGAAAGTCTACAGAAGAGGATATGCTGATTATATGCACACATTAAATTCTGTTTTTGTGTAGGAAAGAAGTTAGAGGGATAGCCATGGAATCTGATTCACTGCCACCTTAGCTCAAGGAATTAACAATCCCAGGGGCAAAGCTCTTTATACTATTGGGGATTTAAAATGCAAGTGTTGTTGACATATCTAACTACCCTGAAATAAGTATCCATTAGAAGTGCTTTTCTATTTTGCTCTTTATTTATTTATATTTTGGGTTTCTCATATAAAAGAAACCATGCAATATTTAGGCTTGTGTATACTAATTAAAAGGCAATGCTTTTCTATATCGAATACCTTAAAATTAAGCCTTTATAAACAGCAAGCAGATTAATTAAATTCAATATTTTTAGTGGACCTTAAGACACTGATCTTGGGTATAAGATATTAAATTACATGCTCACATGCGAGAGTATTGAAGGTCTTATGTCTTTTTTATCACTTCTTCTGATTAGCCCTTTTCAAAAAATTGCTGTCATCTTTTATTCAAAACCTTCATTATCTCTTCCATGACAATCTTTTCTTGGATCATAGAGAAAATCTTGATTCTTTAAGAGTTCCATGAAGTTCTTTTGACCTACAAAATTCATACCTAGCTTGGGTTGGCTGCTGAAGATATTCCATGGTAGGCAACCACCAGATCACTTTTTTTTTTTGGTCTAATAATTATTTCCTTCATTTTTCTTGTTTTTCACATCAGTTGGTTTTATTACTGACTGCTACTAGTCATCTTACTATTTGGTTTGATTTTTAATTTTGTAATTGCTATTAGATCTTAAATCTAAGTGCATTGCTTATGGTATCTGTTTTATGTGCTTAAATTACTAAGATAAAATTCCACTTTTGCAATCTACTTTAGTCCCAGGCAACATGCCTTAAATGACATTGACTCTCAGTTATACTCTACCTGAAGTGGGAACAGAAATTACTAATTTCCTTTACCAAGATAAAGTAGGATATGTGGACGAAGTGAGTAATTATAGTCAGAAAGAAAAGCATGCATGGAATTTGAGTGAAAACAATTTACTCAATGTATCTGTCTCAGCAGCACAGCCTGACTCTTTTTTTTTTTTCTATTTAGTTTGTTGGTACATTTTAGGTATACAATGCAGTTACATTAATCATTGGGATCTTGTACCTTTACATGATGTATCTTGGTTCTTATTTTTTTCCCCATTCCCCTGCCTGACCCTTGACTTGTTTTAGGGTAATGGTAAATTCTCCCCTAACTGAACTGATGATTTTGTCAGGTAAAAGAGCCAAAAACCAAGACCAGACCAGAACCACAACAAGCATTTATTGCAGGGACAATCTGCTGGGCTGTCTCTGAATGAAGGAGTGCAACCTCATGGCCAGGGTAGGGAGAGCTTTTATGGGAGCTACAGTGGGGTTTGGGGATGTGATGGTTAGGGATTGGAGGGTTTGAAAGGCGCATAACCAGGGATTAGAGGAGCCTGTAACATCACAAGTTGCTAGGAAGAGAGTAAGTACACAGGTTATTCTTTTGGCAGGAAAAGAGGCATGTTGGGAAGAAGAAGATTGTCTTTTGTTGGAGAAGCCATCTTGGGGTTGGGTTTTAGGTGGGGAGCAGGGTATTATGGGAAGAAGAAGGCCAATTTGGGCAGGAAAGGAGCCATCTTGGAACTGGGTTTAAATGGGAAGCAGGGTATTATGGGAAGAAGAAGGTAGCTATTATATATAGCAGCCATCTTAAGGTGAGGGAAATCTATCATTCTGGGCTTTTGTTTTATGGTTGTTGGGAGAAAGTCTCTTCTTTTGGAGTTGCTTCCAGCTGACAAAGGGGCAAAGATTGGGGCTAGACCTGGATCTGAAGGCAGATGGAAGTGTTGTCCTCTTGTTGCAGTGGTTTGTATCCTGCCATAACAAATTCCATGGCTGTCTGGTTGGCAGTTCCCTTCATGTGTTCCTGTAAGAAATTTTGAAAACAGCGAAGCAGACAAGGAACTACCATGGCCAGAAGACACACTCAGGCCAGCAGGCCCAACAAGGGAAGTAGCCATGGCATAACCTGTTGGAGCAAGGAGTAGTTTCGGGGCATTCCCCATGTACCCCATTGTCTTTTACGGTTTTTAGTGCATTCTTGTAATTCCTTAACCTTTGTCTTGACTATGCCTGATTGGTTAACAAAATAACAACACTCTTCACCTAGAAACAGGCACGTTCCCCCTTGGGCTGCTGTTAACATGTCAAGGGCACACCTATTTTGGAGTATGACAGCTGCTAGAGAATTAATCTGGTCCTCAACTGTGTTTAGAGATTGACATATTTGTCCATGTCCTCAGATCTCCTTTGATAATGCCTGATAGAAGTGTGCAGAGGTAGAGATACCTGCTATACCTGTCACCATGCCAGTGAGGATCCCCACTCCCATTAAGAAGGGGACCAGGAAGGGGGTGGCTCTCTTGTTGAGTTTTTTTGACCATGGGAGGATTACTTCAAGGATCTGAGATTCAGTGTAGATGGTCAGGGGAGGGCTGAGAAATGCTATGTAACAGAAAATGTCAGATTGGTTGAGGCATCTGAACATCTCTTGGTCACATGAAGTAGAGGCTGTTGGATAGGCAGACCAGGTGTTCCTCTGAGATAAAAAGGGAGTAAGCAAGGTGAGTGATGTTGTCTTGTTGCCGTATGCATGTTAGGTTGGTGGTTTGTGTGGGGGAAGGAGACCCACTGCCAAGGGTCACAGACTGTGGATAGATTGCCAATGTTTGAGACAAGAAGGTTAAATCCTAGGGGGATAGGGACTGGAGTAAACAGGCAGGGCGAAATGGACATGCATATCCAACAGTCTGAGATATTGACAGGGAGATTGTGGAGGGGGGTATTAAACAGATGTTGTAGCATTTGGTGAGACTAGGTTATCTGTTTCACCACTTGGAGATCTATCCCTTTATAGGGAGGTGGAGTGGTGGGCCTAAAAAGCCTCAGAACTGCTTGTGTCTGTTTATTGACTGCCTCTTTATAGGCTGTATTTTGGACCCTCCTCCATCACTCATCCCAATGAGTGGGAAGCAGCTCCAGCAGGCAGTCTCACTGGGGCTGCCTCCACAGTAGGAAGATGGCTGAATGGATGATTTTACCTGTCCAGAATTTGTGGTTATCATAAGTGCAGAGGGAGGCAGTCCTATGGCAGGAAGCATGCATGGAGGAGAGAGACCAAAAGGCCCTGGGACCATAACCTATGAGTTTGGCCCCACTCCAATCCATTGTCCAAACTTTTCCACCCCAGCAGCATTCTTGAGGGCAGGCAGGCTGGGAGATGGAGAGGTGAAACCCTATCAGCAAGGGGAAAATGACAGGTAAGTACATGTTAGTGAAGGCAACCGAGAGCGCTGAGGAGGATAACGATGGAATAATAGGCCGCTGCAATGAAACACTTGTGTTGAAGTGTCCAGTTGGGCCGGGCTGTGGCAGTGAGTCCAACCCCGAGAGGGAGCCCAAAGAGGACAAGCAGGAGGAGACAGAGGATGTCAGCGGGTGTCCCCATGGACAGAGTGTTGCAGTATCCCATGTGATAGCAGGAGATTTGTTTGGATCTAGTCTAAGGCAAGATCTAGGAAAGAGGAGTCTGGTGTGGGTAAAGTGAACCAGCAGAGTAAGAGAAAGAAATATAAAGAAACCTCTTCTTAGTGGAAGTCAGTTAGAGTTTCCTGAAAATAGCAATCAGTGATCCACTCAGTGAAAATCTTGACCCAGACTTCTTGCGCCCCCTTGTTGTCTTTGAGAAAAAGGTATATGAGGTCATCTTGAAGCACTTGGAGAAATGTCATGAACCACAAAGTCAGGTCACTGAGGGGCATTGGTCTGGGGGACATTCTTCAGGAATCCAGGAGAGTTTGAGTCTTAAGGGGCCTGTTAAAAGAGAAGAGTATCTGGGAGTTTTAGGTTGTTGTTTAGGCTGATCTACCTGGAAAGCCGGAGGGGCTCTTTTTATTCTGGAGAGGTGAATCCAGGGGACCTTTTCCTGAAGCTTTACCACTGTGAGAATGGTTAAGGAGACAGTGAAAAGTACTTCCCAGGGCGGCTGGAGGGCTTTTGGGGAAAAGGTCTTGAGATATACCTGGTCACCTGGGGAAAGAGGAGGAGGATGTAGAGTGCCTGATGAGTCGGGAGAGGGAAAAGTTTGATCTGCTAGAGTCTGAAGGAGATGACGAGCATAGTTGAGTGTTGGGCTATACTCAGTGAGAGGTGGTGAGGGATCAGGTAAGTTAGAAAACAGGAGAGGTCACCCATACATTAACTCAGAGGGGGTTAGATTTAATGGTTTTCAAGGAGTTGAGTGAAGCCACATGAGAGCGAAAGGGAGCATGACCCAGCTTTGTTTTAATTCCAAGGAAAGTTTGGATAACTGAGTTTTAATTAGCCCATTAGCCCGCTCAACCTTGCCTGATGGCTGAAGCCAATAGGGGATGTGGAGTTTCCCTTGTATGTTGAGTGCCTCAGTTACCTGTTAGATGATCTGGGAGACAAAGGCAGGTCCATTATCAGACGGGATGAAGCATGGGAGGCCAAATTGAGGAATGATCTCCCTTAGGAGTATATGAACAACAGCGGCCGCTCCTTCTGATGTGCATGGAAAGGCCTCTATCCTCCCTGTGAAGGTATTTACCAGGGTCAGAAGATATTTGACCTTTTTGATGGGGGGGTGTGATTAAAATCAATTTGCCAATCTTCCCCCGGTAGCTGTCCCTGGGACTGGCGAGTTTCTGTATGTGTCTGAAGGCCACCTTGGGGCCTGGAAGCTAAGCAGATGGATCAAGCCTGTGTTATTGCCTGCTTGTGTGTTGTTAGAGATGGTTGGTATAGAAACAGCCTGAGAAGGTGCAGGAGGGGTTGAATCCCTATGTGGAGTGAGTTATGTTGGTCAGTGAGAAGAGATATTATTTGGTCATTGGGTATTATATGGTGTCCCCGATACAGAAGCCAATCATCCCTCAGTGTAGCACGTTTTTCTATGTAATTGGCCTTTTCCTGAAGGGTGTAGCTAGGTTTTAGAGGTGGAATGATTAGCATTTGGTTTTGGTTTGGGGAAGTAAGATTTTGTGCCATTTTGTGGGCAGTTTGATCAGCCCTATTGTTTCCCTGAGCTATGGAAGAAGAGGAAGATTGATATCCCTTACAGTGAATGACCCTCACTTGTGTTGGAAGGATGTCTGCTTAGAGAAGGGCATGTATCAGATGCCCATTGATGATGGGGGTTTCCTTTGTGGTCATAAACCCTCTTTCTTTCCATGTGAAATTATGAGAGTGTAGGATGTGGTATGCATATTTGGAGTCAGTATAAATGTTGCCCTGCCTCTTGTGGGCCAAGGTAAGAGATCAAGTGAGAGCAATTAATTCTACTTTTTGGGAGGTAGTATTGTGTGGGAGTGTGTTAGCCTCAAAGGTCTGTGTCAAAGAAACTATGGCATATCCTGCCCTCTTCTGGCCAGGCATATGGGTAGGAATTGAGCTGCCATTAATAAACCATGTAAATTCTGGATCTGGGATGGCCCCTGAGGAGAAATTAGGAAGGGAGGGAAGTAGGTTTTCAATTGTTTTGGTGCATGAGTGGGAGAGTGTCTGAATGGCCTCGGGGAGGAGAGTGGCTGAGTTAAGAGAGGGGCAGGACTGAAGAGAGAAGGACAGGTTTTCTATGAAAGCATGGAAGAGTTGTAGCCAAGAGAGGTACAGATGTGAGAGGCTATAATGAGTGAGTAAGTCTTGCAAGTGATGGGGTGACTTTACTGCTGTTGGTTGACCAAAAGTTAGTTTAGAGCTTTCTTTGGCTAGGAGAAAGGTGGCTGCCAAAGTGCATAAATACATGGGCCAGCCCCAAACAGTGTGGTCGAGTTGTTTAGATAGGTGAGCAACCAGGACAAAATATGACCCGATGTTTTGTCCCAGGACCCCCAATGTCAGTCCTGCTCATGCAGTGACATAGAGAGTGAATGGATTTTGGAGATCTGGAAGAGCTAGTGCTGGGGCAGAGAGGATGGCAGCCTGAAGTTTGAGAAACAGTCCTTTGATGGATGTGTCATCTATAGGTTCATTTGGGTTTCCCTTGGAAGCCGCATACAGGAATTTAGCAAGTAGACTGAAATTGGCTATCCACAAGTGAAGAAACTCTGCAAGCCCCAGGAAAGACAGGATCTTGGCTTTAGAGAAAGAGACCAGAAGGTCCCGAATAAGCTGCTTACAGTCTAAGGTGATCTCTTGTTGTTGATATGAGATCTCAACCCTGAGATATTGTACTGTGGGTTGGGAGAGTTGGGCTTTGTCCCTTGAGACCTGGTACCACTTTTTACACAAGAAGTTGAGCAGTGAGGCTGTGTGTTGTTGGGAGAGTTCAAGGGTGGGATTGCACAAGTGCAAGTCATCTACATACTGAAGTAGCTTAGAGGGAGACAGGTTTAATTTTAAGAGATCAGCAGCCAAGTCCTGTCCAAAGAGATGTGGGCTATCCTGAAAACCCTATGGGAGAACTGTCCAAGTAAGTTGTTGAGAGTGTCCCATATTGGGGTCAGTCCACATAAATGCAAAGAGGTCTTGTGAGTTGAGGTGTAAGGGGATGGTGAGAAAGGTGTCTTTGAGGTCTAGAATGGTGAAATGGTGCAAGGAGGAGAGGATGTGGATCAACGGAGTGTAGGGGTTGGAAACAACAGTGTGTATAGGAAGTACAGTGGAATTGATGGCCCTCAGGTTCTGTACCAATTGGTAGGAGCCATTCATTTTTAGGACTGGAAGGACAGGAGTGTTGTAGGGGGAGTGAGCTGGTCTGAGAAGTCCCTTATCGATTAAGCCAGTGATTATAGACTTTAGTCCTTTTAGGTGTCTTAAGACTATAGGGTACTGTGGGACATTTGGGAATTGAGTGACATCCTTGAGAGAGATCTGAATGGGAGGATGATGTTTAGCAACAGAAGGGGTGGAGGTGTCCCAGACCAAGGGGTCACTATAAGGTGCCTTAGAAGGACATGAGATTGGGTTGGAGATTGAGTCTGTCAGGGGGACAGCCAGTAGTACCAGGACCCCAGTAGGGTCTGAATTGGACGGGTGGAGAATGAGTGAGGCCCTGAATTTAGTTAGAACGTCTCTTCCTAAAATGGGGGTAGATCAGCTAAGAATAACCAAGAAGCTATGTGAAAATGTGCTGCCTAACAGGGAACAAGCTAGGGGTGGGGAGATTAGTGGGTTTGAAGGTATCCCCTGATACCCCATGATGGTTACTGTGGAGGGACAAATGGGGCCTGAGTATTGTGGTAAGGCCAAGTATGTAGCCCCCATATCAAGCAAGAATGAGATAGGCTTACCTGAGATGCTGACAGTTACCCTGGGCTCATTGGAAGTGATGGCCATGGGGGCTGCAGACAACTCTGGGGACCATCAATCCTCCATTGCCAGGCTGATGAGCTCTGACAGACACATCTCCTTACCTGCTGCCTGGGCTTGAGGAGGGGATGGCCTCTTACCTTTTCAGCGAAGGGGACAGTCAACCCTCCAGTGACCCATCGGCTTGCAGTCAGGAAAAGGGCCAGGTAGTGGCTTGAGATTGGGACATTCTTTAGCCCAGTGCCCAGTTTGATCACATTTAAAGCAGGCCCATCACCAGTGAATATCCTCTTGTAGGATGGTGGTTTACCCTGTAGGGCTGCTGCCAGCATCTGGTAATTAGCCACTTTTTGTTGTTTTGCCTGTTCTTCATGGTTATAGAACACCTTAAAGGTAACATTGAGGAACTCAGTTTGCGTGGCCTGGGGGCCCTCCTTGACCTTTTAAAAATTTTTTCTGATGTCAAGGGCAGACTGTGAAATAAAATGAGTGATAATAACAATCATGCCTGCCTGAGATGTAGGATCAATTTTGGTGTATTTTTGGAGCACATCGGCCAATCGAGAAAGAAACTGTGCTGGATTTTCTTGAGGTCCCTGAGTTATCTCCCTGATCTTATCAAAATTAACTGTCTTTTGGGAAATCCTATTTAAGCCTTCTATAAGACAGACAATCATATAGTCCCAGAGGTCCCTGCCTGGGTCATCATCTTGGTAAGTCCAATCAGGATGGGTATCTGGTACTACCTGTGTGCCCACTAGCTTGGTAGGGTCTGTGGCATGGAAATCATCTGCTGCTGCCTAGGCTTCCCTCCAGACCCTCTGGCTCTACTCTGAGGAGAGAGTGGTGGAGAGAATCATGTAAATATCTTGCCAGGTCATATCATAGGACTGAGTAAGGTAGCTGAATTCTTTAATATAGACATGAGGATCGGAAAAGAAAGACCCTAAGCATTTTTCAATTTGAGAAAGATTGGAGAAAGAGAAGGGGACATGTACTCTAACAATGCCCTCAGTCCCAGTGACCTCTCAGAGAGGCATCTGTGTGCCCCAGGCCGATGTTGCTAGGGTGGGGTAGCGAGAATGGGTGTAGGGTGGGGAGTGTGGGGGTGAAGGTGGGTGTTGAGGAGGGGAGGGCTGGGAGGTGCAAGGCGGCAGAGATGAGGGAGGGTCACAAAATGATGGAGGTGAAGAAGCATGTTAGGAGATGGAAGAATAGCTGGCTGGGTCATAGGGTGGGGGAAGTGCGAGTGGTGAGTGATCAGCAGGGTCAAACATATCAGAGTCAGGAGGGGTGGATAGTGGAGTGTGGGCTAAAAGTACCTGAGAAGGTGAACAGGTTTGTCAGAGAGAGGGTCAAGAGCATAGGTAGAAGAAGACTTGTAGGGGGGGATTTCTGACCATATGCCATTGCATTGACAGAAATTGCATACATTGCACAGTATGTTAAAATTGAAAGCGCCATTTTTGGGCCATTGAGACCCATTATCTAATTGGTATTGAGGCTAAACCTGATTACAATAGAAAATGAGTCTTTTTGGTTTAAAGTCTGGTCCCAACAATCCAAGGGGCCTGAGTTGTGCCAGGAGGCAGCCTAGAGCCACTGTGTGTGTGTGTGGGGGGTTGGATTGTTGGTCTCCCATGTTAGGATGGGTGAGGAGGAGGCAGTTTCCTAGGAGCAGGGCAAAAGGGAAGAGTGTCTTCTCCTTTCTGAATGAGTCTCCAGAGGGAGAGAACAAGAGGAGCTGGGCCAATGGGGCATCTCCCCAGGAGCATGGTCCTGGGCCCAGCAGCTGAGGCGTCTCTCTGTCCAAGTGATTGGATTTTTGAGAAGTCCTGAAAGGGAGAGAATGAGAATGAAACAGAGGACCTGAAGAGAGTGAGGCTGAACTGCCCACTCACCCAGAGATCAGTGACTGGTGTGGATGTGTAGTGACAGCAATGGCAAAGGCAGAGAGGCCTGAGAAGGTCCAGACTCAGCAGATGAGGTCGGGAGGAGATGGCCGAAAGGCCAATTGACCCTGACCCAAGGAGGATCCTCACTTAATAAACTGCCTACCTACTGGGTTTCGACACCAGACATATCAGGTAAAAAGCTGAAAACAAGACCAGACCAGAACCACAACAAGCCTTTACTTTATTGCAGGGACAATCTGCCAGGCTGTCTCTGAATGAAGGCATGCAGCCTCATGGCTGGGGTAGGGAGAGCTTTTATGGGAGCTACAGTGGGGTTTGGGGATGTGATGGTTAGGGATTGGAGGGTTTGAAAGGCACATGACCAGGGATTGAAGGAGCCTGTAACATCACAAGTTGCTAGGAAGACAGCAAGTATCAGGTTACTCTTTTGGCAGGAAAAGGGGCATGTTGGGAAGAAGAAGTTTGTCTTTTGTTGGGAGAAGCCATCTTGGGGTTGGGTTTTAGGTGGGGAGCAGGGTATTATGGGAAGGAGAAGGCCAGTTTGGGCAGGATAGGAGCCATCTCGGAACTGGGTTTAGGTAGAAAGAAGGGTATTATGGGAAGAAGAAGGTAGCTATTATATATAGCAGCCATTTTAAGATCAGGGAAATGATCAGATTTATTTTAGTTTTCAGGACTATATGGCCTGGTCTTGAGGTTACCTTGTTGGTATTTGCTGAAATAGCTTCATTGTTGTAATTATTTTGTTAAATATAGTAGGATAATAGCTCCTATTTGAGAATACATTGTTTGTTTATTATCTTAACAAACTTAGGATTACACAATTGACAAAAATCCCTATTAATCAAATGGCTCAATCTCCCTTTCACATTGCAATGTGTTCATTTGTTATATTTCAATTCTCTTCAACTAGATTAATTTACTATTCATGTTTTCCACAATATCCTACTCTAGTACAAGCCCCCCCCTGCCCAGGATCATGACTTTTGGTAAATTTTTCATTCAAGGCAGAGACCAATGTTTATTTTGTAAGACTATAGGTATAGTTAAATTTAACAATTTATTTAAATCAAATATAAACACATAATATGTATTCAAGAAATGGTGACTATCATCACAATTTCACATTCAATTGAATCTTATAAAATAGACAATAATGTGCTGAGGTAGTTATTATTATGGTAAATTTTCGGTTGAGGACTTTGAGACAAAGTGAAATGTTCTGCTTCAAGTTACACATCCAGTAAAGTGCAGGGATTATCTTGAGGTTTGAACAGATTGTTCTTTCCTATTCTGATAATTTGCACAGTGGAAACTATCAGATACACTCACAGGCAGAGAAATGAATGTTGGAAGGTTCAAATAGAATTGTGTGGTAATACAAATGAAGACTTGCTTGGTAGAGGTGCTGACAGCCAATGTATTTTTCTGGAGTTCCTTAAAATACTGCAGTGAACACCTCTCCTTTATTGTGTAACTGTGAATATCTTCTGTCTCAGCCATGGAATGAGCAAAATAAACTGGTTTAACGTTTGAACCAAAACTATTGTAAAAAAAATGTGAAAGGTTTTAAAATAATGAATAGTTCTGTGCCTCCGAAGCATAATAAAGGGTGTGTGGGGCACTGGAGTGAGGCATGCCGGTATAAAATCTGGAAGAGAGGTTCAGTCATTTAGCAAATCACTATTTTTCTGTTACGTTCCGCAAGTGTGGTAAACATTGAAAGTGTGAAGAGAGCAGTTTTGCCACTCCTGCCCTGTGAGTTCAGTGAAGAGATGGAAAAGTAAACACAGTATTTTAACAAGTACAAAGGCTGCAGTTGGCTCAGGGAGAAATAGAGGAAGTCCTGCCCAGGGAATTGGAGGAACAAGATAAAGAATGTGATAACTTGAGTTCAGATTTGAAGGTTACATAAAAATAATAAGTGATGAATAAATTCTATGTGTAAGGCCTTCCTGAATGAAAGTACATTTTTTAGAAGTGAGCCATTCTACATTTGGGCCAGAAAATAAAATAATTGGACACATAATCTTTTAGTCTTAGGAATGGAAAAACAAAGCAAAACTTAAAATACTATATTAATAAGTAACAAGATGAGTGCCTCATATTTCAGATAAAATTAATATACCTCTCCTCCCATGTCCAGATTTAACACATACTGGCCTCATGTCTATTATTAGAGCATTTTATTATAGACATGGGTGTTTCAAACAACATATGAATCAGTTGAAATTAATAATCATGACTTGCTTATTTTCACTGAGGTATTAAATATACCCCATTCTGAAGTAAGGAAATTAGAGACATGTGAGCCATATACAGTCAGAAACACTAAAAGTCTCAGTAACGAGAACAGAATTTTGCCTATTGGCATAGGTACATTGGAAGATGTCCTCTACTCACATTACTGACATGTCAGGATTTTTAACAGAGGTTATTAAGATACCACAGTAAGGCAGAGATGTATGTAAGTTGAGAGCATAATCACTATGAGGACTGAAGGCTGATGATTTGACTGTGTTGAAATTACTCCAACACCCCTCTAATTTGTCACATGACTTAATGTTTAACTCTGTTATATGGTTTTAAAATTTGGGTTCTCGATGACTTTTTTTTTCCTTTTCTTTTCACAAAGTAGATGATGATTTGTAAACTGACTCTTCATGTTCCTAAACCACTGAGCATTTTAAAAATTAGTTTCCATGAAATAGAAGTGGTTTCAAAGGAAGTCTTGGCTCAAGTAGCTTCTGTTTGGGGACTTTGCCAGAGTATCCAGTCAAAGAAAGATGGTGATTTCTAAATTATTCTATTTTTACTTTGATATCCTCCCTGTCACTCTACAATTCTCTCCATGCTACCTCCTGTTTGTACTCAAGATACGTTACTATTAGCAACTGCTTTACTCGCTCTTCCTGTTCCATCTGGGACCAAATCTTGCAAATGTAAAAGTTTAAAGAAATATTCCCACACATATTAATGGGAGTAATCTTCTTCAATAAGTTAATACATGAAAATCAGGTGAGAAAACGAATTATTTGATTGCTTGGCATAAAATATGCCAAAATGAATATGAACACCCATTGGATTTCCCTTTCAGTCTTTTGATTTGATTACTATTCCACTTCATTTTCATACACATTTGAATAATAAACATTAACTGAATGCTTATTTGTTGAAGGCACTGTGCTTAGAAAAAGATTAGAAAAAAATAGAACAAAAATTCTACTCAAGAAATTTGCCAATTAAAGAAACACATGAAAAGGTGATTTGTATAAGGACGCTAGAAGAATTCATGATTTGATGTTAAATCTCCATTTTTTGAGGATAGAAAATTTTATTTGTATAACTTAGGGACTCAGATTTAAACATTAATAGAAACTAAAGGATTTTTAGATGTTCATAAATGTCTGGAAATTCAACAGTGGAGACTCATCTGGAATTTCTTTAAGTGAGAGATCCAAAAGTTGTATGGGAGAGAACTCCATGTAGAAGAATGGGATGAAATGTACAGAAATATGAGTCCATATCTCAGGTAAAGTGGAAACTTTTAGTTAGCTTTCCTCTTGAAAGTGTGCTTAGGGCCTAAGGCAAGAAGAAAAGCAAGTACCTGAATTGTAAAATACCCACTAAACATATACAGGTATACTGCAGATGGACAATTCATGGGAGTAGTAAACACAGCAGCCCAAGTGGCAACACTCCCCTGCCTCCTGTGGGAGACTGCAATATAGACTATACCCAAAGCAGTCCGTAAGCAGTGCAGGCTGTAAAGAGCTAACTTCACAACTGGCTTATTTATAGAAGTGAGTCCAGCCGAAGCCCATATATGCCAAGGTCAGAATAACTAACACCCAAATTCTGGTCCCACAACTAAAACCTTCTAGCTAGAAGGACAATGTTCTAGTTACAACCATATATTTTGTCTATTCTGTTCCTAATTCAAGTACGCTTTGTCTTGCCCTTTACAAGGCTGCTTATATTAATTTCCATAGAAACTGCATGACTGGGTATCCTAGCACATAGTACTGCCCTTGCATGTAGCTCACCTTTACCCCAATTGTTTACCATCCTGGCCAGTGCCTTTGTCAGTTGCACCGGTATTGGTCATCCTGGCACCCTGCTTTCTGTCTCTCTTAATCCTGTCTTGTAGTTTTTTCCTCAGCCCTGCATCATACACTGGTCAGGAGACTGGAGCCTACTACAGAAGTTTCCTGTAACATAAGTCCCTAGCACTTCCTAGCAACTGGGCCCGAATGGTAGTGGGGGAAGATGCCATCCTTTTTGCATTATGAGCACTTCTGATTACAGCATCGGCATCGTCTCATCATTTGTATAGTCACCAGCAATTTTGGCCTGGGCACTGAGAGCACTGGATGCTTTGGCAGTGTCTTTGTGGCTTGGTGGTAATTTTAGCAACTTCAGCAGTAAGCAATCTTTTTCCATTTATCTGGAGAAGTAGAGGGAAAAAATGGGAGATAATACACGATCACTGAGAAGCACTATACTTCAGTCACACATACGACCACCCTTTGCAAACATCAAAAAACACAGGTTGGTAGAATTTGAAGGGGCCTATAAATAAAATGCTAGGTAAAACAGAACAGACAGCATTATTTGGTACTGTTATTAGAATATCACTCATTCTCATTTTTAATTTTAGATTATTTTTCTGTACAGAGAAATGAACTAGAATTATACCCTTTATTCCAAACTACATCCTTATATCTTACTGTTTTCTATTTTCTAAACACTATCCTATTTTCAACTTAGATCCATAAAAGTTAGCCTGTTAATCTTATGAAGGAAATGTTAATGGAATCCATTTTTCCACAGAGAAATACAATATATTTGTTTATATTCTGTAGTTTCTTCTTCCATGCATGTACCAGTTATCAACTTACTGTTTCTTACATCCATATGTGCACATTTGTGCCCTGTTTTAGGGTGCTGGAGTTGGATCTTGTGGTTCTTGACATAAAAATGTAAGTTTTCGTCAATAAAGGGCACAAAAGTGAAACTACAAGGTGATAGAGGGAAGAAAGAAGTCTCTTTTCTTCTGGCTGGTCTTCTATTTTTAATCCTCAGTGGTGGAAGTCACCTTCATTCTCACACCAGATTTCCCCAGAACAAATTGCTTGCAAGCCAATCGGGGCTGCAAACGATGAGCTCTGGCCAGTCTACACTCTCTGCAGTGGCAGACTCCTTCTACAGAGCAACTCTAGGCTGAACACTCTGGCACGTTTGCTGGCCAAGGGCAGACTTGTGTGTTTCCTCTGGTTGTCATGCTGTGCCATGCAGTTGGGGTCTGAATTTCAGTCCTGGAAGGGTCTTACTGAAAATCCTTGCCTCCGTTTCTGTGTGCTCTTTGTCAGCTGAGCGGTAGTAGCTATTTTTTTTGCACCTGCCACTTCCAGACTTCCTAGGAGTTCTTTCTCACTTCCTTTGTAGTTACTTAGCTTGTAAAAATTCATATTCCTATATTATGTTTTGTCTGTGTACATAAACATTATGGTGTTTAATCTTGTAATTAGACTCTCATGGAGATATTTCATTTTCTTTTATGATTTTCAAAGTAATATACAAATATCCAAATGACAAATTTAGCATCACAAATAAAAATAATTTCTCCTTTTATTATAAAATCAGAATCCATTGTATCTTTTAAAATTTGGATATCTAGGAAATTCAGGGGACACAATATACAGTATATAGTTGAAAAATAATGGGATCTTTATGACAGGTTTGGCAAAATCTCTCTATAAAGAGACCTGAAGTAAGTGGCTTGGGCTTTGTGGGTCACAAATCTTATTGGCAGTATTCAACTCTGCTAAAGTAGCCTCAGATAATACAACAATGAATAGGAGAGGTTGTGTTTTGGTAAAACTTTATTTATAAAAACAAGATCTGGCTGGATTTGTCCTTAAGGATATAGAATGCAGACTGCTGCTTTAAATAATAATTTCCATACACAGGTTCTTAATAAAATATCACAAATTTTATTTGTGAAATAGATTATTTTTATTTTAAAGCCCCAAATTACAAAAGCATAAAGACTTGGCAAAATGCCAACTTTGCAATATAGGTGCATTATTGTGGGTATATTTACACTTATTCTTGTAAATATTTCTATTGATGAATTATTAAATTTAATTTTGAGTTTTATTACATTAAACAATGAGTACTTAACAGGAAAAATAAAATATTGAATTTTCAATATTTATTTAGTGTTTATAAAAAAGCATAAAAAGTTTTCAATATTGACTGTTTTTTGGTATACAAAGTCTAAAAAATAACAATAGAAATAAATTCCTATGTGAACTACAATGAAAATACCAATAGAACTCTACAAAAAATATCTTTCTTCAATTATCACACCTAAGGGATTTTCACACATGACAACAGCATGTTCCGTACACATATACTGCTTACACTAACTGCACGTGTTTTGCTTTCCTAGCCTTTTTGTAGGACATACTTGACATCTCACTGGTCTTGTTGGTTTTTCAGGAGGTTCTTATTATATTATATAATGTATAGTTAATAGGGACATAAAGTATTAAATGATTTATACGTATCGTGTGTTTAGAATAATCAACATTTTCACATTGAGTCTGTACTTGCTTACAAAACTTAAAAGATAATATCAGAAATAAATTCCTATATGAACTACAATAAAAATACTAATATAGGGCTGGGGATTTAGCCCAGTGGTTTCGCTGCCTGCTGCGGAAGTGCAAGGACCCGAGTTCGATCCCCGGTACCAAAAAAAAAAAAAATACTAATAAAACTCTGCAACAGAAATAACCTTTACTTCAGTTGTCACACCCAAGGCAGCCTTCACACATGACAACTTCATGTTCCATGCATACATCTCACACTGACAGCACATGTGGCTACCTTCCTTTCCTGTGTGGCAGGCCATTTTGTCACCTCTCTTGTCTTCCTGTTTTGTCAGGAGCTTCCTACTATACTGTACAACGTGCTTTTAGCAAGAAAAGAAGTCATCAATAAAATAAAATATCAAATATGTAATGATATTTGTGAAATGATGTTTGCATTTAGGGAGAGTGCAGATGTTGGCAGGCACAGCCTCAGCTTTTGTATATATTAGTAATATATACTAAATGGAAATTGTCTGTCATACATGATAGGTTTCTTTAATAGAAAGAAAGGGACTAAGAAAACATTTCAATTCACTTGACATGAATATAACATAAAGAACGCATAGCAAAATAAATATCTCTCCATGAAGAAGCATTGCAGTACAGTAGTTTGATGCTGTCTTTTAAGGTCAAGAGCATATTTTGTCCTTTGTGTGATCCTCAATTCAAAACATCTGCACTTATTACCCACACAAGAGAAAGCTTCATGTAATATTTGGCATGCAGTGACTGAATACCCTAGAAGCCAGCAGAGAAGATCCTGTTCAGGTATTTCTTTGGGTCTGCTTTGCAGAGAAATAAATCCATCTTTGCTACAGTGAGAATTGCCTGGTTAGAAAATTCTTGCTGAAAAGAAAACTATCTCAGTCACTCATGACTTATTTTTTATAGACCAGAAACTAGATCACAGTTCCAATTTTCTAAACTAGAAAAAATAAAATAAGACCTGTGGCTGAGAATCCTTTATCTGAATGTTTAGAGCACCATTTTCAGGGTGGTTTTTTTTTTTTTTTTCAGAAGATTTTCAATGCACATGGTGTAAGTTGTAATTATGGATCAAACTGAAGCTCAGAATCAACACACAATACATATTTATATGTCTACTATAGAAAAACATTGAGCTGGGCCATGCCCTCACAATATTTGGAAGTGAAGGCTCTGTGTGAGGTGATGGGATAGCTTCTGTTTGTCTTCTGCTTAAATTTCTTTACCTGGCCTTTGGTCAGCAAAGCAGACCTTGTGAACTGCGGCAGCCAGTTCCTTTGTCCTCTAGCATTATGTTGATTTTAAATAATGAGAGGTACTTCCAGGAGATTAGGTGGAAAAGAAAGTTAGTCTCAAGTCTTTTCCCCAGCCCATCATTCTCAAGACTTGCTATTATCTGGCCCTGTAGATAGAAGGTCACAGCTCCTATCAGGTGAACTTCTCTTCCTAAAACCACTCTCTTATTTTGTTGCACACAGGTCTTGGGATGGCAAAAGTACTACAGTGTTAGTGCTCCTGGGTACTGAGCTTTTTCTTAAAATTTCCCTACCTGAGTCACAACATCATCAAAAATCCCTTTATGAAATCCTTTAATAAATTTTAATGTGCCATATTTTTCTCTAATGACACTCTGAACTCATAAATTAAAGGTTGATATATTATTTTTAGTTATTGTTCAACTTTGCTCAAAATAATGTTACCAAGAGTAAAATTTAATCAACTTTGAAGATAATTTTAAAGTCTTTTGCCATTGCTTCCAAGGCTTCTAAATATATACATTCATTACAACTTGGGGATTTATTTTTTTAGTGGCTACCATTACATGGAACTGGACACAAAACTGAATTAAACATTAAACCAGCTCTCAAGATACTAGGCCAGTAAAGAAGAGCATGTCTCAAGGATGAGCAATGTAAATTAGAAAGTATATTTAAAAATATCATCAAGAGGATTTGAAAATTTAGCAAAATTTCAATATTTCTGACTATTAGTTTTATATTTCAGTTCATTTTCCATGCTTCTTTTGATCTTCTCTATAGTTTGCATTTGTTCTGTTTTAGGTGCTTTGTTTTATGGGGTTTTTTTCTGGTAATTTGTGTGGATATAGTCTCATTGCATTTATTTTTAATTTAAAACCATTTCTAATTCATACATTTGACTATCATCAGTTACTTCGAGTTTATAAAAGGTGAAGAATTGGTATATATGAGTTTTCCTGCCTCCTGTGGATGGTTTTGTCATCTACATTTTTACTTAGAGATGCTTTTATATTGTATCAATTTCTAAGTTTACATTCTTTTCAAGCGCTATAATTTGTTTATATCTGCTAGATAGCAAAATAGGAGTTTTTGTTACCTAACTGCTGTGGCTGCGACATCCAGTACTGTATTGAATAGCAATGGCCAGAGTGGACATCTTTGATTTGCTCCTGATCTTAAAGGAAAAACATTCAGCCTCCTACATGGAGTGTCACATTAGCTGTGGACTGGTCATCTATAGTCTTGTGTGTACACACACTGTATCTTCAAAGGATGTTAAATTTAGTCAAGTGCTTTATTATGTACATATTGAAATTAAATAATTTATATCATGTATTTGCAGAATACAAAATCAACTTTGAGAAAGCAGTTGTAATTTATACCAAAAATTAACTCTCCTAAAGGAAATTAGTACAACAAGAATACACATCTTAGAAATAAATTTAACCAAGGAAGTGAAAATTCATTCTGAAGGATATTATGCTGAAAACATTTAAAATATTTTAGACTGAAAACTACCAAAAATAATTCAAAAATTGAAGAAAACTCAAATAGCAAACAAAGAAACAAGAAAATCCCAGGTAATCTGAGTAAAATATGCATAAAGGAACTGAATAAACATTTCTCCAAAATTACATTTAAATGGCCCAGTATAAGAGAATATGCTAATTTCACTAATCAGGGAAATTCAAATGAAAACCACAATGTGATATCACCTCACACCTATTAAAGTAGCTATTATCAAAAAGTCAAAAGATTGGTATTGGTAAGGATGTGGAAAAAAGAAACCCTGATACATTGTCGATAGGAATGTAATTGTACAGCCATTGTAGGAAATAGTAAACGGCTTTCTCAAAAGTTAAAAATTAAATTACCATATATTACGGTATTATGGTAATATATTATGGTTGATATCTAGATGTCTCCCCCAAAGCCTCATGGACTCATAGGTGGGGCTTTTCAAAGCTTGCTGGATCTAGGGAGTGATGAGTGATGCTGGGATTAAGGGTACCCCACTCTGGGTGTGGGTGACACTGCCCAAAGGGCAGGTAGCCTGATAAAATATAAAGGCAACCTTGCTTGTTTCTGCTGCTGCTGCTGCTGGTGCTGCTGCTGGTGCTGCTGCTGCTTGCTGCTTTCTGCCTGGCCTGCTCCGACATGGACTGTTTTTCCTCTGCAATGCTCCGCTGCCATGTGGCTCTGCCTTGAAGCCAGCCAACTATGGACTGAAACCTCTGCAAACTAAGAGCCAAAATAAACCATTCCTCCTTTAACTTTGAGTGTTGGATATTTTGTCTCAGCAAGGAGAAAAGTAACTAAGACACTATATGATACAGCAACCCTGATTCTGGATATATACTCAAGGAAATAAAATCCCTATCCCAAAGAGCTAAAAGAATTTCCATGCCCATGGCATTATTAGTCATAAATGGAAAATGAAAGTAGTGTACATATAGATATATAGTTATAGAAGGGAATGTTATCAGACATTAACAAGGAAGAATATCCTGACATAGGAAGGACATTATACTACACAAAATAAAGCATACACAAAAGGGCAAACATGGTGTGATATCATTTATATGTGGAACCTAAAAAAAAAATGTAATAGATATAGAGTGAACTTTCTGTGAGCTGGAAGGATGAAAAAATGGGGAGATCCTGATAATAGGTTACAAACTTTTAGTTATAAGATGAATAAGTTTTGTAGTCTTAATGGACAGCATGCTGAGTATAATTAATAATACTGTATTATATAGTTATTTTTCTAGATAGAAGCCAAAACACTATCTAATTGTCTATCCATTATTTTTCCTCCTTTAAATATCATAATGAACACAAAATTGTACACCAGAAGAAATATATGAAAATGTGAAGTTTGACCTAATGAGTGATTTAAATGTGTTTTTGTAAGAATTTACCTTCTAAAGGTTTGTTTGTTTCAAAATTTCATTCAATATGATTTAAAATTCATAAGCATGCCTAGCCTTAGAAATATAATTTTAAAATAATTCAGAGTTATACATTTTCCTCTTCAACATTAGCTATGAGCAAATGATCCCTAAGTCCCAGCCATTGACAGTATACAGGGAACACAGGTATAATCAGTGTTATGCTCAACTCCTTGCCCTCTTGGAATTTACAGATAAAAGATGTAAATACACAGTGGTTTAATATGAGTAGGCAGTGAAGGCCTTGAAAGTCAAAAGAAAGAAAAAGGGAAGCAATAAGATTGGGAAGTTTTAAAAATTTTTTTCTTGTACTGAGGATTGAATCGAGGGCCTTCACACTGAGCTACATCTGTAATCCTTTTTACTTTTTATTTTAGTGTCTTGCTAAATTCCTGTGTTTCCCTATTTGGGCTCCAACTTGTGAGCCTCTTGTCTCAGTGCGAAGAGTACTGACATGGGCTGTCACAGCCAGCTAATCCTGGTATTTTTCAGAAATAAATGAATTAGTGATAGGTAGGCATGGTGGGTCACCCCAGTTATCAGTCCCAGTACTTTTCACTATAGGAGGCTGAGACCGGAGGTTCTTGAATTCCAGTGCTACCTGTGCATCTGGGACGACTCTGACTAAAACAACAACAACAAAAAATAAAAATAAATAAAAAGAGTTGGGTCTGTGGCTCAGTGGCTGAGTGCCCATGGGTATGATCCTCAGTACCACAAGAAAAGAAAAAATAAAATGAGGCCCAATGCACTTTTGAAAGGATCACAGTTTTGAGACCTGCCTAGTCAGTTTAGCTATATCCTGTCCCGTCTTAAGGTAAAATGAAAAGCGGCAGGGATGTATCTCAGGGTCCAATGGGGGAGGGCACCACTGGGTCTGAGCCCCAGTAAAGCTCACGCATGCACACACACACACACACACACACAGACACACACACCCACAATGTTAATAAGTGAGACCTGGCTAAGGCGCTGTCATACTGTATGAGGAGACCGAATGACCTGATGACTTAAACTATGTAATTATTTGTGGGAAGAGCATGGTGCAGGGCACGAATGAAGCATTTCGTCAAAGAGCAGTGACCAGAGTGAGTGCAGGAGCAAATGGGATGCACTGATCTCACCAAGACAGGCAAGGGTCAGATCAAGTAAGGCCTTGGACAACCTGGTAAAAAGTGCAATTTACTCTAACTGTGACTGAAACCATTGAGGATTTAAAAAATTGTATGATTTTTTTTCCCCAAAAAAGATCATTTTGTTGCCCTGTGGGCAGGGGACTCCATGGTGGCAGGAACAGAAGTTAAAATGCCAGGCAAGAGTGTTGTGATTGTATTGGTAAGCAAATGAAATTGAACCACATAATTGCCTTAACTAGACACTGCAATCATTTTCTAATCCTCTTTAAATATTATTAGAGTCTACTTTGGTATGATCTGCATGGGTCTCTTAGTTGCAGGTAAAAGCATTCAAAATATTATGTAAGGGCATTTACCTAGAGCTGTAATGTGCTTGCTCACCACCCCTAAATAGACTGAGTCCTCGGAACTAAACCAGTCTGAGGTTGTCAAGCACACAGCCCTGGAGTCCCATTAGTTAAGTGTAAATTCCAGATATGCTACTTAACAGTGACACATGTCACCAATTCTGTAAGCTTGTACAGCAATACCTTGGTTCATGAACACTCCTGTTTGCAAACAATTTGGTGTGCAAACAAAGGCATTTGGCAAAATTTTGCTTCCATAGGTAAACTCGGCATCAGGTGACAAACACGACCACAGTCATCCTCATGCACACACAAACCCAGTCATTTTCCCCCAAACCGTAAAACAAATTAAGTTATTAAACCAAGGCACCACTGTATTTGTAAAGTTACTTGAATGCTCCCAGTTTGTTTTTAATGCATAGATTTAATAGTACTCACCTACTGAGGTGGCTTTGATGATTAATTATAATCATCTATGGAAGGATTTTTTTTGTTAAATTCTTTTATTGGTACATTGTAAGTATTCAACACAATTACATTTCTCATTGGGAACTTGTACCTTTACATAATGCATCTTGGTTCTTATTTTTTCCCCATTCCTAGCCCTCCCTTCACCCCCTCCACCCTTCCCTATTTACAAAGACTTTATTTCCATTTTTTCCATTTCTCAGCATTTTTCCTTTCCCTTCTTTCCTTTCCCCTGCCCCTCCCACTACCCCTACCCCTTTGCACCTTTTCTTCCTATTTTGCATAATCAATTATTCATTCTAATCATTGGTACATTTTAGGTATACAATATAATGACATTCATCATTGGAAATTTGCACCTTTACATAATCTCTCTTGGTTCTTATTTTTCACCCTTGCCCAGCCCTCCCTTCAACCTCTCCATTCCTCCCTACTTACAAAGATTTTGTTCCTATTTTTCCATTATCTCATATTAATCCCATTCCCTTCTATCCTTTCCCCAACCCTCCCACTTCCTTCCCCTTTGCCCTTTTTGTCCCTATTTCACATTACATATTATACATTTTAGTCCTTATTTCCACTTTCAGAAACAGACCTGAGGACCAGTGGAACAGATTAGAAGATGCAGAAACAACACCAGACACACTCAGCCATCTCATCTTCGATAAAGGAGCCAAACACCCTCATTGGAGGAAAGATAGCCTCTTTAATAAATGGGGCTGGAAAAACTGGGTTTCAACTTACCAAAGATTAAAACTAGACCTATATCTCTGGCCATGCACTAAACTAAAATCAAAATGGATTAGAGATCTAAATATTAAAATAGAAACTCTGAACCAGTTGGAACAGAGGTTAGGTAGAACTCTTGAAGATATCGGTGTAGGAAAAGGTTTTATGAACAAAACCTCAGTTGCCCGTGAACTAGCACAATCAACAAGCAGGATCTCTTCTTATTAAAAAGCTTCTGCACAGCAAGAGAAACTACCAGCAGTGTGAAGAGACAACCCACAATGTGGGAAAAAATCTTCACCTGCTCTTCCTCAGACAAAGATCTACTATCCCGAATCTATAAAGAACTTAAAAAGATCAGACCTCCCAAATTTAAAGACCCAATCCAAAAATGGGCCTCTGAAATGAACAGACATTTCTCAGACAAAGAAGTAGAAATAGCAAATAAATATATGAAAAACTGTTCAACATCTCTGGCCATTCGAGAGATGCAAATGAAAACAGCGCTGAGATTCCACCTCACCCCAGAAGAATGGCTGCTATCATGAAATCAATCAATAACAAATGCTGGTGAGGCTGTGGGGAAAGAGGAACCCTGCCCCACTGCTGGTGGGAGTGTAGACTGGTGCAAGCACTGTGGAAATCAGTATGGAGATATCTCAAAGAACTAGGACTGGAAGTCCCATTTGACCCTGCTATTCCACTGCTGGGGATCTTCCCCAAAGAATTAAAAGAATCATACCACAGTGATATATGTGTGCCCATTTTCATTAACAGCACAGTTTGTGATAGGTAAAACTTGGAAACAGCCCAAATGCCCATCAACTGGAGACTGGATAAAGAAAATGTGGTTTTTTAATAAAATGGAGTACTACGCAGCCATAAAACATGAGAAATTAGGGACATTTATAGCTAAGTGGATGCATATTGAAGTGATACTCTTAAGTGAAATAAATAGGACACACATGTATAAATACTGAATAGTTTCTCTGGTGTGAGAAATTGGAAGGATTTTAAGAAGGAATTGATGCAGGACAAATGTGCAGTAAATCACTGGTTGTATTTTTGACCACTCTGATACCGGTAGAAATTTTTTCTACATATTACTCTTTTCTTAGCTCTACCTGTTTCTCTGACATAATTGATTTGTAGGAATCTAGGTTGAAAAGAATGAGTTATACGGCATAAAGTGAAAGAATAATTTAGAAGGGACACTGACAAAAATAATAACTGATTATTTTAAAAATATCGTCTCTGAAATTAAATTTGAGAATAAACAAATTTCTTCCTACTTTTATGAAAATACACAGATATACTTTTTTGAGCAACAGTTATATTCCAGGTTCTACCTCAGTTGTGTGACTTAGGTGAAAGACAAAGACAAAGGAAAAGAGAGGAACGCATTTGAAATTTGTTCTCTGCTCTTTGTAAATTAATATGCAAATGATTTGTAAATCACTTCAATTTAGGTATCACAATTTGATGTGCCAAATGAAGTTCAGTAAGTCTGAAGCTGAATGGTCTTCAAGTAGTAAAAATAATTCCTATAAAATAAAGGAATCTGAAAACTTAAACATGGTTTTTTTTCTTTATTTTGCTCCTTACTATCATCTATTATAGAAAATAGAGCTATACAATTTGAAACTCAGCACAGCTACAGGTCAGAAACTTTCACTGTCTTTGAGGGACTACTTTGAGATGCCCCTTTTTTCTCCCTCATGCAACACTTTCTTAAGAAGATGTAATTTTCTCTGAAAATTTCTCTGAAAACTTGTATTTTGAGCTATAGAAACTTTCTTTTGGGCTGATTGTCTTTAAAATTATAACTATGAAGATAGCCTGCACACAAATTTTAAATTGTAGGAAGAGATTAAATTTGTTATAACTGCTTACCATTTATGATTGTTCATTTTATTGTAATACAAAGATGAAATAAAATGAAATAAAATATTGATTTATACATTTAACAGGTAAAATATAGCGTCTTTTGTGGCATTTAAACTGTTCTATATTCAAGCCCTTGCTATCAAAGTAATGGATCTAACTTTGAATAAAGTTGAATCCAAGACATACCGAATGATTTGTGGGCAAAGTAAATGTTCCAAAGTGAACATTTAATTTGTTTAACTCTAAAAGATAAAAAAATTATTTGATTACCTAATAAATTGCACAACACAGCATTTAAAATAAAACACAAGAGTATATAAGATAACATGAATGATTCAGTGAGGAAGCCACTTGTTACAAATTTTCTTCTGTCATTTCTAGTTTTTCACTGCATGGATGTGGCATGTTAGAGTGACGAATTACATTTTAATGAATATTTCAAGACAGATACTTGGTTTCTCTCTTTTCCAGTTATTTTCCTTTTGTGCTTAAGAATCATCCTTTCAAAACTCCAATTTTATTAGAATTCAAGTGATTAATTGATTTGTAGTGATGAGCCACTTTTTAAGAGTTTTATATGCACAATTTATTTCTTTGTCTAACCCTTATTTGAATGAAAAGAGAATTTGTCTCATTTTATAGTTAGTAAGCCAGACTTGGAGATTGAAGCTTTACAATCTTGGACATTAACACATTTATGCATAGTTAGACACAGTAAGATCTGTGGTGAAATTGAAAGGACACTGGTTGGAGGAAGTAGAATTCTATTCTTAGCTCTGTAGTAAATATCTGTGTAACTATAATAGCCATTTCTCCCCCTTTAAACCTAATTATCATATGTGAAAAATAGTATGAATCAGATGGTATCCGAACCCTCTATTGTTCTTAATTCTTTGTAACTAGGAGCTTAGAGTACAAATATACTATATAATTTCAAGAAGAAAACAAAACCTTGTCCTTTTTCCTGAGAATTCAGTGGTCATAATTTTCATATTGGGTGTACAAGATTTCAAGTTAGTAGGCAATGGCCTGGAACATTGAACATACTGTTTTAGCTATCAAATTAACATGATGAGATTTTCCTGGAATAAAGTCTCCATAAATAAATTTCCAAAGCACTCTATGGAATTCTAATCTGATGTCTATAAATTATTATACAGACCCAAGAGTTTGAGAGTCCAAGTTACTTTTCCAAGTTTGAGTTGAAATTTAAAGGTATGTCATGCTTAAAAGCCAGTCAGCTCAATGGACAGTTGTATACACAGCATTATTTTTAACCCCTTTTATTCAGTATTAAGACCATCAAAACTCTTGCACACTAAATGAAACATTTGACACCATAAGCCAATTTAGAAATCTTTGAATATAATGAAAATATAAAGATTAAATGGGCTTCTCATAAAATCACTTTCCAAGGTTGACATGTTCTTCTGGCATTCAGAGACTTGTCATATAAACTTGACAAGCAAAACTAATGAGGCATGAAGGATTGTTCCAAGTAGATCTGCAGCCCAAAACATTCTAGCTAATTGAAAAACAAGAACAGGGCAACTTCTGTGCTGTTTCTAAAATTACAGCTGTATTGTTTGAACACTTGTGCAGGATTTGTGACTTGTGTCTGGTGCAATCATTTTAAAGTCACCTGAGGGGAACGGGACATGGTGACTACTATTCCAGGTACTTTTCTGGCCTCTCAAATGTAGGACAGCGTGACAATAAAGTGAAACAAGTATAGAATAGCCTAATTTCTGGCCTCCTTTCCAAGGGAATTTCCAGTTCATGTTGCTCCAGATGACAAAAGTAATACAGGCTCAAAAAAAGTTTTGTCATGAGCTGGAGTTTTGCAGTCGTTCTAGACAAAGAATATTTGAGATTATTTCTTTAATTGATGATATTTATGAGGATGAAGTGACATGATCAAAGTTAAACACTAAATCCAATAAACAGAAATACAACTACAATTTTATCTTGCTTTGATGAGGTTTTGGGATCTTGTCCTGGAATTATTGCTCAAGACCCTCACAGACTTGATAAATTATATGCTGTCCCTCTGTCACTTCCCTCAGCCCATGGTCCTCACACTTGTAGGTTGCTAGATGATCTCTGAATCATTATTTGGATGGATTTGCACTGTGTTCCTTTTTTTCCCCATGTCCTTCTCAATTGTTCTTCAGATTCACTCTTTCTTATCTAGATCCTTATAGAGAAATGAGAATTTTAAGCTAGTAAGGATTCAGAGCCAGTATCTCATAAAATCTATTTGTCTTTACTCTGAGGTAAGGAAATCCTAAATCTAAGTAAAACCACAGCTCACATAAATTGCTGAAAAATATTATTTCAAAATACAAATAGTAATGTACAGTTAAGTTTCCAAATGCTCTGAAGCAAGAAGTAATTAAGGTTAGAGGAAGAAGGAGGAGAAAAATAAATTGAGCTGAGATTTGTTTTTTGTTTTAAATGATCTATATCAATAGTGGTAAACTTATGACATGCATTTTTTTTTAAGATGGAAGATGTGAATGTATAGTTTTTTTCTAAACTAAAACCTCAGTTTTCAGGTTTAATTGCAGTGTTGGCATTTTGCGATAAATCAGTGGGTTTTGAACTGCGATTTGGGCCCTCGTCTCTAGAAGGTTCACCATTACTACTTTATTTATCTAAATTTACATACATATTAATATATTATTATGTACTATATTAATATATTCTATTCTATATTAATATAAAATATTAATATACAGTCTGGATAAGAATATTAAAAAGTTTACATACAATATGGATAAGAATAGAAAAAAGTTTACATTTCATTGCAATCATTGAAAGTTTGAAATAGGATATGAAAATTTCAAATCACCAAGGGCACAAAAGTGAGAAAATTATCAAATTCAAATAATTACATGATAGAAAAAAATAAACAACACACACCTCTCATCTTCCAACAAGATTTACTATATCTAGTTAGAAAAAAATGACAGAAATTGGATCAACAGGTAAGCATCACAAATATATGAGGATTATTCATTTTCATTTTTCTGGGTCTATGAAGACAATGTAAACGTAGAAAAAAGATTATGACACTGAAGAAATATTTCTCACATGTTAGAGTTTTTAATGGTTATCTCTTCCAATACTTAACACACAATTTTATTGTTCACACATTTGATGTTCCTAAACTGACAGGGAAGGTTCCCTTTTCCAGTTATGATATTGTGCTACACAGAGTTAAAACCGTAGAGACATGAAAGAATTATAAACTTCAAGTGTACTGTGTGACATTGTGAAGCCTTTCAATTTCTGTGACACATTTTTATCATTCATAATATGAAAAAATTGTGTATTAGTTGATCTCCAAAGAAGGAATATAGGGTGCATGGGAAAATATTGTGCTAAAAGTGAATTTGAGCTGGACTGTGAGTCATGAGGAGTAATGAAACTGAAGAGGGAAAAGCAGACACAAAAGCAGTTGGGTGTCAAAGTGGTTATGACCAGGGTGTTTTTAGAACAGTGAAAATATCTCAATATGATTAATGATCTGGCCCCTCAGTTTGCCAACATTGAACAGAGTTTCCTGTGAATTTTATGATGCAAATATTTCACCTAAATCTCTGGATTTAATCCTTTCCAGATCCTGGCACAAATCCTAATTCCCAATGAAGGCAAGTTTCAATCAGATCCTGTTGACTCTCAAAACACATCATTCTGGTGCTTTGCAAAGATGAAGACATTGAATAGTGGTTTTGTTTTGGTTTTGTAATGTGACATTTGGTAACTTCACCACTTCTCACATGTGGTTCCAGTTTGAGCTGAAACCACTTAAACCTCATGCACCCACTGAAAGCTGTGGTTTTGTCACAATATTTTGTCACAAAAATTACATAAACATATAAACAGAGGAAATACTTGGTGGCTTTGTCTTGAAGTTTTGGTTTTATTCCTCTGAATTAAAATAAAATACATTCAATAAGAAATGAAAATTAGTAAAATTAGGTTTCCTAGGCCAGTCAGCAATGGCCCCTGCTAGTCTTGAAAGTCACTATAGATTCAGCAGCATTCAGTATAACTGTTTACCTCCTGGATGCTGACCTATTAGTGTTTTTGCCAACTTCTGACTTGTGCAACTGGAATTTTACATTTTATTCTTGAGGTGGAAAAAAATAGATAACAGTGTTTAATTTTTAACATGTGACTGTTCATCATGACATTTTACTTATGATTTTCTTTCCCCCCTTAGCAAAGCCCTCACATTTTAGACATTGAAAGAAACCTCAAGATAGCTATTGGGTCGACCCTGTTAAGCTGGTTATTGTGGAGAAGCAGAATTGGGTTCAAAGAGAACTTTGAATCATATTGGCTATGGATTTGTTTTTTCACAGAACTGTTGATTATCTCCAAGTGTTTAATTGTAATAGGAATAAGGCCAATGTTTCCAATTGAATTACTATTATAGATGGTTCATTTTACCCTGTTAAATGGGAAACTATTGTAACTCCAATCTATCCTTTTATTGTCACTCATTTAATGGAAATATGGGCAAATAAACACATACATATTCACACAAAGAAACATCATGACTGTCATAAACAGATACATGTGCACGTGCTGACTACCCCCCCACAAACTTTTCAAAGTACGTAGCATTTTCAGTGAATCCCTCTTATCTACAGAAAAAAGTCCAGATTCCTTAACTTAATATTCAGCTTATGATATCTGTCTTCATCTTATGAATCCATCCTTCTGTTCCACCACAGGCCTTCTTTCCCCAGTGCTTAGTCTAACACAAAATATCACCATCTATTTGACGTGTCATATTATAATTCTTTGACTTTATACTTATCATTTTATTTATTTATTTATTTAATGGATTTTTTTTTTTTTTTGAGGCAGGTTCTTGCCAAGTAGTTTAGGCTGGCTATGAACTCACTATGGCTCCCAGGCTGGCCTTGAACTCGTGGCAATCCTCTTGCCTCAACCTCCTAGTGCTGGGATTGCAGGCGTGCGTCACCATACCTGGCCATTCTCTCTACTTAGTAAACTCAAATATATCTTCTTAATATATAAATTTATTACTCATCTTTCACTTAAAATGTCTTTAGTCATGTTTTTATTTATACTTCCTCAATTCTTTCTTTATGTCTACGGAATATTTTCTGCATATTTGCTTTTATCATGTTTGATTAAATTATTGACCTGCATGACTATCTCCTCTAATTGATTGCCAAATTATTGGAGCAATGAATCCTGTTCTTGTATTTTTTTTTTCACAAGTGGAGCACAATTCAATCCCTATACTTCTCCTTGGTTTTTGTTTCCATCTTCTTTTCTTTGAATTACGTTGGCAGACTAGTATTTGTCTTCTGCTTCTAGTCTCTACTTGACTCTATTCATTCTGCATGATCCTCTCTAACTACTTATTTCTAAGTGTTGCTTATGCTATTTTCCTTATTAGGAGTTTCAAATCAGCCCAAACACTGTACGATTAAGTCTGTGTTCCTTATTTTTTCTGGTGGTATTTATTTAATAATTTTATCTTATTTGTATTGCCTCCTCAATGAAATGATATTATCCTCTTTTGGCTACCCATTTTGATAAATACTAGACTTTATCAAGTACTAATCATTGTAACATCCTCAAACTCTAATGGTCAATATGTTTATGTCCCACATGTATCTAATTAGCTTAGAATCCATCCATGTGCTATTTTGTCATAATGTTTTTATAATATTATGCCTGATGATATCACCTAAAATGAACATTTGTCAATCTCAAACTGATACTTTGTACTTACCCACATTCCACCTAAGGAAAGGTACATTTTTTCCTTCTTTAAATGACTTTTAAAAATATTCTCTCTCTGAAAACAATGACAACTACTTTCTTCAGAGCTTCACTCTAACCTGGTGAAATTGCCTTCTCTTTCAGTTAGAAAAGATTTTCTACAAGTTTGTCATGTATCTACTTACTTGACAAACATATTCTACTTTCTTTCCTATTCATATGACAACATCTTTAAGGCTCTAAATTGCTACCTTTGTGACTTTTTCATACATTGCTTCTTCAATCCCCCCCTTTTGACAGAAAGTCTCACTATGCAGTTCAGGTTGGCCTTGAACTCACTATGTAGCCCAAGCTGGCCTCAAAATCATAGTGACCCTGGTACTTCTGCCTCTCCAGTGCTGAGATTATAGGCATGCACTACTCCTGCGTCTCCTCATCTCACCAATTTCTGTCTCCACAATACCATTGCCAACAGCTTACAATTAGATTATTTCCAACTCAAGCAAGTCTTTTCTTGACTGTGTCTCCTCCTCCAGCTGTTGTCTCATTTCTTTGCCATCCTTTATAGATCAAAGGAGTCAACTTTTGCTAATTCATCTACACTTTTTCTCTCTTGACTATGATTTTGTAAGGTTTTATTTTTTACCTGTCCATTCAAATTGAGCTTGCTGATGTTCTTATTGCTTAACCAGATGTCTACTTTTTAGTCCTTAAATTATGTAAAAGCCTTTGTCAGAGTTGGTCATTCTCTACTTCACTTAGTTTTGGGGACACTGATTTCTTTTGACTACCCTATTATTTTATTCTTCACTGCCACTCCTCTCTCTTGTGTTTCTCTCCTCTGTGGTCTCTAAATTTTGCAATGTTTCAAGGCACAATCTTGGGTATTCTTTTTTTAAACAGACTTACCATATAATTCACAAAATCCAGTCCTAAGGCATTAAATGTCACTATCTCCAGATATTTCTTGATTTTTATTTCCAGCCCATGTATTTTTCTTGAATTCTGGACTCACGCATCCAGTTGTCTATTCAAACTCTTCACTTAATTATACGTTGTCATCGCAAACTTACTCTGTCCATCATACATTGAATGTCTGTGTCCCCTCAAAATTCATCTGTTGAAATCCGAATTCTCAACGTCATGGCATTCAGAGGCAGCATCTTTGGTGAGTAATTAAAATTAGATTCCATCAATGAGGACTCATGGTAGCATTAATGCTCTGGTGAAAAGAGGAGGAGACAACATGTTGGTTTCTCTGCTCTCAGCCATGTAAAGGTAGAATGAGAAGACTATCACTGCTGTGTTAGTCAGCTGTCCATGACCATGATGAAACACTTGAGATAAAACAACTTATAAGATGAAAGGTTTATTTTGGCTAACAGATTCAGAGGCTTCAGTGGATAGTCACTTGACACTGTTGTTTCTGGGCTTATATTAAGGAGAAAATCATGGCAGAAGGGCAGAGGAAAGCTGCTCACCTAACATGAGAGAGAGAGAGAGAGAGAGAGAGAGAGAGAGAGAGGGACCAAGGCCCCAATATGTTCTTCAGTGAACACCTTCAGCAACCTACTTCCTCAAATTGGCCCCCACTTTCCCTAGTTTCCAACACTTCACAATAGAGCCACCTTCTGGGGACCAAGCCTTCAACACATGTGCCTTTGAGAGGGGGCTGCTTTCTGTCTTTGATCCATTTTCAATGCCCCTATGCTTTCCATTTCCATACCCTCAAATCATATTTCCATTGAAAGTATCATTTCATACTGTATTATATACAAAGACCTTATTGCTAAAAGGTGTATCAGTTCTCAAGATACCTATAATACTTTACAAGTTTAATTTCATTGTGATATCTACAACTTTTTCTTGCATCATTTTCCAATTTAAGGACAAATAAAGATACTCTTTAACTTATGAGTGGATATGTCCTGATAAACCCAATGTAAATTGAAAATATCATAAGTTGAAAATGTGTTTAATATATCCAACCTACTGGGTACCACTGCAGCTGAGCAGCACAGTACACTGTAGATTCATGATTGCGCTTGTGATTATGAAGCAATCAGGACCTGTGACTTGTTGCCATGACCTATCATCATGACAGCATTGTACTGCATATCACTACCCTGGGAAAATGCAAAGTAAAGTTTCTACTGAACACAACTCACTTTTGTTCTATCAGAAAGTTTAACTCAAAGCCATTATAATTTAGGGACCCTGGGGACCACCAAGTCTATCTCTCCGTCTACTTTCTCTCTGTACTCCAGATCCTAGCACACAGTGGCTCCTCAATCACTGCTTTCTGGATCAATACAAAAATAAAGTTTCATTTCATAATATATGGCAATGAAATCCATACTAGCATTTTAAATCAGACTTTAAGAAATAAAATGAAAACTGTTTATATAAACAAGCCAGTGATCTTCCTTACATGATCTTACAATCTGCCTTGGTTTCAATTTCATGTGTCGGAAACTTATTCTCAGAATTATGTTAATTGTCTTTGAGAAATGCAGCCTTTAGTATGTGGGCCTTTGCCCTGATGAATGAATTAATCCATTCATGAGTTAAGAGATTAGTGGGTTATCTAAGGGATGGATTTGCTATAAAATCAAGCTCCCTGGAAAGCTTGCTCTGTCTTGCCATATGATGACCACATGTATCCCCTTGTTCTTTAGAAAATCTCACCAATAAGAAGATTCTCACCAGATGTAGCCCTTGACCCTGGGCTTCCCTGCCTCCAAAAACCATACGAAATTAAATTTCTTTTCTTTATAATTTACTCTGTTTGTGATATTAAGTCACAGCAACAACAAATGGAATATGATCTCAGTCCTTAAAATTTAATTTTGTAGCTTCTCCTTCTTCGGCCACCAGGCTTATTATAAGCGTGGACTTCTTGGTTGTTTTGTTTTGTTTTCTAGAATATTCTTTGTTTTTTTCCTTGGGGCTTTGTCCTTGCTGCTTTGTTGCTTGAATTTCATATAATTTTCTGTTTTATACGTTAGTACCATAGATACGTGATCAACTGTTACTTTTTTTATGTCCCTTCCTTTGCATACTGTCACGGTCAGCTCAGACTGCTTTAGCGAAAAAGACTGGGAGGCTCATAAACACAGACATTTATTTCTCACACTTACAGAAGCTGGGACTTTCAAGATCCAGGCACCCGTAGATTTAGAGTCTGATGAAAGTCTGTTTCCAGGTTCGTAGTCTTGTGGAGAGCTGTGCCCTTACCTGGTGGGGAGGGTGAAGGAGAGGCCTTGGGCCTATTTTATGAAAGCACTAATCTCATTCCTGAAGGCTCCACCCTTATGACCTGATAACTTGTCAAAAGCCCCTACCTCGGAATATCGTTACTCTTGGTGTTAGGATTCCAATATGTAAATATTAGGGAGACACAACATTTCAGGCCACACAGCTCACCTAATCTACGTTTGCAGCCAATTTCATCTTTATCAAATCACACTAACTTATTATCTTCATAACACTAAACATTTTTTTTTTTTTGGTACCAGGGATCGAACTCAGGACTTTATGCTTGTGAGGCAGGTGGCGGCACTACTGAGCTAAATCCCCGGCCCACACTTAACATTGTTTGAAAATATGTTTTGAAATTAGTTTGCTAGTTATATGTGTTTGATCTCTTCTCGCCTACCTCTAGCCTTTTCTTTCCCCAGAATCCTCATTGCACAACTCTAGAATATGAGATGCGTTAAGAGTATGGATGTTTCCCTTTTAATGGCTATATCTATCATGCTTAGAAATTTGACAGCTTGTCAAAATTAAATAAATATTTGTTATTTAAAACATCTATTGCTTTCCTTCACATTCTAACTGCTATTTTGCTTTATTCATCCTTCATTAGTAGTAACATCATAGAGTTGATTGAGCAGGATTTTTTAATTGCTTCTTTCACCACAGGAATCCATTTAAAGAAGGAAAGCATGCTTTCAGAGTATGTCTTGTCAGAGATACATTGAAACCAAGAGTAGTTCTGAGATAAACAGATGTTGATTCATAATTTTAAACCCTCAAGTCTGTGAAAGAGAATTTAGCTGCCAAAATAAGCACTTATATTCCTAGTCAGGAAAACTATTTCATGCTGAAGCAAGAAACAGCAATAGTTCCTAAGGCAGAATAGTCTGAAAACAATTCTAATCTTTAAATATTGGTAGTGTAGGGTAGGAACCTACCCAGTCCTATTCAGAATCACTAATATTTAAAAACTTTGGTATTTGGTGGCAAATGTGGTTTTTAATGCATATGTGTGTACATTGATTAAAATCTTCATGAGACCAAAAAATATCTTCACAAACATGTAGAACGGACACCATGGAAAAAGATCCATGTTGAAGGATTTTGTACTTAGCTGTCTTAATGTTTTTCCATTGTGGTTGACATTTGCTGAAGACAAATGGAAACATCTCATTTTAACATGAAAGTTCCTGGGATCCTCCCAAATGGAAATAATCTCTTCTTTCTTTTCAACTCTAAAATCATCTCTTTCTCTGTTTTCATAATGTATCATTTTCTACTTCTTGTTATAGTTATGCCTCTTTATCCTTAAAGAATGAAAATTACTATTAACCTCGTATTTTTCCCATCACTTCTGATTGCTGCCTATAATTTGAAGTACATAAAAGTTATTTACTACCTGCTCCTGGAATGTAAAAATAATAATATTTGTATATACAATTTTCTTGTCCACTTGGAGAGTCGAAGTACCTAAGGAGTAATGAAATGAAAAGAATTAAATTTTAATTAAGTGCCTTACTCCCAGAAAGACACAATTAGTTAGAATCATGTGGAACAGAGATATCTAGATTCCTAGAAAGCTGAAATGTCTGCCTGGATCTCTCTTTATCAGTTTTAATAAATAGCAAGAGACCTTTAGGATTAGTGTGAAAACAAATGGTGGGAAGCTCATCAGTATGTGTGAATCATTTTCCCATAGCACATAGTGCAATGTTATGAAGAAGCTTCTAAGTTACCTAGATATAGAAAAGTAGAGAATGGGTGGAATTGCACTTCAGTCAGCCAGAACGGCATGAACACAGGTCTACAGCCAGGGCATTTTAGGGCTTATTCAGGAATGGCAAGTTGTCAGTACTGTTTAGAGAGGAGGATGAATACAGACATTTCAGGGTAATTTGAGACTACAGACTTAGATGGACCCTGGGCTGTTAGATTGAGGTCTGGAGCTTTATTTGGCAGGTGGCTGGGAACTCTGGACAGTTTCTATGCAGAATGGACAGAATCAAGATTGTTTTAAGAAGAAATATTAGGAAGTGTATGTTTGGTAGGCTGGTGAGAGACAACTAAGGTGAAAAAATTTTCAGACCCTTTTCCTAGATGATATTTTCTTTTCCTACTGGAAGCATACATAAATTAAAATGTTGTCGTTTGACACCTAAGGGTAAAAATCCAGAAAGCAGATAAATGTACACACATATATATATATATATTCATATATCCAGAGATAACATTTCCTGTTTGGATTTAGAGACTAAAGAATTTGATAGTATGTCACTCTAATAATTTAAATGTAAATATAATCATTTAAATATAAATATAAACTTGAGAATGTCTTTGTTTCATTAGATCATATGACCCAGAGTCCTGATCACAACATCAATTTTAAATTTCAATTGATTTTGTTTAGGATCAACTTCAATTATAAAGGTACTGAAAGCAATCAATTAAGAATGACAGCATTACAGGACTGTGTCAAATGTGCTGTCAATCCTCAGAAGAAAGGATTTGCACATGAATTGTGGGAAACTTTTAACAAGCAACAGGAAAGGTTTAGTCCACTTTGAATTGTGAACTCTACCATGTACAGGATGGTGATACTTAAGTATTTTGTAGAAAGCTTAACACTCATTACAGACAATCATTTTTAGGTCTTTGCATCATCCAAGGCACAGAACACAAAACTGAGCACATAGGAAACTGTTTCTTATTAAAGTCTTATTGAATCACTAGTACATTCTGGTCCCTTGTTGGATATAATATGCAATAGAAATGTTGCCAAGAGGAATGCTGAAGAGATTAGGGAAGAAGAGACAGGTTTTTTTTAGATTTATTAAGTTAATTTTTTAAACTGTGCCAATATATTTATTAATTACTATACACTTCTTTCCTTGCTTTTTATTTAAGAATAATACAATATTTTTGGAATGCATGGGGGATGCAGCTGATCTAAATTATCCTAACATAGACTTTTAAAATTTGAAATTCTGCCATTGTAGTAAATATATATATTGAAATTAACCATTTAATTATTTTTAAGTGTGCAATACATTGGGATCCAGTACATTCACAATATTGTACAATCATCACCAGTATCTATATCCAGAACTTTTCATCTTCCTTACATGAAATTTACAGCCATTAAATAGTAATTCCTCATTCCTCATTCCTACCAGAGAGCCGCCATTTTATTATCTAACTGTGTAACTGACTACTCCAGGTACTTCACTAGAACAATACGGTATTTTTTTTCTTTTGTGACTGGTTTATTTCACTTAGCTTAATGTCTCTAAGGTTTATCACTGTTGTAACGTGTCAGAATTTTCTTCCTTTTTAAGACTCAGAGATACTCAATTGCATATATATATATATATATATGCCTCACTTTGCTTATCTATCCACTTACTGATGAATGCTTGGGTTGCTTTTAAATAATGTTGTTACTTTGAGGATGATTTGTCGTAGCCTTGATTTCAGTGCTTTTTCGTATATCCTAGAAATATAATAGGTAGACATTTAATATTTAGTTTTTTGAGGAAGCACCATGTATTTTCTACATCTCTACTATTTGACATTCCTTCTAGCAATTTATAAGTGTTCCAGTTTCTTCAGGTAATTGCCAGCAGTTGTTATTTATTTTGATAACAGCCAATCTCATGAGTGTGAAGTGTCACTGCAGTGTTGATTTCTCTGCCCTTCAAAGCTCATGGGTTGCTGCAGCTCTGGCGTCCACCAGTCCACCAGGAAGTTTCTGCTCCACCTTGGGGTGTGTTCCTGGATGACTGCCCTTGGCAGTGGGCAGTAGGTTAAAGTGATTACAGTGGAATCTGAGTGCTGTTTTCATTTGTGTCTCTCGGGTAACCAGTGATGTAGAACATTTTTTCATATGTTTATTTGCTTTTTCTACATCTTTGAGAAATGTCTGTTCATTTCAGATGCCCATTTTTGGACGGGATCTTTAAATTTGGGAGGTCTGATTTTTTGAAGTTCTTTATATATTCTACGTTGCAGACCTTTGTCTGAGGAACACCTGGTAAAATTTTTTCCCACATTGTGGGTTGTCTCTTCACACTGCTGTTGGTTTCTCTTGCTGTGCAGAGCTTTTTAATAAGATGAGATCCCATTTGTTAATTCTTTGTGCTAGATTCCACCTCACCCCAGAAAGAATGGTTGCTATCAAGAAATCAACTACTAATAAATGCTGAGAGGGCTGTGGGGGAAAAGGAACCACTGTTGTTGGAAGTGTAGACTGGTGAGACCACTGTGGAAATCAGTATAGAAATACTTCAAAGTACTAAGACTGGAAGTCCCATTTGACCCAGCTATTCCCCTGCTGGGTATGTTCCCAAAAGAATTAAAACGATCATATCACAGCAATATATGTGCACCCATGTTCATAATGGCACAGTTTGTGATACCTAAATCTTGGAAACAGCCCAATTTCCCATCAACTGGAGATTGGATAAAGAAAATGTGATTTTTTATAAAGTGGAGTACTACTCAGCCATAAAGAATGAGAAATTAGAGACATTTATAGCTAAATGGAAGTACATTGAAGCCATACTCTTAAGTGAAATAAATAGGACACATATGTAAATACTGAATAGTTTCTCTAGTGTTAGAAACTGAAAGTGTAAATAAGGGTCAAAATGTGTAATAGATAATGTGGAATGGGAAGAAAATGTCCAAAGGGGAAAAGGAAGTGGGAGGGGTAGAGGAAAGGAAAAAAGGAAAAGGAATAAATATGAGAAAATGAAAAAATGGAAACAAAGTCTTTGTAAATAGGGAGGGGTGGAGGGGTTGAAGGGAGGGCAGGTGAATGAGGGAAAAAATAAGAACCAAGAGAGATTACATAAAGGTACAAATTCCCAGTAATGAATATCAGTATACTGTATACCTAAAATGTACCAATAAAATTAATGAATTAAAAAAAAAGTGATTACACTGACTGAAGGAACACTACTGTGACCTTCAGATAAAAACTTGTGTTGTAAAGGTAAATAAAAGCCCAATACCTGTCTCAGCATAGCAAATATGGTAAAGTAATTATAGATAGGAAAGCATACAAACATTATATGTCCACCTACATAAATTTTACATGCTTTTACCTCAACCTAATCATCTCTGAGAAAAAAACACAATATTCAAGAATATCACTTCCAGAGGACCCAGTCTATACAGGCCACTTCTCTGAGGGGACTATTATCCTGCCACCAAAATCATTGATTTGTTTTGCCTCTGTTTGAATTTAATTTCCTATAGTTGACATCATCTGCTATGTCCTGTTTATGTCTAGCTCTTTCACACTACATTGCATTTTTAATCTGTTCTATTTTCCCTCTTCTTAATCATTTTGTACTAATCACGTCTCTCATTATATTATGTATTTCCTATACTGCTTTTTGTTGTTATTATTTATTCTTCTTATTAAATTGCTTTCAATGGTTACTGTGAAAAACATAGAATGCATATTTGTTTTATCAATAATTATTTTATAAAAATCGAAGGGCAAGAAGTGCAAGAGTTTCAAGGAAATTAGTATTAGATTTGGTATTGGTAGCTTTAAAGTTGACAGTTTAGTTAGGCAGTATTATAAAAGTAAAATTGATAATAAAATGACAAAGAAGATTCATTAATTCTCCAGAATCTAGCACAGTAGCACGATGCTTGTATAAAATTAAGTTAATAATTATTTATAGATTTTCAATTAAACTGAAGTAAGGCAAGTAAAAGAGTAGATCTAGAAGTTTTCAGAAGAGCCTCAATAAACTTGGATAGTATAGAAGTGCCATAGTTGGTTAGGATGAGAAGAACCTAAAAGAGGTATTTGAGGAGGAGACAAAGAATGTATTTTAGATATAGTGTCAAGAGAAACAACAGCAGTGGCTGCTGTAATCTCTTCTCCACCTTTGCTTCTATAAGTTTCCACAGGGCAGCATAAGGCATTACATCACCTCACTTCAAAATATAACACAAAGAGTTGGAAATCAGAAAAGTATAGTACTGACATAAAAAGGGACCCATAAATGGAATTAATATGAGATAAGGAAAAAATGGAAACAAAGTCTTTGTAAATAGGGAGGGGGGGGTTGAAGGGAGGCCAGGCCAATGGGGAAAAAATAACAACCAAGATATATTGTGTAAAAGTACAAATTTCCAATGATTACTGTCATTGTATTGTATATCTAAAATGTACCAATACAATTAATAAAAAAAGAAAATTTCTTCATGATAAAAAGGGACCCATATGCCAATGAAACAAAGTAGAGACCTATAAGTAAACCCTCATAGCTATAAACAATTGATTATTGACAAACTTCTAAGTACACTCATTGGAAAAAGGATAAATTGGACAGAAAAAATTGAATATCCACATGCAAAATAAAATGGGTCCTCTCTATCTCTCACCAGTTACAAAAATCAACCCCAAATGGGTAAAAGACTTAAATGTGAGTTATCAGAGTATGAAACTACTAGAAGAAAATACTGGCTAAATGCTTCAGGACACTGCAATTGTATGGGCAGCAGTATTTGCACAAGACCCCAGGAAGAAAAGCAAAAATAAACAGAGAGGCTTACATCCAACTTGAAATGTTCTGTTTGGCAAAGAAACAACACAGTGAAGAAATAACCAAAGAATGAGAGAAAATATTTGTTCTGACAAGGGGCTAATATCCAGAATTTCTACACAACTTAAAACACTCAATAGCAAAACATCACATAACCCGATTTAAGACATATTAAAGGTCTAAATAGTCACATTTTCAAAGAAAACATACAAATAACCAACAGATTAGCTAAAAATGTTCAACATCATAAATCAAAACCACAGTGAGACATCATCTCAGTTCAATAAGAATGATGATTATAAAAAAAATGCAGAGTACAAGTCTTGGTGAAGATGTGGAAAAGAGAAAACCCTTGTAAGCCTTTGGTGGGAATGTACATTAGTGCAGCTCTTACGGAAAACAGTGTGAAAGTTCCTCAAAAAATTAAACCAGAACTTCCACATAATACAACAGTCTCAACATTGGTTATATCTTTACTGGAATTGAGTCAGTGTGTCAAATTTGATAGAAGTAAGAAGTTCTGATGTGTTCTTGCATAGTAGTATAACTATGGAAGACAGTAATATTCTGTATAGTTCCAACAAGCTAGAGAGAGTATGACTGTTTTCACCATAGAGAAATAATAAGTACGGGATAGGATAGATTATTTATATGACATAGTACATCATAAATATGAAGTTTCTAGGTAGTTGTTAAAAAGTAAATTTAAGAGTATAGAGTAACTAACATTGTCTGTATATGTAAGAGTTGGAGAATAACTGTATGTAAGGATCCATATACTCTAATAAAGCAATCACATTAAGAACAAGTGGAAAATTGCATGAGCTTATATTATACTGTACTTAGAAGTATTTAAAAATTTCCTCTGGGGCTTGGACATACCAACTGGCACTAAATAACTAACAGCAACAAAATGGACAATATATTTAAAGTAAACTGAGTAAAGTGAGTTTTTAACTTTAAAAAAACCCAGGAAATTATAACAAAAAACAGTAAGTATGTAAAATACCTGGTTCAGTTAGAATATTCTTACTGAGCACCAACTATGCTTTATCCATAATTCTGTGCACTTTTCTCGGCTCCCCCGAGCATACATTCTGGTGAAAAAGTGGAAATATAAAAATAGACAAACAATATAATATCAGGTCTTGATAGATACTATTAAAAAATAGAGTTGGAAGGTGGTGGGTGGAAAATCATCGTTGTAGTCGTGGTTGAGGAAAGGGCACATATTAAAAAGATCCAAGAGTGAACCAGTAGTGAGAAAAAGATTAGGAAATACATTGAAAAATACAGATCTAATTCATGTAGTGCACAAGAAAGAGTTTGAGCACTATTTTAAATTTACCAAAAGGCTACTGGAAAGTTTTAAGCAGGAAAGTGACATGACATGATTTATACTCCAGCTGCTTGGTAGAAAATGCTCAGAAGGAAAATAGAAGTATTGGAAAGAGCAAGATCAATTAGGAAGTTATTATCATGTCCAGGTTAGATGTTATTCAGCAAAGATGAAGATAAACTATGAGATCATTAGTTCTTTTGAAGGATCTATTGTTAAAATTGGTTGTGACCAGAGCAATGGTTCAGCTCAGGTTAGGGGAAAGAAGAATAATTAATAATTAAGAGATGATAGGAAATAGAGATGACTCATAAGAACTGAAGGAAAAAATGAAAAAAAATCACAGAGAAATCTGAACATCTACAGGAGATGTTTGAAAGATATTGTGAATGTTTAAATTAAAAAAAAAACTTATTACAATAAAAGACACATTGCCAAGAACAATGGGATTGATGTGTTGGAAGAAAGGGAAAGTCTTTTATTTATTTGACTATTTTAAGGAAGATTAGTGTTAATATGTCATTTAATTTAATAAATTAAAAATTAAAATATTCATCTTATGTTTATCATATTGAATAGTTTTATGGTATCTTATATTATTTACTTTTAAAAATTTATATTTTTGTATCTGTTTAAAACATGTAAAACCTACCAGTCTACTTCCTTATATATTTTATTAAAATGCATATAAATATATATTAAGGCCATATGCCAATTTTTTTTCACTAGTAGGTGTTCATAACCCAAATTATATAAAGATCATTGACTTATGGGGGAAAAGTCAAAAGTCATCAGTAAGGATGATAAGGGTCTTGTTGGTTTAGTCTCTGCCTCACTTTCTATTTGCTATAGTATCTTTAGTTTCTCTTGAAAGTCAATACTAAGAATTACAAATGGAAAAGATTTCCTGGGGGAAACACTTGTGAACAGAAAATGGAAGAACTGAGCAGGATGCAGACTTGTTAGCTTCTACCTCTGCCCCACAGGACTTGGAGGAGCCAGGTATTTGGCAAAATTGACTCAATCTAAATTTATAGCATCTCTCATTCACTGGCCAGGGCCACTTGCAAAGAACCTGATCCCTCTTGAAAGCTGATTCGCATCCTGAAAGAAAACATGATGGAAAGTTTTCAGCTAGCCACATTTTTATTCTTAAAGGAGAACTGAGTGCCAGGTCATGTCTGCTGCCTTCTCTTTAACATCCTCCGCCTCCAGACATGCACACTTACCTATGTGGCTCTTCACACATTTCCTCTGCATGAAATGTGGCTTCCCACAAATGTGAGTTCCTACAGCATAGTTTCGTGATTAAGCCAGACTGCCTGAGTTCAAATCTCAAGAATTTCTTGGTTCTTTGAGTTTGGGAAAATTATATGTACAGGCCATTCCTGGTGTTTTCTCAGCTGTAAAAGGAGAATAACAGTAAGATCTAACTCAGAGTTATCAGGTTAAATTTTCAATATGTTGCAGCAAAATATTAGGGACCATGAAATATCATCATTTAGTCAGTGAAACCTATAATCAGAACCCCTTCACAATTATCTTTGCAAATTAGAAAAATCAAAATTATGAAATTTTTAAAGGCTATATTCCAATTATTGATTGACATAGAAATATTCTACAATATACTGTAAATGCTTGAGTCAATAAACAATTTACATTTTTTACATCTCTAGAGTCTCCAACAATACCTGGTATATAGGAAGCATGAGAAAGAAGGAATGAAGGGAGGAAAGAAGGAAGGAAAGGGTAAGAAAGGTTATGAGTAGCAATTATGGAAGTTGCATCAGTTAGCTATTGCTGGGTGATCAGACACCCAAGGATTTAAGTGGCTTAAAACATAATAGTTATTTGTTTTTCAGAAAAAGCTGCAATTTGAGAAGATATCTTGGGGCCAGTGGTCTGCTTCACATGGCATCAGCTGGATTGGCTACTTCCAAGTTGGCTCATGCATAATGTGTGGTAACTTCGCATTACTGACTGGCAGCTGGGATCTCACAAAGGACACGCCTGGACTTCAGTTTCTGTAGGCAGTTTTGACTTCCTTGACAGAAGGTGTATTACCTTTATGACCTGGCCTTAGAACTAACATGAGATTAATTCTCTTGCAGCTATAGACTTGTCCTATATTTCAAGAGGAGTTGCAAGTCACATTTATAAGGAGTTCACGTGCACTGGGTGCACTGCACGCTCTTGCATTCAGATACTTGGGGGCCTGAGGCAGGAAGGGTGCACACTCAAAGCCAACCTGGGCAACTTAGTGAGATCCTGCCTGAAAATAAATAAAGAAAAAGAAAAGGACAGGGGATGTAGCTCATGCTTGCCTAGCATGTGTGAGTCCCTGGGTTTAACTTCAGTGCTGAGACAGAAAGGGATGGAAGGTACCACTGAAAACAGGCTTGGAAAATACAGTTTGCAAAAGATGTGGTGATTGTGGTGGTAGTTTCCTTCAGTTTATAAAATAACAACAACACACCAATTGAATATTACTGCAAGTGAGTAAGTAAATGATGAGATATTTAAGAATAGTTATAGGAAGAGACTTGAATATGAGCATCCTGGGAATAGTGATGAGATAGAAAAAAGTCCCTTCCTCCTTAGCTTTTGGCTACATGAATCCTATTTTTTGGGTACTGGGGATCGAACTCAGGATCTTGTGCTTATGAAGCAGGCATGGCACCACTGAGCTAAATTTCTGGCCCCTGATATGAATTCTATTTTAAAGCTGTGAACAGTATCCTGATAGCTGACTAAAGTGAATTTTGTTGTATGGTATCAAACGAAAAGAAAAGCATTAAAAGATTATGAAGATGATACTAAGAATACCCATTTTTACCTCAGATTGCTGTTTCTATTCTTATACTGTCTTAACTAAATCTCACCTAGAAATGAAGCAATGAAACTAAACAAAAAAGAATCAATAAATGTGGGAGAAAGCATTCATTATATCCATATAAAAGAAGTAACAAGTTCAGATTGATAGTCATAGATATATTTCTTGTCTTTGTTCTCTCTACCACATCACGCAAATCTTTGTTAGCTTCAGTTTATGATTTTAGGCCCCTCCTCCAATCCTAGGCTTTTAGTTGGACTAAGTATCTGAGATAGATCAAATACTTCTGCTACTAATTGTTTCGACCAGAGACCTACTACATTACAGAGTGCCTCTCTCTTAGAGGACTATTTCATTTGAATCCTGTTATCATTGGTTATTCACATCTGGTTCTTCTATTTGATTTTTTCTTTCTGTATATCCTTTTATTGGTACATTTTAGGTGGACAATATAATGACATTCATCATTGGAAATTTACACCTTTACAGACTCTCTTGGTTCTTATTTTTTCCCTCTTTCCCTGCCCTCCCTTCAACCCCTCCATCCCTCCTTATTTACAAAGACTTTGTTTCCATTTTTTCATTTTCTCATATTAATTGCATTCCCTTCTTTCCTTTCCTCTGCCCCTCCCACTTCCCCTCCCCCTTTGCCCTTTTTGTTCCTATTTCACATTATCTATTATACCTTTTAGTCCTTATTTACACTTTCAGTTTCTCACACCAGAGAAACTATTCAGTATTTACACATCTGTGTCCTATTGATTTCACTTAAGAGTATCGCCTCAATGTGCATCCATTTAGCAATAAATGTCTCTAATTTCTCATTTTTTATGGCTGAGTAGTACTCCATTTTATTTTAAAAAATACACCACATTTTCTTTATCCAGTCTCCAGTTGATGGACACTTGGACTGCTTCCAAGTTTAAGCTATTACAAACTGCGCTGCTATGAACATGGGTGCACATATATCACTGTGGTATGATACTTTTAATTCTTTGGGGAAGAAACCTAGCAGGGGAATAGCTGGGTCAAATGAGATTTCCAGTCCTAGTTCTTTGAGGTATCTCCATACTGATTTCCACAGTGGTTGCACCAGTCTGCACTCCCACCAGCAGTGGAGCAGGGTTCCTCTTTCCCCACAGCCCCACCAGCATTTGTTATTGGTTGATTTCTTGATAGCAGCCATTCTTTCTGGGGTGAGGTGGAATCTCAACATTGTTTTCATTTGCATCTCTCAAATGACCAGTGATGTTGAGCATTTTTTCATATGTTTATTTGCCATTTCTACTTCTTTGTCTGAGAAATGTCTGTTCATTTCAGATGCCCATTTTTGGATTGGGTTTTTAACTTTGGGAGGTCTGATTTTTTTAAGTTCTTTATAGATTCTAGATTGTAGACCTTTGTCTGAGGAACAGCAGGTGAAAATTTTTTCCCACATTGTGGGTTGTCTCTTCACACTGCTGCTGGTTTCTCTTGCTGTGCAGAAGCTTTTTAGTAAGAAGAGATCCCACTTGTTGATTGTGCTAGTTCATGGACAACTGAAGTTTTGATTTTAAATAACGTGTAACAGGGATTGTTTCTTATTGATCCTTCTGATTCTCACAGTGTTAAACACAGTGGTTGACATACATTTTTAAAATCAGTTTTATCATTTATAAAAGGGGGCTGGCAGTAATAGCACCACTTTGTATGTTGTGAAGATTAAATGATTTAATATTTACAAAGTTAAAATGTTATATGACACACATTTAAGCACTAGATATTGTTATTATTGTTGATTTCTCCTTGGTGTCTTTAGAGAAGTCACCAAGCTTTCCATGTAGGTTTCATGGGTATTTTTCTCATGGAAAGAATCTTGATTGTGTACTTGCAGTCAACCTTTTGAAAATAGTCCCCAAACCTTTTGAAATAGTCCTCCTTTTTCCTTATAAATATCCATGATGTTGCTCATTGCTTCTTATTGATAGTGAGGCCTGAAAAAAACCTTATGTGTTATCACCACAAAGGCTGCTAATTGGTGGGTGGGTAAGTGTTTGTGTTGAAATGTTGATTCTAAAACCTCTTCATTATTAGAGGGCATGCTGCTTTCTCCATGGTAGAGAATAGCAACCTACATAGAATGAGCAGTAACCTGTATTTTCCACCTTTTGCTGTTTTGGATAGCTTTCCTTTTTGCTCTTTTGTAAAAGGGGTAAATTTGCAAACTATCTGGTAGTGGCAGAGCTTTCTTTCCCTTGTTTAATGGAGTGTTAAACCTGGTCTGAATTGGAGGCTTTGGAAAAAGATAAATTCCCCAGGCTATCTAAAATAATGGGAGTCTGTCTCACTTTTTGGTAGGGGAAATGACTGACCCATTTTGGTGAGGGAAATGATTAGTTTTTCAACAAAAGTGTTTTGGATGTCTGCTCTGGACTTTTCTTGAAAATTGAGATAGCCAGGATGGATTATGGATTATGTATTAAGGATTATGAAGGCATTCTTCCTGGAAAATTTCTTTTAGTGGAGAGGTGAAAAAAATTCTCTCATATATTCTAGCACAGATGCATAGAAATACACTTCTAGGGTAAAAAAACAACCTTGGATTTCAGTGTAGTGCAAAAAAATCAGAGGAAGTTGAGACAGAGCTATTATGTGCTCGAGGTCATGCTGGAAAGCACTTCATGATTTGACTTAATGTGTACAATTTCAGCTTTATCCTTATGATTTTGTTCATAATGATTGGTTAAAAACTTCTTCAGAGGGTCAACATTCTCACAAACTTAGCTTTTGTATTTACTGTTCCCTCTCTCATCTTTGATTCATTTGTCTTTCATAATACCCTCATCTTTATTTCAGTCACCTTTCTCCTAATCGGATAGCATAATAATTAAGTCACTATGATTTGCCTTAACTTTCCAAATACATTTGCTCCCAGCTGTAGAAGCATTTAATTTTGTCCTTTTCCATTAACAATACTCATTATAGTTTATCAAAATTACTCCTTTAGTTAACTTGCTGACCTGACAGACAGACTTATTTAAAGGCAGAGATTGTATCTTGTTCATTATCATTCTTTTCTTAGATACTAGCATCATTCGAGGCACACAGGATCAGTACAAAATCATGTTTGCTAATGAATGAATGAATGGTCCAATAATAAAAACACTGGAGTATATTCCAAATTAGGTAAATCTAATATATATAGGTGAATCCAACATATATTATATATATGTGTATATGATTACACTTTTATAGTTTAGATTTTAATAGCATCAAGAAACCATTTTAATTATAATGTCTAGATTAGATTGAGGACATAAAAAAACATTGGTGGGAAAATAGGCCAAAATAACATCTTACAAAATCTATGCATCTACAAGGAATTTAATTAGCAGTTGTTGATTACTTGACTGCTTTTTAATCCAGAAGGAATAAAAGTCATTGATTTTGAATGGGTCTTCTACATTGAAAGCTCTATGTTCCATTTAAATTGGCTTTTGAATCTCTTTATCTATATGCAGATACTGTACACTGAAGTTTTTATCTATGGAAGTGCCTTTGGATGTTCAGAAAGCAATAAGCCAATTTTGTAAAATATATCAAAAGGTCTGTGACATTTTCCATATTATGAATGGGATAAAAAACTGATAAATTTGCATAAATTATTTTAGAGATAGGACTTTAATCAGGGAAAATGTGTTATTTTCAATTGAATAATTGGAGTACCTTAAACTATTTCAGTTCAAAGTCACTATTCTCCTCCAGAGTTCACTGTCATTATCACTGAAAATACAATGGCTAAAATTACATGAAAAGGTGCTGAATATCACTAATCATCACAGAATCATGGATCAAAATCACAGTGAGAAAATACAAACTACATTTGTTGAAATGGCTATTATCAAAAATAAGAGAGAGCAAGAGTTTGTGAGGAATTAAAGAAAAAGAACTCTTGAACATGATGAATAGGAGTGTAAATTTGGCATAGGTATTCTGAAAAACAGTATAGAGATTTTTGTCTCTCTTCTCTCTGTCTCTGTCTCTCTCTCTGCCTCTCTCTGTGTCTCTCTCTCTGTGTCTCTGTGTGTGTCTCTCTCTCTCTCTCTCTGCAGTGAACCCAGATCCTTTGTACTGAGTAACATCCCCAGCTTTTTTTTTTTTTTTTTTTTGGAGACAGGATCTCTCCAAATCTGTTATTGTTCAGGCTGGGCTGGAAAACCCAATCTTCTTTAGCTGTGCAGGGTGCTGGGATTACCTGGAGATACCACCGCATCCAGCAGGACTGTTTTGATAAAAATAAAAGTAGAATCAGTTGTGGTGGTGGACACTTTTAATCTCAGCACTCAGGAACATAAGGGAGGAGTACTGTGAGTTCCAGGCCACCCTGGGCTACATAGAAAACTGGAGACCAGCCTTGATTGTATAGCAAAACTCTCTCCCTAAAAACAGCAACAACAACAACATGCAAACAACAACAACAAAATATGGCCCAGCATATGGATCTTTCTATTTTTCTTTACTTCCCAGTTTCATTTGTTGGACAGATTATCCTTATACCATTGTATCTTCTTAGTGTACTTGTTATTAAGAATTAGTTGACTATATATGCTTGTGTCCATATCTGGATTCTATTCTATTTCTATTATCTATTTTTATGCCAATACATTGCAGCTTTCATTGTGATATCTTTGTAAGAAAATTTGAAATTAGGAATTGTGATGCTTACAGCTTTGTTCTTCTTGCTCAAAATTTCTTTGATTCTTCACAGGTTTTTGTGTTTCCATATGAATTTTATAATTATTCATTCTATTTCTGTGATAAATGCCATAGGAATTCTGATAGTTTGTGCTCACTCTGTGTATTACTTGGGATAGCATGGATATTTTAATAACATTAATTCTTCTACACCATTGTAAGACCGTGGGCCTCACCAAATGCTCTGAGGAGCTGGCTACAGCGAAGATCACCCAGGAGGGAACACACCGGACAAGTTGTAAAAGTAAAACAGACCTTTATTAGTCTGGCCAGACAGCACCCTCCAAGCACCAAGCTTAGAGAGGCGCCCGGCTCAGAGTCTGAGGTCCTTTTATAGGGGTCGCAAGAGGGAACTTGGCAAGCAGCTGTACAGAAGCGAGATGTTCTGCTGTTAGAACATTTGTAAAACAATAGTTGATTAATTGTTGTTTCTAAGAGACTCTCTAAGGGGAGGAGGTTTCTAAGCTTCCTCCTTCTGAGTTCATCTAAAGGGCAGGCAGGTGGGTCAAGCAGCAATATGGAGTCTGTCTTGCTAACAAGGGTCCTTCACCATGTCCTCAGATATCTTTCCATATTTTTTTGTATTTTATTCCATTTTTCTTGATGTGATATAGGCTTCAGCATGTAGATGTTTACCTCCATGGTTAAGTTTATTTCTACACATCTTTTTATTTGGTACCATTATAATGGGATTTTATTCTTTTTTTCAGATAAGTCATTATTGGAGTAAAGAAATGTAATGGATTTATATGATGTTATATGCTGAAACATTATTAAATTTATTTATTATTTCCAGTGGTTTTGCTTTTTGGAGTTTTTTGGGTTTTCTGTTTATAGAATTGTGTTACCTGCAAACAGGGATACCTTTATTTTCTCTTTCTGACTTGGAAATTTTTATGTATTTATTGCTTTTGTGAGTAACACTAGTCCTATGGTATGTTGGATACAAGTGATGGCAGTGAGCACCCTTTCCTTGAACTGAATTTTAGAGGGAAAGTTTCACTTTTTTTCTTATTTTTCTATTTATTATGATTTTAGCTGTGGAAATTCCATAAATCCCCTTTATTATGTTGTAGAAATTTCATTACACATCTAAATTTTTGAGAAATTTTATCAAACAGCATTAAACTTAATAAAATCCCTTTTCTGCATATTTTGAAATAATCATGTGATTTTCTCTTTGACTCTCTTAATGTATTGCATGGCGTTCATTGATTTGTATATGTTACCCCAACCTTGCTTCCCAATGATAAAACCTACTCGGGGTGTTGCTATAAAATCTCTTTCTAAGTATTGTTGAATGTGATTTCCTAGTAATTTATGAGTTGTTTTTTTTTTTCATTTATCTTGATGAGAGATACTGGCTTTCAGATTTCTACTTTTATAGTGCCTGTCTGATTCTAGTATGGGTTGATGCTGGCATCACTGAATAAATTTGGAAATGTTCCTTGCACTTTAATCTTCTGGAGGAGTTGGAGAAGATAGATATTAAATCTTTTTTGAATTTTTGTCAGAGATTGGCTAAGAAGCCATCTGATGAGAGCTTTTCATGTTGGGAAGTTTTTAAAATTTCTACTTCAATCATTTTATTTTTTTGTCTGTTAAAGCTTTCTTTTTTTTTTTCATGATTGAATCTTGGTAGAATGTGTATTTCTAAGACTTTAGCCATTATATCCAGGTTATAAAATTTGTTGGCATGTTATTATTCACAATAGTTCCTTAAGATCTTTTTAAATTCTTAGGCATCCACTACAATGTCTCCATTTTAAAATTTTATTTGAATTTTTTTCTCTCTTTTTTCCTGGTCTATCTGCAAGTATGTAGATTTGTTTCCCAAAGCACTAACTCTTAGTTTGGTTAATATTTGTGACTAAAACATTCCCTATTGGATTCAATTCTGCTCTTAAATTTTTTTCTTTCCTTCTGCAAACTTTATATTTAATTTATTCTTCCTTTTTCAGGCCCCAGAACTATATTAGGTTGATTATTTGAGATATTTCTCCTTTTGTACTGTGGGCAGTTGTTGCTAGAAATATTTTTCTTAGAGCTGCTTTTTGTTTGTTTGTTTTTTTGATTGAACCCAGTGACCACTGAGCTACACTTCAGATCTTTCCATTTTTTAATTTTCAGATGGGGCCCTGAGAAGTTGGTCAGGTTGGCCTCTTATATTTGATTCTCTTGCTTCATTCCCCAAGTAGCAGTTAATACAGGGATACCTTCTTTCTCCAAGCTTAGAATTTCTTTTGGTGCATCCATGGGCTTTGGTGTGTTTTATTTCTGTTTTCATTATTTGCAGGATATTTTCACATGTCTCTTTAGATTTAATATTTTACCTATTGGTTGCTCATTAGTGTCAGGTTCCACAAAATATTGTGAATTTCCCAGTATTTCTATTGATTTTGATTTCTAATTTCATCCTATTGTGGTCAGAAGATGCACTGGTCAAGGTTTCAGTCTTCTCAAATTGGTTAAACTTGTTTTGTGACCTAACAGATCTGTCCTGGTGAATGTTCTTAGTGTATTTGTAAGTACTCTGCTGTTGTTGGATGGAATGTTTGTATGTGTCTGTTTAGTTCATTTGGTCTAAAATATTACTGAAGTCTAATGTTTCCTCACTGAATTTCTTTTGGGATTATTTAAAGTGGAGTATTGAAGTTGCATTCTATTATTTTATTGATATCTATTTCTCTTCAGATCTAATAATATTTATTTTCTATATTTGGGTGATCCAAATTAGAATATATTATATATATTTCTAATATAATATATCATATGTATTTATTATACATATATAATGCATGTATATATATATTTACAATAGATATATTCTTTGGATCAATTAACTCCTTTGTCATAGGACAATGACCTTGGTCTCAATTTAGTGTATATCTAAGTTCATTTTGTCTGATACAAGCATAGCTATTCCTGCTTTCATTTTGTTTCTTTTTGCATGGAATAGTCTTTCCATCCCTTCCCTTTCATCATGTGTGTATTCCTAAAAATAAATGAGTCACTTGTACAGAGTATAGAGTTGGATCTTGTTTTTCAGTTTTTAATACATTCAATGATTGTATATCTTCTGATTATAGAACTTAATTCCTTACATTGAGGGCAATTAATATATGAGGATTTACTATTGCCATTTTGTCAATTATTTTCTGTTTTTATTTTTTTCTTATCTTGCTGTTTTCCCTCGTAATTCAGTAATATTTTATAGTGATATGCTTTCATTTATTGTATCCACACTATATGTTATTCCTTTAAAATTAGCAAGAAAATTGCAAAATATATTTATAGTTCTACCATTCTGTTTCTGAGCTGATGGTAACTTTACATTAATTCTATACAGATACTGCATGTTGGCCTTCTCTCTTCATTTTATGTGTTTGTTGCAATAATTTGCATTTCATATTGTGTATTCATTAATTTTTACATAACTAGTTATTTTAATATATTTATCTTTTAACCTTTATACTAAAATTAGAAGTGATTTGTATCTCCCAAATACAATATTAGAATATGCATATTTGAATCTATTTTATCTTTACCAGTGGTTTAAATAGTTCGATATGTTTTCCTGGAGCAGTTAGCATCCTTCAGTTTCCATTTGAAAGTTTTTCACATTTCACACAAGGCCAGTCTAGTAGTGATGCACTCTGAATTTTTGCTCATCTGAGAATGGCTTTATTTCTTCTTGATTTCTGAAGGACAAATTTTCTGACTGTAATATTCTTGGTTGGAATTTTCTTTTCTTTCAGTATTTCTAATATGCCATCTTATTCTCATCTGAGCAGTGAGACATTTGCTGGGAAGTTTCTGCTGAGTAGTCTGGTAATTTGATGGAAAATTCTTCGTATATGTAATGTTAATTTTCTACTGCTGCTTTCAAAATTCTCTTTCTCTTTGACTTCTGACAATTTGGTTGTTTCTCTATGTAGGCTTCTTTGATTTGAAGGTTTTGAGGGACTTCTGACCTTCATGAATCTGATTGTACATTTTTCTCACCAAAGTCTAAGTGCTCAATCATTATTACCTCCAAGAGCTACTTCCTCTTTTACTCTCCCCTTTGTAATACACATTTGGTTCACTTAATGATGTCACATAGTACTACAAGCATTATTCACTTAATGATGTTACATAGGAATTATAAACACTTTCACTGTTTTTGTTCATTTTTTTCTGCTGTGCAACTAATTGTCAAAAATTTATCTCCAGTTTTGTGGATTCTTTTTTGTTTGTTTTACTGTGTCTGATACTGAAGCTCTGTGCTACAGTTATTATTCCATTCATTGTTATTCAGCTCTGGAATTTTTTTATGATTTCTATCTCTTAATTTCTACATGTATTGTTTTCCTGATCTTAAATCTCTGTGTGTGTTGTATAACATTGTATGTCTGCATTCATTTATATTTTGCTGAGCTTCCTTCAAATAATTATTTGATTTCCTGTTCAGGCAAGTCAAAGGTGCCTATTTCTTTGCATCTGGAAAAAGTCTGTTCTGTTTTGGTAATATCATACTCCCCTACTTTTCATGTTTCTTGTGGCCTTGTGCTGATATTGGTGGATTTGACAGAGCTGTCACCTCTTCCAGATCTCACAGACTGGCTGCAGTGTGGAAGTTCTCACACCTATATGAGCAAATGCACTGGTTAGACTGAGTGCAATGACTGTGGTCCCAAGGGGTGTGGAGGGATATCCTCCATACAGCTCTTTCAGTTGATGTCAGCACTGGCAAAGACTAAGCAGACACGGGCTGCAGTTATTTGTGGTGTCAGCAGTAGCAGCGTGTTGAGGTATTCTGGTTATAGCTACTGGGGTTTGGTTTTGTTTTTCCCCATAGGGGGAGGTCTTAGCCAGGGCAATTTCTCTTGTTGTTGGGTTGGAAATGGCCTGCTGGTAACTGCACCTGTCCTGTGTTCAAAGACATCAAAAAGAGCTGAAGAGCCTGGGTCATGCGTCATCTAAGTCCCGAGGTGCAGTTTTACTCTCTGATGTGTGGGCAGGTGCAGATCTTTCATGGCACCAGGTTCCAGTTCTTGAGGTGATGTCAATTTGCTTGGGTCTCAGAGTAGGTACAATGATGGCATAAACCCTGGAGGGCAGGGTCAGCATCAGTATGGTCATAGGGATGATAAGGCACCTCATTGGCTCAGGCTACGGAAGTGGTAAGCACTGGCAATCAGTTCTGAGGGATTTCAGGAACAGCTGAAATTCAGGCTTCAAGTGGGTAAGAGACAAAAAAGTAGACACTCAGTTCTCTGAAACATTGTATAATTTGGGGAAGTTCAGCCCCTGGGGGTTGGGACATAGCTATAGCAAGACTCATTGGATGACAGGTCCCATAGGAACTTGGGCCTCTTTGGTTTTGTAGTTCCATGGAATTTTGGCCCTGGTGAGCAGCTACAGTAGTGACCAGTGTACTGTGAAGCAATAACATTGGTTCCTGGGTTGGTGGAAACCACAATAATTTTACAGAGTGGGGTAGAGTGGCTGAAAATCCCAGGAAAGATGAGATTTAGCTGTCAGCTAAATCCTTTACAGGTCTCTATAGCAGCAAGTCTGGTCCCTGGGAAGTTAGGGCTTCATGGACTCTAATTGCAAGTGTAGGATACAATGACAGGAAGACTCTGGGAATGGTGAAGTGCACTAGTGACTTGGGCATTGATGGGGTGTGACTTACTCAGTGTTGATGGGGCTCTATGGCTGCTCAACCTCAGGAGAGGCATACTGTGGTGACTCAGGGCCTTGGGGATGAGAAACAGTACAGTATTGACTGGTGTCCCTGGAAAGGCAGGGTGCCTTAGCAGCTTGAGTCTCTGGCGCCGAGGGGCAATATCTCCATTCATCTGGGATAGCAGGACACTGTAGCCACATAGGCCATGAGCGGCAGGGCACAGCATGGTGGTGACTCTCGTCTTTGGGATACAGATGCCACAGCAGCTGAGATGCTGGAGGACAGAACCCTGCAGTAATAGGGCCCAGGGATGGCAGGGCTCAGAAACCCAGGCCAGGGCTGGTGGCCCAGGCCCTTGGAGGATAGGTGCGGTTGGGGATGGAGGAACACAATGGCCACCCAGGCCCTGCGAATAGGGCACGGTGTACGAAGTATTTTGGTCCCAACATGGCATGGTGCCATAGCCACTGGGGACAAGGGTGGATAGACCTTTGGATTCTTTTCTGCGGTGGGGGAGAACAGCAGTGTGGTGGTTGTCTAGGTTGGGTCCAGAGCCAATGAAAACTGTGGAGATCTTTAGAAGAGGGCTGAGATATTTGTGACGATGAAAGCTGCTGCTGTCCTCATCCTCACGTTTTCCCTACAGGAAGAAATCTCTACAGATTCTGAGCTCATCCCAACTAGGCGTAAGGTAGTACAGGCAAGACATTTTCTCTCCTTTTCCATGTGCTGTCCTTATTTATGTGCTGCACAAAATTTCTGCTACATCTTTGCTGAACTCAGAGCTCTCTCACTGCCATTCTTGTTTGTATGCAGTTTATTCATTGCTTTTGTTGGTAGAATGAGCATTGGGAGCTCCTATCCCATCATCTCACTGATGTCACCTTCCTGTGTGCACTCTTATCACCCTTAACGAATTCCTCTTTAGGATCTAAAATTTAGTAACTAAAATCCCATTATGAATAGTGAATGCAGATGGGGTTTGATTAGAGGGCTAAGGCTGAGCTCTAGGTGCAGTGCACCACAGAAATGGACTTTGAGGTGAAACTTGAAGGAATATGAGACATGAACAAACAAGCATTAAATATGGGTACTAAACCAGAAGTTTTAATGAGCAATGGCATAAAATAACACTTGTGGTACAAAGAGACCAGTTACAATATAAAGAATATCATGGTTTCAACGCCTGCTGCACAAGCGCAAGGACCCGAGTTCGATCCCCGGTACCAAAAACAAACAAAAAAAAGAATATCAAAGGACTGTGATGGGCAGAACTTATACAGGTTTTTCAGAATTCCATTATAGTTTCTGCCATTACTGATTTTATCAGCTAAGCCATTTGCAGTTGCTTCTATTTCACCCACAAGTAAGGCAATTTTGTACGGTTCAAGTTAATAGATGTTCAACGCTCCACATATGATTGAGATCATTGAGTGCTTATGTTTCTGTGCCTGATCACTTATTATAATAGCCTTCAGTTCTGTCCATGTTGTTAAATTCACAGAATTTCATTCTTACTATTTTTGGTGAATATTATTCCATGATGCATATGTACCATTCATCACTTGATGGGCATGTTGGTTGTTTCCATTTCTTAGCTATTGTGAACAGTGCTGCAATGAACATGGAATTGCTGATGTCTTTTTAATATACTGATTTCACTTCCCTTGAAGGTATACCTATGATTGGGATTGCTGGATTGTATGGTAGCTTTATTTTTAATTTTTTGAGGAGGAACTTGAACACTTTCTTTATTGGCTGTACTAATTTACATTTGCACCAACAGTGTGCAAGGGTTTCCTTTTTCTACATCTTTTACCAGCACTGACTACCATTTGTTTTCTTGATAATAGTTATTCTTTTGGCATGAGGTGACACTTCATTGTGATTTTGATTTGTTTTCCCTGATAACTATTGATAGTGAGCATATTTTCATGTACCTGTTGGCCAACATGTGCATTTGTATTCTTTTATGAAATATTTATTGTTTATTTTTAATTTGTTTTTCTATTCTTTCTTTGCTTTTGAGTTTTTGGAGTTCTTTGTGTGTTCTGAAAATCAACTTCTGTCAGATGTACAGTTTGGAAATATTTTCTTTCCAATTTGTAGGTTGTCTGTGCATTCTTTTGATTGGTTTCTTGGCTGATCAAAAGTTTTGTGATTTGATGTAATCTCATTGTCTGTTTTTGCTTTTGTTTCCTGTGCTTTGGGGAAAACAAGTTTTGTTTTTTTGTGGTACAGTGCCCTGTATATGCTAAGCAATCACTCTACCATTGAGTTATGCTCCTTCAATTTTAATTCTTAACTATAGAAGTGAAAGTTAAAACTATCACCAAAATCACATTTTAGTTTAGTTGATTGATAAACTTTATTTCATAAAGTTTGATAATATTAATTGATCAATCAATCTGACCCAAGCAATTCTAGGAATTTATTTAAAAATTACATTTACAAAGATATATGTATAAAATTTTGAATTATATCAGTGACATATTCAATAAAACAATGGAAACAATGCAAATGTCTTTCGATAGAACATTGATTAAATAAGCCATAGCATTTATAACATATCCATGCAAAGTAATATCTTGCTGCCTTCAACAATGAGATTGATTTATATATGCTGATGTGAAAAAAATCAAATATATTTTAAATTTTAAAATTTCAAAATTATATATGTTGGTTCCCTTTTGCATGTTTATGTAATTTTCATATGTATGAATTGGTAGAATGGGAGTGAATTCATACATTTCGTATGTATGAATTTGGAGTAGAATGGTAACTTTGGAAAGGCAGGGTTACTTGCTCCACTGGGGCTTGGTTTTAAAAACATTTTTTATTTAAAATGTTTAATAAGCATGGCATTGTTTAAAATTAAAATTAAAACACTGATTTACTGCTTGGATTGTTTCTTCTTACATCATTCATTTCCTCTTCTCTACATTAGCCTCAGAGCCAGGAAAGACCAACTATTCAAAAGGAACAAAAGTGCTGGTGGTAGTATTTGAGGAACTGTTATGTTACTCTTGTAAACAAGAATGATTTAGGAATTTCTTCCTGATGATTGAGATTTATACCTCTCTGAATTACTTTTATTGTTGTTTTGTGATTTGAGCTTTGCTACTATTGGTGATCTTTATAATTTGCTTTATTATGCAGCTTCCCATAGGCAATTGGCATAGAAAAATAATGTCTAACTTTCCCTGCATGGTAAGCTCTAGAGGATTAAAGTAGGCCTTTCCGCATGTTATCAATCTCCCCCAATCTAAAGGCACTGTCTTGGCAAATAAACCATCACAAACTTGCCATACAAACTCATGCAGAAATATAACAATCATGGCATTCCATAGTAAATCGTAAAAAATGGAATTATTCTTATTCACATATGGGAGAATTGAGCTTTTGAGATAGAAAATCTCAGAGTAATTAGCAACAGCTAGGAAAATCACCACATTATTCTCCTTGGCTGTTTCTAAGACTTCAGGGTACATATACATTTGAAGGAGTCTGGAAAGTTGGGTCATATAGGCATTGAGCATCTATTTAAGGTCAAATGCTGTGGATATTGGCATATGGAAGTAAGAGTGATTTTTGCTTTTGAACAAAAATCCTAAATCCTAGCAATCAGATCTTAAGTAAGATCACAAGGTGGAATAACTCAGTTATACCAAAGATCTATTCTGGGATCAGAGTAAATAGTTATGTTAGTGAACAAAAATAACAAAATAGGTTACATAATTCCTTACGTGGCAATACTTAAATAAAAAGCAGTCAACTAAAATTTGCAAAATAATGGTAATTACTTCTACAAAATGGGATTTGGCAGTGGCTCCAAATGTTTTCTAGCAAGAGTAGCCTTTTTAATTTACAATAGTTTTCAAATCCTAAAAAGAAAAAATTGTATTTTTCACTTTTATTGTTTTTAATATACACAACGGTATACACTGCTATGTACTATGTATGTGTACACATGTAGACCAGTGAATGAAATCTATTTTAATAATAAAAAGTCTTTTGGAAATTGACTGGATGTCAGAATATTCCTGCGTAACTGAAAAGCTAGCCCAGAAAAGATGACATTGAAAGAAGGTATCAATAACACTGACATCTAATGGAAAGATTTGTCAAGGCTCCATTTCCTGTGACTTGGACCTATTGTTACTCTTGGCCTCATTCTTTTTAATTATCATGGAAGCGAGACTTCTTCAATGATAAATGTTCTCTTCCCATCCAGAATCTGGACATAAGAGAAATAAAACAGTTATTTAGCTTCAACTAATTCGGCATCATTTGGATAAGGATAGAAACATCCTGGGCTTAATAAGCACAAGTAAGTGTCATTAAAACACTAAGGAAATAATACAATAACTTTTGGCCCAGGGGAAACACAACAGAAATTTATAGATAAGGCAATTTTATGAGGCCGTGTGTGTGTGTGTGTGTGTGTGTGTGTGTCCATGCTCATGTACATATCTTATGTCATTGGGGGCAGAGTTTGGGCACAGGTATCCACATTACTACAGGGCAAACAAAGGGCTTTATTATGTTGAAGTTAATTTAGCATTGAGTATGTTATAGTCTTCAGTCTAAACAGAAGATGGGTACCTAAAATAATTGTCATAGATTATATGATTTAGCAAATTATTCTATTGGCCAGCCTTGTTTGCAAATTTAGTAAGGAGTTAATCATATATTAATTGTGAAGTCCAAAGAAGTAACTAATGTATATATTAGTCATCTCAGAGGACGTCTTTTTAAGTATGTGTATCAATTTCTTAGCCAATTATTTTTACTTAGCTTTTATTTATTCAATATTTATTAGTGTATGTTTGTAATAGATAGTGATTATATTCAGCTTGGGAGGTTGAGATAAATGAATATACATATTTTATATATACATATGTATTTTATATATACATATATATTTATAGTCTCGATCATTTTTACTCCTCTTGTTCCTCCACCCTACCCTGTCCTTTCCTTCCTTCCCTAGCCCCCTTTCCATTGGTCTTAGTTACATTATTACAAGTTAAAGGAGGAAAGATTTATTTTAGCTAACAGTTTGTAGAGGTTTCAGTCAATACTTTGCTGGCTCCAAGGCAGGCTGGCATGGCAGAGGCCCATGCCAGAGGAGAAACAGTCCATGGGAGGGTAGTCAGAAGGCAGGAAGCAGCAAGCCTTGCTTCTCTTTTATTCTATTTAGGCTAAAAACCTGTTGGTTGGTCCCATCCATACCCAAGGTGGGCTTTCCTATCATCCAGTCCCAGAACAATGCTAAATTGATCAATGGACTAATCCATTTATCACACCTATAATCCAGTATCCAACACCTATAATCCAGCCACCTCTCAAAAGTCCCACCTTTGAGCACATGAAGTATTGAAGGGATATTTAGATATAAGCCATAACACCACCTCTAGAGTCTACCTTCCTGTTTCTTAACGTAGCCTCTTTATTTTGCTCTTTAAATTATGTTTTGGGGCTCTCATATTACAGAAACCATGCAACGGTTAACCTTTTGTGATTGAGTTATTTCACTCAGTATAATGGTCTCAAAATCCACCCATTTTCTTTTCTTTTTTTTATTTTTTCCAGTACCAGGGATCAAATTCAGAACCTTGTACTTGCGAGGCAGGAGCAGTGCCACTGAGATAAATCCCTGGCCTCTTCACCCATTTTCTTACAAATAATTCAAATTATCTTTTTCATGGCTGAGTAGCACTCCATTGTGTATATGCATCATATTTTCTTCTTTATCCATTCATGTATTAATGGAAATATAAGCCACTTCCATAAATTAGCTATTGTGAGTTTTGTTTCTGTAAACATGGGTATGTATATATCAGTGCAGTATCATGACTTTAGTTATTTTGGGAAAATACTCAGGAGAGGTACATCTGGGTCAAAAGTTTCTATTATTAGTGTTTTGAGGAAACTTTATACTGATATCCAAGATAGTTATAACAGTTTACATTCCTGCCAGCAATGTAGAAGGGTTCTGTTACCACCACATCCTTGCCAGTATTTGTTTTCTGAATCCTTGTTGATGACCAATCTTATTGGAGTAAGGTGGAATCTCAGTGTCCTTTTGATTTACATTTTTCTAATGGCCAAAGATGCTGAACATTTTTTTCATGTAGTTAGTGGCTATTTCTACTTCTTCTGAGAAGTGTATATTCATTTTAATTGGCCATTTGTATTGAGTTTTTATTTTCAGAGCTACAATTTTTTGTATTAATTATATATTCTATATCTTAACCTTCTGAGGAATATCCATTAAATTTTTTCCCTTTCTTTAGTTTTTTTCTTGAGTTTGTTGGTTGTTTCCTTTTCTGTGTAGAAGCTTTTTAATTTGATATAATTCCATTTGTTGATTCTTGGTATTATTTCTTCTGCAGTTGGAGTTCTGTTTAGAAAGTCTTAGCATACGCACATGTCTTTAAAAGTTCAACCATTGTGGTCTTCTAGTACAGTCATTGTATCTCTTTTTATATATAGGTCTTTGATATATGTTGATTTGATTTTCACACAAGTTGAGAGATATGTATCAAGATTAATTCTTCTGCATGTGAATAATCAGTTTTTCCAGAACCATTTGTTAAAGAGGCTATCTTTTCTCCCGTGTATATTATTAGTCTCCTTACTGAAAATCAGATATTTGAAGGTGTTTAGGGTTGTTTCTTCATCCTCTATTCCATCAGTATCATACCATTTTTTACTACTATGGTTTTTTACAGTAACTTGAAATCTGGGGTTATAATGCCTCTAGCCTTGCACTTATTGCTTTGGAGATTCTGTGTCTCTTATGATTGCATTATGATCAAAGAGATTCTAGGTCTCCTATGATTCCATATGAAATTTTGCACTAAAAAACACAATTCAAAATTTCATATGGAATCATAAGAGACCTTTCACTTTTTTTTGGTGAGGTTTATTCCTAGATATTTAATTTATTTTTGAAGCTACTGTGAAAAAAAATATATATATATATTTGTGTGTGTGTGTTGAATTGTTCCCTTTACCAGCAAGTAGTGTCTTCTTTGTCTCTTCTGAACAATTTTACCTTGAAGTTCACTTTGTCTAAAAATAGGACAACTACTCCTACTTGCTTTCTGGCTCTCGTAGGATAGAGTACCATTTTCCATCCTTTGATTTTCAGTCTAGTGTCTCTTTATGGTGAAAGCATGTCCCTCATATGCAATAAACAGTAAGGTTTTGTTTTTTGATACAATGAGCCAGTCTGTGTCCTTCAACTGGGAAGTGAAAACCATTACATTGAAAGTTATTATTGAAATGTACTGAGTGATTCTTGTCACTGCATATTTTTCTGCTGCTGATTCCTTTATTTCTCTCTTTTGCTTAATTGCTCACCCTGCTTGTTGCATTTATTCCTTTAGGTCTTTGTTGTTATTGACCTCACTGTCTATGTGTAGATCTTCAGTAGTATTCTCTGGAACACCGGTTTGGTGATCATGAATTTCTTAAGATGCTCTTTTTCTTAGAAACTCCTTATTTCTCCCTCAATTTTGAAAGATAGTTTTTCAGGGTAAATTAATCTAGGTTGAAAGTTGTTTTCCATTAAGGCTTGACAAACGTCACTTCAAATTCTCCTGGTCTTCAAGTTTCCTTTTCAGAAATCTGCTGTAATCTGACATGATTGCTTTTATAGGTTATTTCTAGCTTTTCTCTAACAGCTTTTAAATTTCTGTTCTTGTGTTGGACTTCTGAGATTTTAACTCTGATGTGTCATGCAGAAATTCTTCTTTGATCTTGGCTATCGGGGTTTCTATATGCCTCACTTACCAGGAAGTTAAATTCTTTCCCTAAACTGAAATTTTTCTGCTATGATTTCGGTAAGTAAATTTTTATACTGTGCTGTCCTTTGATCTTTCTTTAACTTTTAAAATTGTTAAGTTAGTTTACTTTGAGTCATTTAACAAGCATTGGATCCAGTTTCCGTAATCTCTTTGTTATTTTTAAGGTACTTTTTGAGTATATGGTCTCTTATATCCACTTTATCTTCTAGTTCCTCTCATTGGTCATTTCAGTGCTATAGACTCAATAGCATTTTTTTATATCCTGAATTTCTGTTATATTTTCATGGTCTCTAATTCTTTACTAAAGTGATCATTCATATGTTGTATCATCTTGGTTAGTTCTAGCTTTTTGTGTCATCTTTAAGCTTCCTGATCATTTGCAATTAAGATCCTTATTTGTTTAATTACACTATCTTTTAGCTGACTGAACATCTTATTGATCTGTGTTTGTTGTTTCTTCTTTTATCCCTTCATACTTTTCAGTCAGTTGGGTTTTGACTGACCTCCATCATTGTCTATCAGGTCAGATTTTGGGGAATCAAGAATTTTGGGAGGGCTCTTTTCTTTTTTCTCTTGTTTCTGTGTGTGTGTGGGGGCGGTGCATGCTGAGGACTCGGGGTCAATTAGAGTAGAAAATCTCTGTCACCAGTGTGGAGATCCCATTGGATAGTGTATGCTTCCCAGTCATGCAGTCTTGGCTTTGGTTGCATTTGATATTCATATACCTCTTCAATCTACTCAGCTTATTAGGGTCACATCCTTTCACTGTGTTGCAAGGAGAAAACCACATGTGGTTACATCAGCATCTACTGAACCAACCATATATTAAATATGTACATTAAAATTTATTTTAACAATTTCACCCTTTTTGCAATGTCCCGTAAACACTGTGATTTATTGTTAATCTGGTTGTCTGGAAGATGGAGGAAGAGAGAAAGTCAAAGGAAGGGAAAAAGATGTGAGTATATCTGAAAGAAGAAAAAGAGAAAAATGTTAACAGGAAATAAAAGAAGAGAGCAAACTGTGTGGATTTTTTTATAACTAGTGTGAAGGGCTGGTGGAATGGAAGTCTGAGAGAATATTTGTGGGAGTGTGAGAAGGGATATAGAGAAAGAAAAGGGTTATTGCAGACTGAAGGAAAATGTGACAAGTTAGAACCTGTAAATATCCAGACAGTAAACTGTACTTAAATCTAAATTTTGAAGTAGGTTGCCCTGACTCACCCATGAACGGTACTATCTAGATTGAAGCACTGGTTAATTCCTATTCTCCTTTTCACATATACAGACACTTCCTATGTAAGTTTTGTGTGTGTGTGTGTGTGTGTGTGTGTGTGTATGTGTGTAATGGCAGGTGAACAAGAGAAGAAAGGAGGGAAAGAAACAAGCAAGAAAAAGTAGAAAAGATAACAATGGAAAAAACGAACACAGTTATAAAAGTACAATGGAAACAAAGTCTTTGTAAATAGGGAAGGTTGGAGGGGTTGATGGGAGGGCAGGGAAATGGGGAAAAAATAAGAACCAAGAGAGATTATGTAAAGGTGCAAATTTCCAATGATGGATGTCATTATATTGTATATCTAAAATGTACCAATAAAATTATTAATAATAAAAAAACAGAATTAAAGTGTCCTCTCCATAAAGTGTATACTGAGGTCTGAATTAAGCCAGCAAGCTCTTCCCCCAGGTGCACAAGGGGAAGCTTTGACTTGTGCGATGTCTGGATGGACTGGTTTTAGCGCTTTCCTGCACCTATGCATGCACAACAGGTGCATTTCTCCTCCTCCTCACCACAGCCTGTCCTTCTTGTCCCGTGACTCCCTTAGCCAGGCCTCTCCTATGATGTCTTATCTTGCCTGCCAGTAGGTGAAAAGGACTGGAAGTCTGAATGGACCACTGAGCCTGCCTCCTCTCTGTAGGTCACACTCTGCTTAGCTTCATTTTGCTCCTGTGGGCGTGGCCAGCAGAAGTTTTAGCTTTTGTCATATGTTCAGTCACTTTCAATTGAGTTGGGCAGGGGCTGCAGTGTTATTTGGCTAGGACCCAATCTTTTGCTAATTTCTGAAGTCTTTCTGGATCTCCACTCCCTTCCATCCTCAATAATACCCATGACTCTCTGCTCACTTTCTGTAAGGATCAGGCTGGCTTGCCACATCATGCCCTCCAGCAACAATGCGTAGCTCCACACCTCCTAACCTGCACCCCTCTCTTCCCTCTGCAGAGTCACTTTCCTGCCCAAATTCTGTGGTGCCGAGGGCTCCAAGTTCTTAGCAGCCTTTGGCTGGGGAGTGAGGGCTTCTCTTGAGGTCACCAAGTTTCAGACAGTGGCCAGGTTACTGCATGGACACAGAAGTCCCCATAATGAACAATGGGGAGTGACTATTCTGGTTCGACATGAATTATTTTTCTCCCTAGGTCTTGCCTATGTAGTCTGTGGCTTCAGCTCTCCCAGTGATCAGCCTTGAGTCTCTAATCTCTGCCTTTCCCTTGCCCTCTTTACTTATCTGAGTGCCTGCCACTGCTACCTCAGAAACCCATTTGCAAATGGGATCTTGCTTGCTGGGTCTCCCCTCCCAGTGGGCAGGGAGTATATGTTAAGAGCCTTCTTAAGGGTCCACTGTACAACTGTCTCTTTCCCTCAGGATGTTAGATCCATTCTCAAGATTCCGTGTTTGCCAGACCTTGGGGGAAAGGGCTGCAGTAATCTAGAAGCTTCCTCACATCACCTTCTAAACCCTTCTGACACTGTACTCCTTGATCTGGTGGGTTTCTCTTTCAGGTCAATTCTCTGTATCTGGCTTTGTTTCTCTCTCCTTTTTTCTACATACCTGCATATCGAAGTGTATTTCCTTTAAACTTTCCTCATGCACTTCTGCTCTAGTAAGATGAATTTCCTCTACTTAGCTTTTTAAAAATAAATTCTGAGTAGCATGACTTTTGAGAAGTCAACATATAAAGTATACTTGGGCTAGGGATTTAGCTCAGTGGTTCCAGGGCCTGCCTCACAAGTGCAAGGTCCCGAGTTCGATCCCCAGTACCCAAAAAAAAAAACCAACAAAACCACACATATAAAATATACTCTTTTCAGTGAATTTGAAGACTGCATGTTTATAGAATATCACATAAAGTTTATGATTGCTGTGTGAATAAATATACATTTAAATGTATCTTGGATTCAGCTATGGGTTAGTCTCCCATTTTTCCTTCTAATTAATTCAGCATATTTCTTTTATTCCATTAACAGCTGGTTTTTTTCCAGTATATTTCACTGGAAATTTATACAGAAAAGAATCATAACTGTGAACAATTCCCAAATGCTTTGACTTCCTACTAAAGAGGAAAAAGAAACATTTGCTGCTTTTGTTTTTCAAAATAAATTTATTCTCCAGACCACTCTCTGTAGTCTGTGTTTTCATTCAGTGCTGCTGACATAAATTTATTTTAACCTGATTTGAAATTTCACTTCTCCATATAACATTTTCAGGTGCTGATTACAACACATATTTGAATGGAAAAATGAAATTGGATAGATTTCTGCCAAGCCACTTACCATGTAGGACAGACGCTATCTTCTGTTGGTACTGGATGAAGCATACTAAATAGTAAACCTCACAGTGATTGAAATTAGTTAGTAGAGTAAAGTTTTAGGGTCTTGAATAAAAAAGAGGGCTGTATATCCCTAAGGTTTAGGAACTAAAGCTTAAGATAAATAATTGTTTATTTCAATTTTTTTGCCATCTAGGAATCACCTTGTTAGTAAACCAATTGGGAATTTAATATATCTAGCAATGTTGTGGGTTATTTGATGTATAGAGCAGAAACTACCCGGTGCATAGAGATGATCCATGTGCTATTAAGTCATATGTCAAAACTGCTGTGTTGCGGAGAAATGGAAAAAAAAATGTGAGACTAGGATAATGAACTCCACTTGAATTCAATTACTATTAATGTACTATTGCACCCACATGGATGCTTTTTCTGTTTCTCCTTTCTCATATTATCACTGAAATATTCAGAAATAAGTTACAGGTATCATGATACATTACTCCTATATAATTCTGTGTGTATCACCAACCAAAAATGTATCCAGTTTACATTGTTAGAATACAATTATCAAATTAAGAAAATCTACAATTCACATAATACTATTGAATAAGTAATACATCCTCAAATTTATTTTATTAAGCAATGTCTTTTATGACATTATATTCCTGACCAATGATTTGATCCAAGATCACATATTTCATTTAGTTGTCAGGTTTCTTTTCTCTCTTTTAACTTGGAACATCTCCTCAACCTTTTATGTTCATATTAGTTATACATTCTGACATAACACATTACCTCAATAGTTACTGGCTTAAGTAACATTGTATTAAGGTTTCTATGGGTCAAATTCAGTTTTGTTCTGTACTTCAGAGTCTTTCACATTCTCCAATCAAGGAGTCAGTGGGGGCTTTCGTCATTTCAAGGGCCAGGTTGGGTGGGAACTAGTGGAATAGTTCACTAGTGTGTTTGGAAGCAAACTAGGCTGTTGGACCAAAGGCCTCAGTTTCCTCCAGGCTGTTGTCTAGAAGCTGAACAGGGCTATTTACAATTCACAGAATACCAACTGCTTCATCAGAGTATCTGAGAAAGTATGTGTTCTGATTAGAAAAATGTTTAGGAGGATCTAGTTCTCCCTGTTCCCAAGGTGGACTCAGAGTCAAACAAAATTTGAATACAATGGGAACATCAGGAGGAGAAACTCAAACTTCTGTGGATCTGTTTGGTACAAATCCCACCACTTTGTGCTTTACCGGTGTCTTCCCAGCAGGTGACCAGATGATCTAATGGAGTTTGTTGAGGTTTATAGTGTGGAAGAGAAGCTAAAATGACCTTGTGGGTGTTATGTCCCTCTGGACAAATTCAATTAATTTTTGCTGTTGCTTTAACGCATGAATATATTGGAGGGATTGATATTTAGATACTTTTGTTTTCAGCATCACATAAATACCTGAACGGACTCTCTCAATTGATCAGAGCCCCCCGCCCCCCCCCACAAGAGTGTGGTGTGTGTATATCTTGGTGCCTTTAGGACCCTACAGATCTATTGATTGCTTTGATTTACAAGCCTCTGAGACTGCTTGTCAACTGGAGACTCCAACAAAGTAAAGGAACCTCTATTGCAGGTGTCCCTTGAGATTTTGACCTAGTCTCACCTCTGGCATGTCTACCCTCTGCATCCATCTTGGAAAGCAACTATTAACATGATATGGAATCCATGACCTAGAGGTTGCTCTTACTCTCCAGTCTGATAGCCTGGGACAGTATCTCAGATTGAACACAATAAATAGCTCAGAGGGAAGGGTTTAGAAATTCTCGCATGTGAAATGGAAATAACATTGCATACCCAAGAGTAGCTGTCTTCATCCCAGAGGTATCTCAAATTTACAATATTTATTTAGGGGAAAGTTTATCTCATACTCCACTGCCTCAAATCTGCATCCAAAAGGTCCTCTACATGTCAGGGCCTGGTTCACCAATAGTTCAATTAGGTGATAATGCTATTTTCTGGTCACTGGAGCTCTTCAGCTTATGCACCAGTCATAGAGAACCAAACTGGATGTGACTGCCTCATCGAGTGGACAGGATCTTAAGGCGATTCTCATAGTTCTGGCTAATTCTGCTTTGAAGAAAATTTTTTATATCTGATTCTGTACTAATGGTGCAGCTACTTAGTCCTTCCCTTGGAAAATGACAAGATGTTTCTCTTTACAGCCATGAACTATGGAAGGAAATCAGTACATGCTGATTGAACAGTCTGGGCCATTCATGAAGATGTGCATGAAAAGGTTCAGATTTTGAAACTGATTGGATCAAGATGCTGAATGAGCTCTCCTTGCTGGCATGCATTACTTTGCCTAACAAAATAAGTAAGACAATTCAAATAACCCAGGGCACACTGAATGATGACATATCCATAAAGTTGAAGAACAAACAAAACTAATCTACTATGCCAATGTAACCACTATCCAGCGATGAGGACTCTGTTGACTGCAAAGGTGAAGGAGGCCATTTTCTGGAATAATAGAAATTTCTATATTCTCATGTAGGTTATTGTTAGATCAAAATTCAATTATCATTTCAAAATGCATCCATTTTCCTACAAATAACTCAAGGTTATCTTTCTTTGGCACAGCAGTACACCATTGTGTCAATACCACACCGTCTTTATCCGTCTTCATCTGTTGATGGATGTATAGGCTGCTCCCAAGATTTAGCTATTGTAAGTTGTGCTGCTATAAGCATATCTAATGGTTTCTGTTATATGAGAAACCCACAATTCAGATAAAGAGCAAAATTAAAAAAAATAAATAAGAAGAAATAGGGAGATGGATCTTTTTCAAAAGGGACAGGGACTAAAATATAGAGGGAAGAGCGAGGGAGGAAAAGGGAAGGCCATGAAAAAAGGATTGACATGTGTTCTGCCACAACTCCCCACAAGGAATGTCATCGTTATGCACTACAAAAGTGTACCAATAAGAATTAAAAAGAATTCAAGTATCTGTGTATTTTAAATGTGTGAATTTTAACACGTGGTAGTACTTAAAATTATTTTAAAGGAAGTTAAAAGAAAAAACTAAATTAAAACGATTTCTAGGGGAAGATCATTCTTCTCCTATGCCACCTAGTGCCTGAGGTCAGAAGGTCAAACTTTCTTTTTTCTTTTGTTTGGGCTACCTGTTTACTTCTTGTTCCCTGTTGTATTTTGAAGAGTCCTGTGGAGGATAGCTGGGAGATTTCTCAGACATTATATTCTGAGGAGTCCTGAGGTCAACTTGGGAGTTTCTCAAACTACATCTTCTCTTCCATATCGTATATTCAGCGAAGTGTGCTCTCAATCCTTGGCAGACACCTACAGAATAAAGAATGGCAGCCCTGCTTTTAGTACAGTTCCTGTTTTAGTCTATGATTATTTTACTCATCATACCCCTTTTTGATGCCATTATAAAATAAGTTTTAAAAGATGTGTGTATATGGACGTATGTGAATTTCAAACATGTTTTATCCAGCTTTTTTTTTTTTTCAGTCAAGAAAGTCATTCTGGGAAACCTCCTGTTGAAAAGAAGTGATTCTTGGTTTTCATTGTCCCTCTGTGCTTTAGACCAGCTGTCTGAGGTTTTATCTGGAATGGGAAGATTGATCTCTGCAGTGACCGAATCTAGTGTAGCTGATACACAGTTGGCCTCCTTTCTCAATCCCCAGATCAGAACTGCATCTAAGATTTCCATCTAGGTGCAGTCCTCCTGCAATAAAATTATTCACTCACTGAATTCCTGGAGGTTTGGCACAAGTCCTGTGTTTTGGCTTTTTTTTTTTTTTAACCATCTCTGGTGGACAATTTTACCAAAAATGTAACCATAGGAGTAGGCACAGCTTTTAAATTTCTTTCACAGGTTGGAGCAGCTCATCCTCATTTCTGATTTAATATAATATAGATGGTTTTGTATATATTCACGCCTATCTTGTAGTAGATGCAAAGGCCTCATGGTATTCTTGGTACCAGTTAAAGTCACTGCCTGCACTCAGTAATTGACTGAATATTTTTGTTTCAGTCAGTCAGATTCAAACATGATCTGCCTTACAATTTTATTTTAGAAAGTCGATTTTATCTATCATTTCAATCAGAGAGGAGAAAGCAACTCAAAGCATTAACTGAAAGAGTGATACCTGAACTCAGATATCCATTTCTGGATTTTTTGTTAACATTGAGTCCTCTGCAGTACAGTAAACCATCTTGTAATCTTTGGCATAGACAAATTGAGTCCTGTTTGTGAAGTTATTTTTCCTAGAAAGTTTGAATAAATCTTCCCTCAATTTCTCACTCCATTTTAAAAATAACCCTTTCATAGATTGTTTTCTTTTCAATATTTATTTATTTATTTATTTATTTATTTATTTATTTATTTTTGGTACCGGGGATTCCATTTCTATTTTTCATTAGCACGTTTGCAGTACATTATGATTGCATTCCTTTTGAAAAGTTGATGCATGTACCACCATCTTAATTCTTTCTTCATCCTCTACCCTTCCTTCCCCTGGCATAATCACTTGGTTCCCTTCCTTTTGCAGATGAGCTATCTCCTTTTGCCCTATTACTATTACTAATGTCCTATTACTTTCCTTTTATTTTGTTCTTTATTTATATTTCAGATTTCTCATATAAGGGAAACCATTGGTATTTAAGTTTGTGTGTCTGATTTATTTAATTTAACACTATGCAAGATGCATCCATTTTCCTACAAACAACTTGAGTTCATCCTTCTTTATTGCAAAGCAGTACTTCATTGCATATATAATATATACATTTTTTTTCATTCATCTGTTGATAGATATACTGACTGTTGCCAAGGTTTAGCTATTATGAATTGTGCTGCTATAAACATGGGTACACATGCATCACTGTAATCTGATATTTTTAACTCTTTTAGGAAGGTACCTAGAAGGAAAATAGCTGGGTTAAATGGAATTTCTATTTTTAGGTTTTTGAGGAATCTCTATACTGATTTTCATAAAGGTTGTACTAGTTTACATTCCCACCATGCAACATTGTTTTGTGACTCTTTTCTCCATTGTATTTTGAGATGCTGGGGAGCAGATATCATCTCTTGCTCAAGTCTGAATTATCAATATATAGCACTGTGTCTGCAAAATTGGGAGCTCAAGCAATAACTAAAACTAATTAATTAGGTAATTAAGCACCTTTGATTACTTTGCAGAATTTTAGAGCCCTAGAGTGCCCAAGCTCTTCTACTTTATTTTTATTCTCGACAACTTATTTTTTTTTTGGTACCAGGGATCGAACTTGGGTCCTTGTGCTTGCGCAGCAGTCAGCGAAACCACTGAGCTAAATCCCCAGCCTCACATGTTCCTTCTTATCTCTAGGCTTTCCTCTTAGTTGGAATGTTGTCTCTCTGCTTTGAAAATCGGTGATGTACATGTGGTATATTTAGCAACTCTATTTACAATACTATTTTTGAATCATGAAACACAATGACTGATGTATACATATTTAAAAGACATACAAATGAAAAGCCTCAGAAAAATTGTAGGAAAATCTAGAAGTGAGTGAAACCTAGGTGACATTAAACACAAGTTTCAAATTTCACTTTGATTGCATTTGTCAGAGTTTTGCTGAGCTGTCTGACATGTGCCAGGGTTTTAATGGGCAGCAGAGCAATATAATGTCTGGTGGTCATCACGCTGTAGTTTACTTTCCTGAGGTTCCAGGACTGAGGAGCTTATTCAGATTTTGCTGTTGCAAACCACACAAATAATATGCTGACATTAAAGCTTGCAATTTGACCAAAATGTGTATTTAAAAAACCATGAATATGTTCCATCCAAGCATGATACTAGATAAAACAAGTACCACAAGATCCAGTTTGCATGTGTTTAAAGAGGAAACTATTGTAGTCATTGGATTTATCCCTCAGAGTTTTCAATTCACATTGAAAAGTATAGCAGGGTAGAACCAAAAATGGAATTTTGAAAGCTGAATCTGTTTTTGGCACCCACTTTTGGAGTGAAAGCCTTCAGATACATTTCCTTTAAGTGCATTACACAGGAAATTCAAAGTGATCAAGCTTGTTTATTTTAATTTCACTGTTCTATAAAAGTTCTATAAAAGTCACACAAGAATTCAGGTAATTTTTTAAATTTTATTTTAAGCTTGTTTAATAAGGCATCTCTGAAACCACCAAATATATGAATTAGATATCAGATTAAATGCCTGTTAAGTATAGAAACTTAATATATATATAACATATATATATTGGTGAGCTGTTAATAATCTGAAAGGACCAAAAATGTTTGTAGGTGGAGGGATTTGGCATACAGATTTTGTAGTGTGTCTGCCCAGATTTAAATCCCAGAATCATTGGTCTTGGCTGAGTTACCTAAATTCTCTGCCCGTTTGATACCTCTTGCATAGAATCAATATTCATTTCATAGTGTTTTTCAGTGAATACAAAATGAAATATAAACTGATTTTATCCTCTTAGACAAAATATACACCATAACACTGTATAAAAAACTGCAACATATTTATGAGTATATATATAGAATTGTTGGCAAATGAGATAAGTTAATTCATATAAATACAAACATGAGTTCACATACATTTTCATAGAATATATACCCACATATACATAAATTCATAAATATACTCATATATTCAGATATATGAGAGTAAAGTGCTTTGAACAATAAGCACCTGGTTCACAGTAAATAATATGCATTACCAATTATCATCATTATTGTTATTATTAATTATCATTTGTACTTTTAGTTGATGTTACCATGGAGTTAAAGCTTTTATTTACATCCATGGTAGTCTATTCCCATTTATTCTGTTTTCTCTTTCCCATATCTTCATTATTCTCCTCTACTGGATTTTTGCCAACTAACATGCAAACATATTAAAGTATTTCTCATTTTAAAAATATCTTTCTGTAGGGAAAGTGTCAGAGTAATAGAAAGCAACTTCATTTTTCCCTCGAATCAAGAGTACTGATTCAGCTGATTACTTATGCAGAAGATATCTTGACCTGTACCTCATACTTTACTGATTCCAAATGAATTATAGACATAATTTTTTAAAAGTCAATATAGATTATAAAGAAAGAGAGAATGTCTTCATTATTTTGGGATACATACAAGTTTTAAAAATAAGAAACAATGAGACTATCACCATAAACAGAATAATTTGCAAAATTGGACTTCCTTAAAATTTAGGATATCCATTCTGAAAAAGCATACATACAGTGAAAAGAAAAGTTTTAGATTTGGATAAAATATTTGAAAATCATATAATCAAGAATATATTCAAAATATATTATGAATATCTATAATTCATTAAGAAAAAAGACAAGATAACCCAATTAAAACACTGGGCAGGCCATTCAGAGAAGAATAATCCACATAGTCTGTAAAGTATTCAACTTCTGTAGTAATCCAATAAATAAAAATTAAAATCACAGTAACAGTTCTCCATGCTGACCAAAATGGCTGAAAATTAAGTGATAGAAGATGCCGATTATTGGCAAGGATATGGAACAACTGGAATGCTTATTGCTGATGGGAAAATGTAGCTACAACTACTTAGTAACTCTTGGCAGTGTCAACTAAAGGTGACCTTAGTTATGCCCTATGTCCCAGTGATTCAGCATACTTTCACATTTACTTGTCTGAAATAGTCACCTTGCCAGTGTCTATTTCCTGTAACAGAATGTAAACACCAGAGGACAGAGGTTGTTGCCTGTCATGTTTGCTGTTGAAATCCATGTATCTAGAACATAGCCTGGTCCACTCTAGACAGTTAAAATATAACTTTCAATTCCTCTCGTAATATTAGAAGGAGCTTTCAGAATGGCAAGCTTGTCCTTTGGCAGATATTATCACTCTCTTTCATGATTTTTCTTTTGTGATTTTTCAGAATAAAGAGGTTAATCATATCCAAAATTAATACAATAATTCATAATCATATACAATAAATTAACAATATATTAAAATTCTAATTTAAATAACCTCAGTCACCCCAAATAAAATTAGTCAAATGGAAATTTTATCTCTCAAGCATTTAAAGTCACACTAATTTTTAAATTTATTTTTCTATCACTCCATTGATATGTAGTGAAAAACAAAATTTGTTCATTACCATTTAATCCAATTGTGATGTAGATAACTGATTTTGGAGAAATTTATAAAAGAATAAGTTAAATTTTTATATGGATGGTACTGAGTAGATCTATTTATTTATGTATTTATTTTAGCTGCAGAGATAGCAATTCTAAAATGCATAGGAGAGATTTATATCAGAATTAAGAAAGTCTTCAGGAAATTAAGTGTTAAAACAGACTTTTGTTATGGGAGTGAAATTTTCCAAGAGGAATTTTTAATAGAATAGCAAATAACAAATATTTCTATAATGGCTGCTAACAAAGCGGCTTAAAATTTAAGCACTTTCTTCCCTTGGTGTAGAAAATATAAATTTTGAGGTTTACTTGGTTTTCTATTTTATCTGACATAGTCCACATTACTGTATACAATTTGAGTAAGAAATACTTTATCCAGATAATTTTCATGTGTTAACACAGATGATGAATTGTGTTTTGCAATGATCCCAAACACAAATTGTGTAACATTAGCTTAATAATGACTTTAATTTTGACAAATAAAATTGAGAATATCTGACGATGTGATTACATTCAATAATTTGCTAGTATTGATTTTGGCAAAGTGTTTGTCAGAGTTGTGAAGTAGATGATATTCAGTAGAAAAATATAATTTCACTGAGATACACTGTGACACCAGGTACTTCTGTCTCTATCAACCTAAATGTTCTCAGCTAGAAAATGTAGATAAGAGACAATAACTATTTTACAAGAGACATATGATCAGCAAATAAGATACTGATAGCCTACCCTTTAGTACTGGCTCTGGTACATGGCACACATACAATAAACATTAGGTATTATCATTACTGTAATTATTTTTAAATATTATTTTAAATACTCCTCTGAATTGCCATAATAGCATTATATATATAAAACTGTTCTTATTTTGCAAAGGAACTCATGAAAGAATGAAAATAAAATAGCATATTTTAGTAGGTATTTTTGCTATTCACCATAAACACACTGAGAATACAAATATGAACAAAGGCAGCTTTTCTTCTCCCAAGGAGCTTTTCTTGTTTTGATAGAGATTTTAAAGAATGTTCCATAAAAAATGTTGTCAAGGTATTAGAACAAAGTAACTAGAAATGAAATTGAAGCCATACAGCAGAAGAATATTCACGGACATAGAATATAGACTCAGGTGATAATATTTTCTTTAGGTAAAAATTTGAAAACAATAAGAATCTGAAGTATATTTTAGATAAACTTTCAAAGCTTTTATCCTCAACAAATGTACCTACATCTATGTCAAAAGTGACCACACAATATTACTGTCAAATATAAAATTTGTTTCCTTGATGATCTGCTTTATCATTAGCTCAGAATATTTAACTGAGATTAAAAATATATATAATATTACGGCTGCATTTATTCCCTTGTCTGGAAAGCAAAACATGCTTTGCTCTTTCTTTCACTGACTTACACTGGTTGAACTTGGAGAGACAGTAGCTGCAATGTGATCTGATCTATAGCAGACATTTCCTAGGGTGAATAAGATATGAGCCTATCATAAATAAAACCAATGGACACACTTCAGCTCCTTAGCAATTAGTGGAGATGGGTACAAAGAAGGGAATTATTTGCACAGAAATCAAATTTAGTTTTCAAACCCATATTTATAATTTTGAGAAGAGCCAAGAACAAAAAAAATTTAAATGGTTATTAAGGGTTTTATGGAAACTGGATAAATGGATAGTTCCAATACGAAGCCAAATGGAAGCATAAAAAAAGATAATTTAGCAGTGGCAGAAAACATTTGGATCTTGAAATAATATATTTAGAAATGAAGACACCAGTTGTTGAAACAATGACAAAGCCAATCAAAAATGATTTCTCCATTCTAAGGCCTCTCCAGGGATTTTGGGTATTGCTTTTCCATCAGTTTTTCGTTAGTGAACTTAGTTTAACATTTAGCTTTATAGAGTTATGTAAGAAATGCTGTTTCTTTTTGTAAATTTTTCTCTGCCCTACTTTTTTATCATTAAAATGCAGTTTACAATCTGAAATTTTAGGCAGCTCCTTCTCTCTGTATTTTTTATTTTAATAGTTTGTAACTTTATTTTGTTTTATTTCTTTAAATAATACTATTTATTCAGTATCTGCTCTGGGACAGTCACTGTCTTAGGTACTGTGAAAAAATAGTCAATCAGACACAGTTAACATCTTAAAAGAAACGTATATAACCAAGGATGTATGTGTGCGCGCGCGTGCGCGTGTGTGTGTGTGTAGATTATGACTATAGATAAATTATATAGAAATAGTTATATGGCTATACATGTACATAAATATATGAATATATACATACACAAGATAGGGATGAATTGAAAATAAAATAATGAATTGGTAAAAATGAAGTTACTGAAGAATAGAACTAAATAGCATTTTCAACCCAAAGCTACCAGAATGAGGAATCCTGGCAGGCTATAGGGACGGGCGATCTTATTACTAAGTTGAAAAGTAAAAAGTGGAAGCAGACTAAGGAAGTGCTCAGTACTGGTGGAAAATTATTTGAAGGATTCATATGATTCACTAGGGAAAGGCAGAGGAAAAACATTTGAATAAAATAGGATAAAAATAATTACCATGATTTCCTTTAAGAAACTGAAGGCATAGAAAAAATTAGTACAGTACTATAAAATTCTTTACATTTTAAATCTCTTCACTTTATTTAATCAAATACTAATGGAGAAATAGAAACTGAATATATAGCAAGTTGCATGGTTTTAAAAAATCCCTTTGATTATTTTTTTCGACATGATGCGTGTAGATTAAAATGAGGCTTTCCCAGAATTTGCAGAGCCAAAAGCAAGAGTACAAATGGAATGAAAATACCAAATAGGAAAATGTTCTCCTACATTTCCTTAGAGGGCAAGATTCAAGTTTTTGATGATACAAGAGCCGAGAAGATGGCAATACATGTGTAAAAACTGTCCCTGGGCTCAGAATGGCAGACCAGCTCCTTCTATCTAGTCCTTAATTACACTGACTTGTTCAAATATGGACACTCTACTCCACGTAGTCAAGCTTTCTATGCAAAGAGACACGGTGATACGATTTGCCACAGGGAGAAAGGATCCGGGAGGATGCCCAAGTGAACGCAGGCAGTTTGGACAGATTTCTAAAGTTCTGAACAGCCATGTCATTGTCTTGAAACTGCGGTGTGGTTCTTTTCCACCCCTCTTAGGTCCTTCAGATTTTTCTCCTGTGGAGGGGATTGGCTGGAGGAAGGTCAGAGTAGAGGACTCTAAAGTAATGAGACTCAACGTGTGGTCCTCCAAATGGCTCCATGAACTACTTATTTTGGTCCATTATGAATGAGGAGCTTCACTAAAATTTAAACAAAGTACATTATTCATCCTTATCTTAATCATAGATCCATACTATGAAATGATATTGCTCTAAAGCATAGCACTCAAAATGGGGCCACTCTTCACCAGTTCTAAAGTTAGAGTTACAAACAACTAATAAAAGAAAACAAATGCTTGTTCATATATAACATATTCCCAATACATGTTTCTATTAAAGTCTTAAATAATCTCCATCATCTATGACAGTGCTGTTACAAACAAAAATGAGTCACCAGTGATTGCACATTATATTCTGAGTAATGTCAGTTTAAATTTAAAAAACAAAACGGCCTGGTGCAGTGGTGTGCACTTGTAGTCCAAGTGAGTGGGGAAGGTGAAGCAAGAGAATCCCTTGAGTTCCTGAGTTTAAGATCAGCCTAAGCAGACATGGAAAGACCTGTTTCAAAAACAAACTTCACTAAGATTTTGTTCCTATTTTTCCATTTTCTCATATTAATCCCATTCCTTTCTATCCTTTCCCCTAGCCCTCCCGCTGCCTTCCCCTTTGCCCCTTTTCTTCCTATTTCACATTACCTATCATACATTCAGTCCTTATTTACACTTTCATTTCTCACACCAGAGAAACTATTCAGTATTTATTCATGTGGTCCTATTTATATCACTTAAGAGTATCGCCTCAATGTGCATCCACTTAGCTATAAATGTCTCTAATTTCTCATTTTTTAAGGCTCAATAGTACTCCATTTTATTAAAAAAACCCACATGTTCTTTATCCAGTCTCCAGTTGTTGGGCATTTGGGCTGTTTCCAAGTTTTAGCTATTACAAACTGTGCTGCTATGAACATGGG
>NW_004624730.1:66140297-66190857 GCF_000247695.1 Heterocephalus glaber
CTCCTGTTATCTGAGAAATTATTTCTGGTTTCATTTTTTCCAGATCCCCTTTTGTTGCCAGTTCAGTGGGTCCAAGTGGTTGAGTATCAGAGGGTTCCATCTCATTTCCCTTTGGGGTTGCTGTAGGTGATCTGGAAGTCTTGTTTTGAGACTTATTTATGTGTTTTCTCATTTCGACTGGTGGGGGGGGCTGCTCTTAGTGCCTGCATGGATTACCTCCTCTGAGCTGGGAGAGGTGGGACAGGGGCCAGGAGTGGTAGGGATGGTGGCCCAAAAGCCCTTTCCTGTGGGCTGGGAGCAGGGGGAGGGATGGTGGCCGGGAAGCCCCTTCCTCTGGACCAGGAGCAGTGGGATGGAGGCTCAGAAGCCTCTACCTCTGGGCTGGAAGAAGTGGGAGGGATTGTGGCCCAGAAGCCCCTTCCTCTGGGCCAGGAGCGGCGGGACAGAAGGTGGCCCAAAAGCCCTTTCCTCTGGGCTGGGAGCAGCAGGAGGGTTGGTGGCTGGGAAGCCCCTCCCTCTGGACCAGGAGCAGTTGAATGGGGGCTCAGAAGCCCCTACCTCTAGGCCAAGAGCGGCCAGACTCAGTACTGTGGTCTGGTGGTCCGGTGTCCTCTGCTACTTTGTAGTGTGGAACCAGGTGGCTGCCTGTCTGCAGCGGGCTGACTTGGCCTGTTCCACGCTACTGCAGATCTCAGTAGGGCCATGTCTTTCTCTTTATAGATATGGTAAATAAGCTCTGGAGAGGGTAAGCAGTTTTACAGAACTCAAAGAAAGACAAAAGCATAATTTTCTTTCTTAAATCAAGAAGCACCCTTCTACCACTACTACCCCTAAAACTGACTTTTACCAATTATCTTCTTTTAGGCCACCAAGCTTACTAAGAATAATTTGTACTTGAGCAAGAAGCTCATTCTATGGAGTGTGGATCACCATCTAGTCAGCTTTTGATACATAACCACATCAATTGTTCATTCCTTCAGCCAAATATCTACTGAGTAATTTCTATGTGGGAGGCACACTTAGGCACAATGAATTCTGGACAAATGATTAGAACATATTCAGCACCCTTACTACCATCAAAAGCTATTAATCAAGTGCGGTTGAAGAAATAGAAATGAATATCAGATGTAGCATTTATTCCAATACAAAAAAATGCTATACTCTTTGAGGGATCAGTTTATAGGTAATTAGAGGAAGTAAAGAATACATTCTGGAGTGATGAAGATAAAATAAAGCTTTAAATACAAGGTCACACCTAGGATTCAGAGGGTTTTCCTGCAAAGGAGAGGAAATGGAGGCAATTCTTCAGGGAAAGGGGGCAGCTGAAGGACAGAGCAGAAGATTCCAGGGTGTCTGGGGTGAGGAGACCACAGCAGTGATTATGATCAAGACTTACACTTTGATTTCTAACAAAGGTCACACTGTGTCATGTATGTTAAATGAAACCAGTAATAATATAAGCAGATCTCACCTGGAACTTGTTCTATTGATGTTTTTGATGAGATTCTAAAATGATATCATTGTAATGTGATTTAGAAAAATGAGTTCTAAGGACAGTGTTATTCTATTGTGTTTAGGATTAATCTTAAAGAGGATTTTAGAAATACACAGAAAATAATAAAAATAACAATTACCCATAATTAACCAACAACTCAAAATAACAACAGCTAAAATTTCAGTTTCATGTGTGAATGTATCTGTTTACATTTATCTGTATTGTATTACATAGGAGGTAATAAAATCATCAGTTTTGGATTATGATATTTAATGTCTTGATGTATGTCTTGATAACCCAAGGAAATAAATGTTCATAACCAAATAAATATATTAAGAATAAGAAAATATATTTATTTAATAAAGTTAAAATGTGTAACAATTAATGACCACATGCAGTGCTTAAGGATATAGGTGTTCTTGGCTTCTGGAAGGGGAATTGTCTTGATATTTGGTAGACCAGATAGATTTTAACCTGACTTAAAGATATATGAAAAAGGAATTGGTATGATCATATATGAAACTATGAATAAATGCATTATAAAAGTAATATTTTCAATAGCAAATAATTGGAAACAATTTTCAATATTAAATAAATATATAGCTAATGGTGTTTGAGACAGCTATAGAAAAAACTGTAGAGTATGATCTAATTATGTGGCTAAGCATTCAAAAGTGTGTTGAATATAAAAAAATTTCTAAAACTGGTATAAAATAGAGAGAGAGAGGGAAAGAGAGATTGAGGGAAGGATGAATAAAAGGAGGAAGGGGAGATGGAGAAATAGTAGCTTTTTGAAATAGTAGCATTATTTGGTTGTGATATTTTGTTATAATGAGAAGACTTGAAATTATATAAGGAAAAACTTTTCATACTTTGTAAACTTGTTCCAAAACCATAATATACTCTTTAGTGTACAGGAAGGATTAAATTCACTATTTTAAGTAAATTAAATTAATTTAAAAACATTGGATAGAAATCAAGAAATCAAATAATACTAAATGCTAGCAAGACTGCAAGGGAAAAAAGGAACACTTCTACACTGTTGGTAGGAATGTAAACTACTACACTCACTATGGAAATCAGTATGGAGATTCCTCAAAACACTAAAACTACAAATTTCATTTGACCTAGCAATACCTCTTCTGTGTATCTTTCAGAAAGAGTTAAAGACATTGTATTGCAGTGATACCTGAATACCCATGTCTATAGCAGCACAATTCGTAACAGCTAGATCTTGGAGCTAGCCTATATGCCCATTAACAGATGAATATATTTAAAAAAGTGATATTCATGGACAATGGAGTACTACTATGCTATAAGAAGGACAAACTTGAGTCATTTGTAGGTAAATGAATGCACTTCGAGACCACAATATTAAGTGAAATAAATCAGACACACAAACTTAAAATTCCATGGTTACTTATATATGAGAAACCCAAAATATAAATATAGAGCAAAATAAAAGTAGAAGTAGGGAGATCTTTTTCAAATGGAAAGAAGATCAAGAGTAAAGTATCAAGGGTAGGAGAGAAGAAGGGGAGTAAAAGAGGATAAAAAAGAACTGAAATGTGTTATGTATATGGAACAATGCCTCACAACAAATGTAATCATTATATAACGCAAACATGTACCAATGAAAAAGAAAACCTAAAGAAAACAAGAAGTCAAATTGCTGATATCAAGGCATTGGAGAGTGCTATCTTCAGCTTTTTTGTGTAGTAAGTTGGTAACTAAACAGGAGTTATTTTTTCTCTGAAATTAATATGTTTCATCATTTTGACTTGGAAGTCTCCAGAATTCAATCCAAAAATTGCCAGTGGAGTGAATAAATACACGAGAGCCGATAGCCTACAAATTCCACATTAATGAGTGTTTGCAGATCCTATTGACATGAATAAAGTGCAGGTTCATTTAAAGAAGTAATTTTATTCATACTGGTGATGTGTCCTTTTACATTTTTCCATCAGAAAGATAAAAGAAGAGCTCTTCATAATGTGAATAAACTACAGTTAGGTTCGAAACAATTCTTTGAGGAGAAGAGAAAGGAAACTATGGAACAATACCTTGGTGCAGGGTGTGTGTGTGTGTGTGTGTTTGTAAGTGGTTGATTTATTTCCCCACACTTAAATCTATGTTGGGCTTTCCACCTGCACTTGCCAAAGAACATGATTGAATTGACCCTTTAGGACTCCTGAGCCCAGATATTAGGAGTTGTGGGAAAACCCATACACAATCTAAGATGCCCAGATTTCGGGTTTGACTTGAGAAAGAGAAGAGCTGAGGCTCAGACACATATAGGAGGCCTGCTGATACCACACGAAAAGGGGTCCGGTCATCCCAGCCTGCCCTTGATCTTCAGCCATCCTCTGGAGAAGCCAGGCAGGGGGTGAGGCGGTATGACACATTCTGGTCGGGCTGATTACCATTGAAGAAGAACTAATGTCCACACGAAGAGATAAGTCATCCTCAGTAGGGATGCCCACATTTCTCTCCCCCAAAAGAAGCACATAATTAATACTTTAAGCAGTATTTCCTTCAGTTTTGTCATTGTATTTTTGGCAAATAAGACTTGTATTTAAGGCATACCACACAATATTTTGATAGACATTGTGAAAGGATGACTCCCAGTGAAGGTAGTCAATATATTCATCCCTTTATATAGCTATGTTTGTTTTATGTGTGTTGGTGGTAATACTTATGATATCTCTTTGGAAAATTTTATGTATACAATATATCATCATGAGCTATGGTCACCGTGCTACATTTTAGTTTTCTGGAACTTATTCATTGTATAGGTAAATATTTGCGCACTTTGACCAACTTATCCCTGTTTCTTCCACACCTAACTCCTGGTCAGTACCATGTTGTTAATGATTTTCTGTTTCTTTGAGTGCAACATTTGCAAATTCCTCATACAAGTAAGATCATGCAGGATTTGAGTTTCTAATGTCTTCTAGATTCATCCAGGCCAAAAATGAGATTTTGTTCTTGAGGACAAATAATATTAACTTGTACAAGAGGCGACCACAAAATATGCTGTGTGTAAAATTTAAAAAAAGTATTACAGCACAAGACACATTGCCATTAATCCCCCTAGCTTAGAACACACTCATCCCATCATCATTGCAATTTTCTGAAGCAGTTCTGGAAGCCCTCTTTCATGAGAGTCTAAACAGTGTAATAAAAGATTCAGTGAATGCTGCTGCCTAGTGCCATCCAACAGGAAAAAAAAAAGAAAAAAAGCAAAACAAGCTCATAAAAATAGTACAGTGCCCTCCTCCACTCTGTTCACAGGATCTGGCACCATGTGACATCTAGCTCTTCCCAAAAGCCCAAATGACAGTGAAATGTAAATATATTGAACCAATTCAGAACACTGAGGTGGCCACAATATTATAACTAAAGGCATGAAAGAGGAATTCTAGAAATCATTCAGAAATTGGCAAGAATGATAGTTAAGTGTGTTCAAAGAAAGGCAAAGTGTTTTCAGGAGGTATCAATGGCAATGTGTCTTTTATTATATTAATTTTTTAAAAATTTAAACACTAACTATATTTTGTGATCACATCTCATATACGTAGGCCAGTAGGCTATGAATTATTAATTATACAGCATAATTAACTGAAATAGGAATATCTACAGTGCATTAAGAAATATAATCAGTACAGTAGAACTGAATTTGTTAACTAGTGTCTAGAACTGTTATGTAGTGTTAGAACTGGTCCACAAAGCCTGCTTTTTGAAGACTGATTCTTTTGTCATAAAAATAAATTATCATTTCCTACAGATGTTACTTTCTATGTGTGTATGCTATTTCTTATAATAACATTTTACCTATAAGTTAACATTTTATATGTCATTTATTGTAATTTTTGGCTCATATGATATTGTCATTTTCATAATAATGTAATAAAATATGGTTTATGGCTTGTTCTGTCCTGTTCTTTGTAGAGAATACAATGTAATTCACTTAAACTCAAGTGGAATTTGAATCTAATTGCAGTTAATGGAAGGATGGCTATAAATATTCATGAGAAAGAAGTTTCGATTGGAGGAAAGGATCCTCGTGTCATTTTCATGGTTCTATTAATTTGAGGCAGTAGACAAGTAGGCTGAGCAAGCCCCACACTCCTTGGAGTTTCTGATTCTTCAACTCTAAACAAGGCTGGGGGGATCTATTGCTATCTAAATTCTCATTCAATGAAGCATTCCGTGTCTGTACTCAGTTAAGTTATTAAGGCACACAAGTCAGAGGAAATATTTACCATGGTCTTCTCTCTTAAACATGTTCCATAGCACAAGGAGGAATGATAAACGCAGTTTTCAAATTTTTTTGGTTCCAGGGATTGAACTCAGGTCCTTGCGCTTGCACAGCAGGCAGCGAAACCACTGAGCTAAATTCCCGGCTCTGCAGTTTTAAAATTTTAACAGATGATTTGTGTAGGTACATGTGAAAGCCCCTGGAGCGAACACTTTCATATTTCATATTAGATGATTGGGATTATGGTTTTCTACAAATTAGTAATAAAATTTGTAATTAAACTGAAATTATTTGAATAAACATTTCAAAGACACAAAGAGTCGACTTTATTTTATAGGTGTATTGCAATGTTACTTAGGCAGAATGTTTTCAAAACTTAAAGCAAATACTTTAATAAGATGAAAATTAAGAGTGATTGGGCCAGTAAAGTACTTGACACTAAGTGAAAGAATTGTAATATTTTTTGTGGAAAAGATTGGAAGTGGGGATGGGTAAGCTGATGATGGATTGGTCTTTGTGATTCTTAAAGAAAAAGAAAGAATTGATAGAAATAGGGTGGAAAAAATTTTAAATCTATTATCTGGAAGTGGACCTTAAGAAATTCCTCTTAAGTTATGAAAGTAGCCTTTCAAGCAAAAATTATGTACTTTTTAAGAGAAAGTCTTCCAAGTAATGAATTAGTTTTATTTTCTGATTCTTTAGGGTTCTAGGTGATCAATGTATATGTGCAAAAATATTCCTAATTTTAAAAAGAAGCGTGGGCACAGTTTGCTCACCCCGGTTACGAAGCAGCGGGAAGGGCAAAGCGCCCAAGCTCCCCTTAAGGGATGGGTTATATTCCAATCGCTTAAGGGGGGACAGCAGAGCCAACTCCTAGACAAATAGTCCCATTACAAGTCTGAAGCATTTCCAAGGTTAGCCAACCTTCAAAGACAAACATGCATTTCTCTAAATGCTCCTGCACCAAAATTACATCAATGTGTTCTCTAATTCTCGTATTTTAAAACCCATGATTTTCTTGTGGTGAGTGCCTCCAGGGTAAAGATTTGCCAAAGCCAACTGTGGCCCAGGCACATGCGCCAGCTGGATGGTCATACTTAACTGCGGTTTTTCTATTTTCCTTCTTGCAGTTTTCAGTAAAGGACTCTTTCTTGGCTCTCTTGGGTTCACAGATAATAGACTCTGCCTGAAGTCATCTTCACACCAGGCCTTCATACGTTGTCCCTAAAAGACAATAGATTTGGTTCCCTTCTGAAGGATTTGACCAACACAACTTTTTTTTTTTTTTTTTTTAACCTCAGAGCTTCTGTGAAGAATTCAGAGCAACCTTCTGGTCCTTTGTAGTTCTAAAAAGTAATTAAAATTTTCTTTTACACATTTCAGTTTGAATATATGCCCTATTAATATTATTGACCTTTACTGTGACCTTGAGCTTCCATATTATTGGATGCACTGCTCATGCACTGAAATAAAAGCTCAAATTACACCAAGAAATGATCACTATCAAAGCTATAGAATTTTGGCTTGTCAGAAAGAAATTTCAGATCTATTGATTTTCCTATGTTCTCTATCAAAAGATGGTGGACAGAGGAGCTTAAAGATTTAGCTTTCTAGAGTTTCTTTCCTTGATTTTGGATCATAGATTAAGACAAAAAGGACAAACTTTGAAGTTATGTAGTTTAAACCCTACAATTTTTAAATGATGGTATAGTTTTCCTAAGTTGTGGAGTGATTGATTATAGAAAATAAGTATTTTTATTTCTTGCTAAGACGCTTCCAAATACACCCGCCACCTTCTTCACTCCTTACTCATAATACATACTCTCAGCTTTCATGTAATGTCTAAATCTCTAAATGCACAGCTACTGTTATAAGGAAGTGTCTTATGACAAAGTTATTTGGTTCAATTGTGTACCAAATATAGGATTACATATTAAATATACAAATATAATTTCATTTCCTTTCTAATTTCCAGATGGCAATAAAACCAAGAGAACAAATTTGTGGCATATCCCTATCATGTAAAACAGGAAGATTATTACTTACTGACATCTTTGAGTGAAGGAAAAATACAAAAAATCACATCATATCATGAACAAAGGTAGCACAATAATTGTGAATGTAAGACATGAGGTTCTTTTTTTAAGTGTGGATTTTAGAAATGATCTGTGAATGCAAATGAACGAACCATGATGAACACTTCCTTTTATGAATGTTTCTCTGTGATATAAAGTCAATTACTACCATTGAAGTATTTATTTTGTTGTTATCATTCTTTCAACTGATAGAAACACAGACATTGTATTGCTTAACTTATGGCAAAAGTTAATGTTGATGGGGAATTTTAGTTCTTTACCTTAGGACAACAATATATGAATATAAAGATATTTGCATATGTAACAGGGGATCAATGTAATACACATATAGTGTTAATTTATAGTGTGCTAGCTATGCTTTGCATCTAATTAAAATTATAAAGAACAAACATGATCTGTTAGTTCACATGCAAAATAACAGCATCAATTGCCTATAAACTGGGAAATAGAAGAGGAGTTCAGGAAGTGTGTGTGGTACCCCGTACATGAGGCCTACACAGTGTCTGTGGGGAGCAATTTGATACAGATAAATCTGGAAAATTGAGTGAAAGGCTTAGGATTTTCTTCTACATTATGTTTCCTACTGCCCATCTTCAGTCACTCTTTTAAACTAAGATAAATGACATCAATACATTCAAAGAGTGTTAGGAAAAATTAGCTGTGGAGGTAGGTAGTCTGGTTCAAAACACCGACTCTTCTACTTCCTATGTGTGGTGCTTGTGGTGGAGTGTCAACTTTGGCTTTAGGATCCACTTGGGGATAGGTGGAGTACAGTACTGGGTGTGTCTGGAGAGGTCATGGATGTGTGGCCTTCAGGTTTATGTCTGATCACTTGCCCCTTCCTTTCTGTCCCAGTTCCCCTGCTTTGCTTCCTGGCTGCCATGAAGTGAACACCTTTACTCTGACACATCCTTCTGCCATGATATTTCTGCTTGGAGCTGGTCAACCATGGACTGAATCCCCTTAAAACGTGAGCCAAATTAAACCTCTACTCCTTTAAGATGTGAGTGTCAGATATTGTGCCCCAGTTATGGGAAAAGAGCATAGTGATTTTGAACAAATATTTAACCTCTCTATATCTCAAGGTGTGTACTTGTCAATGAGGGATAAAAATTTTAATAGGTTTTGTTACCTTCTTATGGAAAGCAAATTCATTATTGAGTGTAAGGTATTCATCTCACAAACATCATACATGTTCACTACTATTGTCCTGGCTAATTTGTTACTACTGCGCTATAATTTAACATCTTAAAAACTCAGGGTACGTATTCATTTCAGTGAATTTTGTTAATTTCTAGAAACAGTTTTCAATTTAAAATATTTGATTCTTTTTAATAGTATATTCTATGGAGGTTTAAGTTTTATTTAAATGAATTTGGAGAAGTAGAGATCAGATTGTATCTGAGAAAAGAGAATGGGTACTCATGGAATTGGGTCACATTCTTAACTCTTAGAAACACCACGCATTAGACAAGAGAAAATAAATTTAATTCTCAAAGAAACAATTCCTCAGTTGTAAATTGGTGCAATAATTCTTGTCCTTCTTCATTGTTATAGTTTTATACAGGTGACTTTCATCACATGGGACTGGAAAAATAAGTACGAAACGGACTAGGCAGGGCCTGGTGGGTTGTGTTAGGGCTTGTGGTCTTTATCTCACAGGCAATGGAAAGCTGTATGACAATTTTTAATAAAAGAGAGAAATAATCAAATAGTCTTTAAAGGATCATGTTGGCAGCAATGTGAAGAATACATCAGAAGAAAGTAAAAGTAGATGTAGGAACCCACATAATAGTTTGTTGCAGGTCAAAAATATGACAATCACAATAGTCTAAGGTGTGTGCATGGGATAGGAAGAGATGCATGGATTGAGATCTATCTTGGAGATAATATTAACTGGCCACCCTAATGGACTGATTTAGGGAGAGTTAAGGGGAGGTCTTGGTGACTTTAAAAATTGGGAAGAAGGTGACTCAGAAGCATTGAGTGAAGAGCAAGCCCTTTTGGGGAGGCAAGTGGATAAGATAATAAGTTTGTTCCAAATACCTATTGAATTCAAGGCCTGTCAAACTCCAAGAATAGATAAAAAGCAGGCAATAAATGGCCTGAATCTTAAAAAGGCTACTGAGATGTTGTATAGATTTGAGATTCATCAGAATACAGGTGGTCAAAAGTCTAAAAGAATAAATGCAAACAATCAAAACCTATTTTTTCAGATTTTGGTGATTTTGCATATTAAGACATAGTGTGTAGAAGTTTTATATTACAGAACACAATACATATTTGATATCTTAAAAATGTAAAAGAAGATAAACCAAAACTGGAAGTAAAGATAACATATAATCCTATTATGGAAACAAATACTGTAGTATGACATTTTCCAGGTCTTTCTTCTATAGGTACTTGCATACTTATTAAATTTTGATAGGAACAGGCACATGTTATACATATTGTTTCATAACTTTTTCATCACATTATAGATATAAACATTTTCATGTCATTAAGTATCTATTTATAACATTATTTTTAACTACTCACAGACCAACATGTATTTGTCTATCCCCCAATACAATAAAAGAGCCAAGGGATATATTGTAGTCTATAATTCCAAGTTTCAAAAGAGAAGCTTTCAAAATATTACCTAGAGGTGTGATTTGCAGTATGTCATTTCTCACTAAGATGTAGTGTTGATGCAGTGTTGGTTAGTAGATCTATAAAATCTCTTATAAGTCTGTAATCGATGTTCTGTTCTATTTCCACTTTCTTCTATTTTAAAACACTAACTGGTGACATCCTAGTAAATTCTGCATGTGGTAAACACATCTGATCATATTTAGAAGAAAACTGGGATAGAGGATGTTGAGTGGCTCACTGATTTTCTTGGGAGAGTGACAGCTGGGCTGGGGACAGCACCCCAAATATCTTGCCCCAGTGTGCTGAGTTCTCAGCTACTCAGCAGAACAAAACTGGCCACCCCACCCTGCCACTCTGAAATACTGACTTACCCAATTTGAACCTGTGAGGTTTCTGAGGTTTCAACATCACCGACCTTTATGGATAAAAGACTGCTTTCCAATCCCAGTGCGGCTCCCTTCTGGACATGCCCTCCTTCTAGACCGTGATTCCAGCTCAGCATTGGCAATGACCTCTTCCCTCCAGGGCCAGCAGTCCTATCTTGCCTTGTTGTCAGGTCCCGTTTTAATCTTCAGTGACTATGCTGTTGGATCAGTCTCCTGAAGCTGATTCCAACACTCCATTCATGTTGACTTTTCTTTTGCAGACAGTTTTTGTCACAGTGTGATTTGTTTGGGAGCAGATTGGAGACTGTGATTATAGGTTAGCAGTACATTCGTCAGTGCAAATCTTGGTATTTACAGCTGTTTCTCTTTTGTGGTATACTTTAAAAGTTGTTTTATTAAATTTTTCATGAATATACTATATTCATGTATGGTCAACAATAAAGATAGGAAAAGGATTTTATAGAGTTCAAGAAGAATATTCAAGATCAAATTAGGAAATAAAGTCTTGATTTTCCCAATTAGCGTTTTGTACCAATATTAAGAATGGAAAGATATCAGAAGTCTATGATGAAATGCCTTAATAGGGGTGATGTTTTTACAACAAGTTATACTCTTGATACTAAGCAATTCTTATTTCTTAAAGTGCTGTATGAGTTATTTTGTCTTAATCTCCCTAGTTGTGGACAAATGTGAACACATATAAAAAAAAGTAAAGTGTATTATCTGAAATACATTATTTTTTATGTAAGTAATATATCATAAATAAGCTGAAAATTGGTACAGAGTTGGTAACAAATTTCCAAAGTGTTGTTTGAAATTAGAGTGATCAGAAATAGACTCCATAAACAATTTGCCTTACAATCCTTGATAGTGGGTATTCCCAAACCACTTTAGGAATGGTAAATATTTTCCCTTTTAAATTTTATGAAGAAAAAATTACAGTAAATCATTATTTCATGAAGAAAATCTTTAATGAATTTTTCCTTAAGTAATAAAAAGATCCTTAAATCCTCTAACTTCTACACTGACCTCTACTTATCATTTAGAGGTACAATTTTTGAACATCTTTATTAGGATATGCTGTGGTCACTTCTCATTCAGTTTATCTGAAACTAATTTGTTTTCATTCCTTTAAAAAAACCTTTTAGTAGAACGAGAAACTCGAGACATTTATAGCCAAGTGGATACACATTGAGGCCATACTCTTAAGTGAATAAATAGGACACACGTGTAAATACCAAATAGTTTCTCTGGAGTGAAAAACTAAAAGTGTAAATAAGGATCAAAATATATAATTGATAGGGTGATGTAGGAAGAAAAGGTCCAAAGGAGTAGGGGAAGTGGGAGGGGTAGGGGAAAGGAAAGAAGGGAAAAGAAAAAATATGAGAGAAGGAAAAAAATGGAAACAAAGTCTTCGTAAACAGGGAAGGGTGGAGGGGGTGAAGGGAGGGCAGGGGAATGGGGAGAAAATAAGAACCAAGATATGTCGTATAAAGGTACAAGATCCCAATGATGAATGTAACTGTATTGAATACCTAAAATGTACCTATAAACAATGGAAAAAGAAACCCTTTCAGTTCTTAGTTTCCAACAGGGTCAGTGACACTTCCTTTATTTTATATAAGTGCTTTTTTCATTACGATTTTTCATTACGATCTTTCTCTTTTTTTTACTAACAAATACATTCAGTAAATATGTTATCTTCCCCTTCACCAACTCACCGCTTAATTTTGAAGAGTTCTATGTGCACAAATCTTGAATATTTGAGAAACCATAATTTTAGGTAAGGTAGAAAGTTAGAAACATTTATTTTAGAAAAGTTGAAACAGAGAGCAATAAAGCAAGAGAGAAAAATATAGAAATTTGCTCAAATTGTATCTCATTTACTTAAAAATGGGATATTTCTCATCTAGTCTCTGATAATTTTTGTATTGTTTTATAATATTTGTAACTTGAGAGTACATATTATTATTCATCTTTTCAAGATTTTTGACATATAAAAAACTCATGCCATAGTTTTAACTGTATTATAAGAGCTCTTCCATATAATGCTTTTATTTTTTATTTTTTTATTAATTTTATTGGTACATTTTAGGTTTACAATATAATGACATTCATCATTGGAAATTTGCACCTTTACATAGTCTCTCTTGGTTCTTATTTTTCCCCCCTCCCCTGCCCTCCCTTCAACCCCTCCACCCCTCCCTATCTACAATGACTTTGTTTCCATTTTTTCATTTTCTCATATTAATTCCATTCCCTTCTTTCCTTTCCCCTACCCCTCCCACTTTCCCTTCACCCTTGTCCCTTTTCTTCCTATTTCACATTATCTATTATATCTTTTAGTCCTTATTTACACTTTCAGTTTTTCACACTAGAGAAACTATTCGGTATGATATAATGTTTTTAAAGCTAGCACTGTCTCCAAAGGACACATGAAGATTTAGTTCAAACACACCAAGATAATTTAAAAAGAGAGAACACAATTTTCAACTTTAAAGGGAACTTTTCATATCGTGTGTGTGTATGTGTGCATGTTTTAATGCATAGCACAGGAAATATAAAAATACTAAGATTCACTGCTTCAGTAAGTTAACCAGGACCAAGTAAGCCGGAAGAAATTACTCTGAGAGGAGTTAAAAGTTATGCCAGAGATGGATGTGTAATAATGTGGAAAAGTGTTCATGATATTATAAAAGACTGGTAAGTTTTATATCCTTCGCTAGGAAAAAATACCTGAGAAATGCATATCAAACAGCTTATTAATAAAAGATAGTTTTTAAAAATCTCCATCAGTTGGTTTACCTCTAATATTCTTTTCAAGTAATATTCTTTTCTGTTTTCAGTAATAGTTTTGCTGACAAATAGAAAGTGACAGGGAGTGGACCCTGTTTCTTTATTTTCTAAGAGCTTTTGTATTCTCAGAACAGTATTGTTTGTTAAATGTTTAATAGAATTCACCAATAAACCATCCGGGGCTAGAAATTTCTTTGTGAGAATGTTTTTTTTTCTACACACGTAATTTATTTAATCTTTCTCCATCTGTTCAAATGTTGTGATTCATTTTCTGCTACTTTTGGTAAATTGTGTGATTAAATACAGTGCATCTTGAGCAGGGGAGAGAAGGAGAAAGAGAAGGAAATTTAAAACTCAAGTTCTCCTGTGACCATTGGGAAGGAAGAGGCAAGATGCGATAAAACAAGCTGGAATCATGTATTTGCTATCAAGTTAGTTATGAGCTCTTGGCATGTAGTTAGTCCCTGTGTACTGGAAAAAGAAATGAAAAATGCCTAATCTGAAATGTCTTAAATAAAGTACTCTAATGTCTTTAGGGTTCAATCATTTCTGTGTTTCTGATTTCCGGGGATGAATTAAACTCTTAGGCATTAAAAATCAAATTCAGCCTTTAAATAGAGAATATTTAGTATAAATATTATTTGCAATACTTGTAATGAATCCCAAAAGAGCCACCAGTGAACCTTTTTAAAAGGTGCTTACTTTGCTGCACTCATTTTTACTAAATTAAGTTGTCTTTTGAAAATCAATATGTGCTGCTGGGGATGTAGCTCAGCGGCACCGTGCCTACCTGACAAGTGCAAGGTCCTGAGTTCAGTTTCTGGTACTGGAAAAAAAACACCTATGTGCCTCACAGTGTAAAATTTGATTTTTAAATACTGACAGATAAAACAATCCCTTCCCTTTTTAAAGAGGTTTTCTCATGTCTTAGAGTTCACTTGAGTCCTACTAAGAATTATGGTGTAAACAGCCTGGCGAGGAGTGGTTTAGGAGCTTATAGACAAGTCTGGAAAGAATACACTCAATTATATGTTATTTCTAAAATTTAGATATAAACTAATGCGAAGGAGAAATCACATATAAATATTTCTTTTGTCAAAACACTAGTAACTATTCTACAGTGGAAAAATCATTACAGATATTTTCAAAACCACAAAAAGGCAATATTATGATAAGTCAAACAAATGGAAAATGGAGGCCTGCATTGATCCACAAAACTAATGTGAGTCATAAAGCTTTAGAGATGACATTTATGGCAACACAACTGTCACGTCAATTTGTGCAATATATGCTTTGGCACCCAGAGAATAATGCTTCGAGTCCCCAATAAAGAGTAAAGTAAAAGTTAGTTGATAGAAAGTAGGGAGACAGATTTTCCTCAAATGATAAAGGCATCAAGAGGTGGAGGAAGGAGAAAGAGAGGGGAAGGAAAGGGGATGAGAAAACGAATTCCTATGTGTTATCTACCTGCACCAACTCCACGCAGGGAATGTAAACATTATGAACTGCAAACATGTGCTAATTAAAATTAAAAAGATTCCTAGTTTAAAGACAAAATTTGTTATTTGAATAAAATTCTGAAAATCTTGGGTTCATCAAGAAAATGAAACGTAAAACAACTATGAAAGAATAGCTTTGAGTGTTTACACTCAATATAAACATATGATTTACTACATCAGAATAATGTGTTGGGCAACTTTTATGGCTAATTCTATACATTCTCACCTTTCTTCAGTTTTGATCATGGCTGTGGCAGGCAGGTATAATTTAACAAGGCTGCACGTCAGCACCACTGTTGTCTCTGGCTTTCTGAGCTAAAGCTTCTCTCAGACTTCAGAATGAGACACTGAGAATTCAGTCTTTCTGAGATAGCTAGGAAAATAGAATTTGGCTTGACTTGACCTACGGGGGACAGAAATAGAAGGACAAATTTTCTCTTTTGGAGTACTTTGGGCTGAGAGTTCGGACGTATCCTAAGTGTTCTTTAGACATACTGCAGGGTGATTCAATCTGAGTTGGTGACAGATGCATCCTTGGATTGTTACACCTTCTTTTTCTTTCTTTCTTTCTTTCTTTCTTCCTTCCTTCCTTTGTTTTTTTTTTTGTATCAGGGATCGAACTCAGGACCTTACGCTTGGAACCACTGAGCTAAATCCCCGACCCTGCTTCTTTTCTATTTTATTCTTGTGATTCTAACATTTTTATCCCTTAATATCTCTGCCTGAAACAAACTTTTCAAATGCAAGCCTTTGTCCCAAGTTCTGCTTTTTTCAAAAAAATTAAGATTCAACATGATTTAAGGATGTATAAATAAGCCTTCCTGACACAAGAAACTCATGTGCTGCATATGTTTTTAGCCTAAATACCCAAAATCCTGTTATATCAAATGATTTTATGCAAAATATTCACTAATTACATTATAAAACTTTAAGTGGTAGAGGTCTGATTCAAAGTCTGATTTGTTTATATCATTACATGTCAATAATTATAAGTGACTACTCAAATAAGGAAATTGAGGAGATTTTACAACTAATATTGTAGTTAGGGTTAAGTAATCCGAAGAAGGATGCTAAACTAATCCAGGGTCAAAAACAGTGGAGAGCTATTACTGCTCCTGAACTTGCTAGGTGTAGGGAGAAAGTTATTAACAGAATTTGGAGATAGTAGCTGTAGAGAGTGGAATACTGTTCGGGGTCTGTTGGTTTAGGACAGGAAAATGATTGCAACACACTGAGGAGGGAAGCAGTAGGATCATCAGTTTGAGCCCACCCTGGGCAATTTAGTGACTTAGTGAAATCCTATCTCAAAATAAAACATAAGACAGCTGGTGATGTAGGGCAGTGTGGAGGCCTTGTTTTCAGTCCATTGTACTGAAAGAAAACAAAATGAAACAAAAATACAAAAGCTAAGACAGTTTCTTCAAAACCATGAATGAGACAAGGATGCCTACTGTAACACTTCTATTCAATATAGACAAGAAAATAAAAGGAATAAAAATATATGGATTTCAAGGAAGAAAAGAAATCCTATGAAGTACAGATTAAACATTATTTACACAGAAAGTCCAAGAAAGCAGCTATATATATATATATATATATGTATGTATATATACACAAATTATTAAAATGACTAATATAAAGCACATTGAAGTAGTTTTATATACAATGAAAATTTTTTTTCTGGTTGTTTCTGGTATGAGCCCACCCCCCCTCCAATTCTCACATGAAGACAAGGACATTGTGGCTTTGCAATATATTGGTGACATAACTCCCTGGTAGTCTAGTGGCTAGGATTTGGTGCAATATATTGGAGACAAAAGAGAGATTCATGCTTATGAGGGTGGTTTGATAATAACATAGTAGAAGCACAAATGAATTAGTGTGAAGAAACTGGAAGCAATGCATAAATACATCAGGAAGTATGGCATATTTAACTTTGTTGTTCTTGCTAATCGAGCTCTTCTGTGGTTTCATATGAAATGTAGGATTTATGTTTTTAATTGCATTGAACCCTCGAGTTACAACTGGCCTGACCAATGAAAAACTTGGGTTCCTATTGGAATTTTAGTTTTAACTTATGAACAAAGTCTTATGTTACAACCCAAATGCTGGCCACTTGTGTTTCCAGATAGTCTCAGATACAGATTTAACCCTTGAAGAGTTCTGGAAGGAACATTATAACATCTTTTCCTGTAGGGTTAACTGAGAAATCCTGGGCCAATGTGTCTCTAAGGACATTGAAATCTGCCTGTATACAGGAGAGAGACTTTGAAGGCTGTGTAGGGGAGCCTGAGTATTCAATTGACCAACTTGGTTTACAACCAACCCTTAGGAACGAATTGAGTTTGTAAGTCAACAGTCCATTATACATAAAAATGGCAATGACTCTGTAGATTACTTTGAGTAATGTGGCAGTTAAGTTTAATTGTAGCAAGTTGATTGACTTGGTAACCACCTGAAGGATCAGTGAAGCATATTTCCAGGTGTGTCTGGCTGGGTCATTGAGGTATGACTTTGGGTACTATGTATGGTCCTTACTTTTCTTCTCTCTGGAGTTGTAGTCCTTTCTGTTTTCTGACCTGTATGAATGAAGCAGCTTTCTTCTACCACGCAATTCCACCATGATTTTTCTGTCCTGAAACCAGCTAAACGAGGACTAACTCCTCTGCAACCATGAGCCAAATTAAACCTCTCTTCCATAAGTTGTGTATGTCTGTCATTGTGTCCCAGCAATGGGAAAGGGACCTAATCCAGAAAATCAATACCCAAGAATCACATTCCTTGTTATGACTGTACCTAACAGTTTGGTTTAGAAGACTTTGGAAGTAGCTTCAGAAGAAGTTTTGGAAGATTTAACATGTGGGCAAGAAAAGCCTTATAATGTTGTGAGCAGAGCCTAAGGGGTGATTCTGGTTAGAGCTCAGAAGACTAGACTGCCAATAGGAATGCACACAGTAAATGCTAGTATGGTATCAGGGTTTTCAAGAGAATAGATTTAATACAGGACATATAATTTATAGGATTATTTTATAATATTCCCCAAGAAAGTCAAATGCAAAAGAGTACAAGAGATCTGTCTGCACATTAGAGATTTGAAGAATCCAGCCAGAGGCCTGGAACTCACAGCAATGTCCCACACAAGTCCAGCTGGAAGTCTAGAGCCCACGACAATGTCCCATGCAAGCACCAGGAAGACACAAAGGCCAGTGGTGGAAGCTAGAAAGTCTGGGCTGGTGGGGTGAAGGATCTGTGCCAGAAGGCCAAGGGATCTGCCCTGGAGCCAGGAATGCTCCAGGAGAGGACCTGAGTTCCTCTAATGATAAGAATACCTGAGTTCGTATCAGAAAAAAAACAGTCACAACAAAGTTTCTCCTGGGAAATCAGCAGCATGCACTCTTCCTCTCTCATTTTCCATTTATGCCATTGAAAATAATCCTCAGGTGGATCTTCCAAGCTCAGATCCATCCTGCTTCAGTTCATCTGGGCATACCCACTTAAACTGACCATCAGTTAATCAACCACAGCTAGGCTCAGGAAGTTTCAGTTAGGAGCAAGGACTTCATTGGCAATTGGACTAGAGGCCATGTCTGTTACAGTGATAAGAAAAAATTTCCCATGCCCTGAGACTTTGTAGGAGGCATGGATTAAGGACAGCTAACTAATTAATTTGGTAAAAGAAATTTCAAGACATCCCAACAGCCAGCCTGTGACATGTATACCTCTGGCTGAGAGGTATGAGAATCAGTGACAGAAGGCAGAACACAAAACATTTGAAAATCTTAAATTCTGGTCCCAAAGAAATCGTGTATACATTTGTGGCAAAAGGAGATATGGTTGTTAAAGAGGTTGCTAAAGAAACACTTTGTACAGGGACAAGAAGAAAGATGCCTTGAGGGCATTTCAGAAATCAGCAAGACCCCACTCATCACAGGTTTTGGATTACAAAATGTCAACTTTTCATTTGAGAAGAGATCCTCTCAAAATACTTCTTTAAAAACAGAGAAATAAAACTTTCTTAGAGGACAATTGGAAATGTTGCCCATAATTCAACCTGCAGTACAAAAAGCGTTAAAGCAAATTCCTTGAGGTAAAATTGAGGCATTATAATGCAACATAAAATTTACAGAATATAAATTTTTTTTTGGTGCCGGGGCCAAACTCAGGGCCTTGTGCTTACAAAGCAGGCACAGTATCACTGAGCTAAATCCCCAGCCCAAAATATAAATTTCTCTAGTAAATATAAATACATAACAAATGCAATAATGCAATACTGTCATGGTCATCTATAATCATCTTTAATATAAAAGTTAAAAGAATTAAGAGTGTAGGAGATGGAAATTGACTATCGATTACATAAGATGTAGGAAGGAAAAGAAAAGGGTATACTTTTTATATTCAATGGAAAGTAAGTTATCATCTTAAAATATTATGTTAGAACTATAACCTTTAACTAAGCCTGAGAAAAAATGCAAAAAAAACCCTGAACACACATACACACACACACACACACACACACACACACACACACAAAATGAACCAAAACATATCAGTGCAAAATATCATCAGATCACAAGAACAAAGCAAGAAAAGAAAAAACAACTCAATAAGAAAAATAAAGGAATGAATTTTTAAGTATAAACAATTCATACAGAGAGGACTAGTGTGCTCAACATGCATATTGTAAAATACTCAAACTCACCAGGAATTGCATGCAATTTTACTCATCAAACTGATAAAAATGAACAATTTTGCAACCCTACATTTTGTTGACAGTATGGAACAGGAAATACTCATACGGTATCATTTGGATGTAACTTTATAAGATCACATTAGAGAAAATTTGACAATACCCCCAAAAATGCATCTGTTCAGACTTTATGATATTGCAGATTTTCTCTGAAGAAACACTTATATACATATAAAAGCATGTATAAAAATCCTAATAAAATTAAATGTAATGGTGAACTATAGAAAAAAAACAAATACAAAGCTAGTGAATATTTAAATTTAAGATATTACCATAAAAGACACATTGCTATTAATCTGCCTCAAAACATCACCCATCACTTTGAATGTACTTCTGCATCAATTTTGGCAATATGTCTTTTATAATGTGTACTATATTCCCCTGGAAAATAATGGGATGAAACATCACAAATGCAATATTGAGCAAAAGAAAAAAAAACAAGATAATGAACAACATATGCAGTAAGAAGACATTTACTTATATACTTATTTTACATTCCCCTCAGTAATTACTTCCTGGCAGTAAGACTGTTGCTCATCTATTCCTCTGTCATATTGCAAATATAGGATATAAGCACAATAGAACTCAATTTTTAAAATTTTACTACCTACCATCTGTCTCTTTTCTTCCCTGGTGAGGGCAATCTTGTTTCGTCTTGGTGAAAGACCTGTTTTCCTATAATGTCTAGTGAGAATATCAAAGTGCCCAATTTTTTCCAGGTCAAGATATAGGCACACAGTATAGGTGAGGGCAAATAATTTCCCTACAATCAAAACCTTGAGCTGAATGTTCAGTATATTTAAATCCTTGAAATTGATTTATTGGACTACAGTATCTAAAATATTGTCCGTCTTTTTGTACTATCAGCCTTGATTTTTTGCTATTGAATTTAGCTGCCATTTTCCCTTTAGTTTTTATACATACATGACCCTTCTGCGACATATAATCTGAGTTATTTTCTATTTTACAGCCATAAATGTCTAATACATGGAATGAGATGGTAACCTTTCACCAAATCACCTTCATAGCAACTTAACATAGAAAACTAAGTTGAGAAATTTCATTTAATAAATAGAATGTCACACTGTAAAAATTTCCCATTCCCTCAGTGAATAATTTCTGTGGTTCTGTTTCTCTCCTTCAACCAATGAACTGAAACATCAAATATATTCTTCTCTCCAAGAATCTCACTGAGCCATTTTCTCCAAGTTTCTTGAATCCATCTGGGATAATCAGCATGCTATCATTGTGACAAAATATTGGGCATAAACAACTTAAAAGGAGGAAATGTTTATATTGGCTCATGGTTTCACAGGGTTCAGTCCATGTTCAATTGCCCTTGTCACCTTTCCCCTTTTTGTGAGGCAGGGCATCACGGTTGGGTATGAGGCAGAGGAGGCTGCTCCTGGAAGCCAGGAAGTAAAATGAGGGGCTAAAGTGGTTTAGATCTCTACATCCACTTCAAAGCCACCTCCCTAATGACATGACTTCCTTCCACAAGGCTCTACATCCTAAAGCCAAAGAGCACAACATTCTGGCAACCAAACCTTCAATACACAGCTGTTTGGGGACATGATATTCTACTCCTGGTCCCAAATGCTCATGTCCTCCACAAAATCCAAAACACATTCAGTTTCGAAAGTCTCCAAATTCTCATATAGCTCAACAGTCCAATTTCAAGATATCCTCTGAGACTGAATTTAGCTCTGATTGCCTGTAAAAGTAATAATTTAAAAACAGATTACATGCATTCCAGATAAAATGGTTGAGGGCAAATATTTCCATTTCCAAAGGGAGGAATAGGGGCATAGTTAAAAAAAAAAAAAAAAGGACTGCAAGACAGAAACCTAGCATGGAAAATACTAAATCCTGTTGTTCCATGCCTGGCATCTGGGTCACATGGTGGTAGAATGTGGGCTCTAAAGGGCTTCAGCAGCCCTACCCTTGCTGACTGACTTAATCTAATGCATGACACTTCTCTTAGACTAGCTCTTCTCCCTTCTCTCCCCTTCCTTAGGCAAGCATTCCTGGGATCTCTAACTTCTGTGGTCTCCACTGCAGCTGACCCTAACCCTAACATTGACCCTACATGACAGGATTTAGTCTATATTCAGACAGCTCAAAGGTAGAAACCTAAGAGGAAAGGGCATGGCGGAGCAAAGGTGCTTAATTCATGGCAGCCAGGAAGCAAGTCAAGGGAACAGTGTCATGGAGAAAGGCCCGAGGGACTAGACATTGACCCCAAGGTCATGCCTCTATGGCCCTCCTAACCACACCCAAAAGTATTCCCCCAGTCTCCCAGGGAGGTCTGATGCCAAGCAAGTGGACACTCCATTCTAACTGTCACACACAGCCCGACACAAAGATTAGTGTGAAGGAAATTTATTAGAGAAAATTTCTGAGATCAATCTTTACCAAAGGGAAGTGAGGGGACAGGATTGGAAAGCGAAAGAAGTTGAATTTTGGTGCAATCTCAAAGAAGCATCAGCCAGACTATGAAGTTCTGAAACTGGAGTGATAGTTTAGGGACATCATGAGATGGGGTGAGGAGACAGATCTTTACACCCTCACATTTACCAGTTACTGCATGAGGCTGCATGAGGAATCACACATAGCCTTGGGCTATGTGATTCTCTTCAGCCTACGCAAAGTTTTTAATGCATTCATAAGTCAGAACTTTCTTTTAATGGTATTTCCCGAAGTGGAAGGAGTGAGTTCATTTTCTTAAAGGAACCTTAGTAAATAATGATTTTTTTCTGGTAGGCTTGTTTAAGCTTACAAATGAAAAATACTATAATAATAAGGTTAGCAGTGATAACTATCGTCTGCTTCCCTGTTTTCTTTTTCCTGTGTTAATATACCTGTCATATTTTGTCCAATAGTCAGCATCTGGATGATAGCTACTCTTCTCTCTCTTCAGGCAGAGTAGAGCCACCTGAAAATACCAAATAAGTGTTGATAATACTCAAATTTACAATTCCATCTTTTAATATCTTTTCATATCTTCAACTGCTCTGAATTTTTATATACTAGTGAGACAGGAACAAAAAAAAGCCTCTTGCATTCAAAAGCTGGCCAGGCACAGCAAATACTAATCTCAGAGAAGATTACAGTGATACCATGATAACAATGAGAAGAATTAAGGCTGCTTCATCATTTTGTCTAAGCACAGGCGAAACAAAACTAAACCAAACAAAACCAAAATCACTGTGATGCCAACCACACACTAAGTTCCCCCTTCTTTAGCAAAAAGGAATGACAGCTGCTCCTAAACTTGATAAAGTATAATTTTTTCATCATTCTTATCATTATAGTCTTCTCTCTTCCTATATATGTACATACATATGTATATACACACACATACATACCTACACATGTATTTATGATACAGTAATTGCACATAGTCTTGCCTTGGCTTCTAATGCGTTTACCTCTTTTAACCTTTCGAAAATCCTTCTCCAAATGAAAGTCTAAATCTCATTATAAGTTCTTTCTGCCACCCTCTTATTTAGACATTCCCTGATTTTCTCATGTTGTGCAGCTTCCTCAATGAAATGAGTAAGCCAGTGTTCAGTGTAGACACTGGTATGTTTTGCCTTAACAGCACTGATAATGAACAGATTGCCTACACCCATGATTGCTAAGAGTTTAGCCAATAGTATGAGATCTTAAAAGAAGGAGTTTTTGTATGACAGAAAGTCCATTGAAATTAGATTTAAAAAAATCTAGCTGAATATCTTTGGTCCAGTATTAATTAGCTCAGATAATTTTGGCAAAATAATAGATTTTGTCTCATCATTGGGATCTTAATTTATTCTTAGGTATAATATTATGAATAAAGTGGTTAATTTAATAATTTCATAAATAGTACTGTCTACTCTTGGTCAGATCTTATGATAAACACTTTGATTAAATTGACAGCCAAACAGACTTGTTAGCTGTCTTGTGAGGAGAAAAAATAAAATCTAATGGAGGAGACAGACATTACTGAAATTCCAAACACACACGAAAAATTGCAATTGTGCTAAGTGAAGGAAGACCAAAGAGAGACAAAAGCATGTAATAGAGAAGCTAACCCTGCTCATGGAAGGTTAACTTGAAAAAACATTTAGCTGATAGTCTATGAATAATTAGGAATTAACTGCTGAAAGGAGGTAGTGGGGAAGACCATTCTCCGTTGACAATACCCAAACATACTCTTCTGTAAGGAATTTGAAATGGAAAAAAATCATGGTCCCTCAAGTTGTGAGAATAAGAGGCTGAGATCCAGCATGATATCTAATGGGAAAACTGACAGAGACTGAGTATGAAAATTATGTTAATTAAATTTTTTGGCTTATATCCTAATAGCTAATCTCTAGAGATCTTCAGGTTTAGTACATAGTAGCTACTAAATAACTAGGTCTCCGATTAATTTTTAATGTCATCCATGATTTAATATTCAATTTAATTAGTGGAAGAACTCATTCTTCTGGACTTCTAGAATGTATATAGCACATCTGATGATCAGCCAGCAGTCAGTTTCTGGGAGCATTACTTGATAACGTTTTCCATAAGTCTTTAGAAAAAATGTCTTGTAAGGGTACCTCAGTGTTGCTTAGCCAAAAGACATTAACTGTGGCTTGCATTTGTTCAGAAGGAGTAGTCTTCCTATTCATTCACATTTATGAATTTACAACAATATATGGGAAACAACAAATTTAGGGGAACTTTGGACAATTTTATCCCTTACTGATACTTCTAATTTTATATTGGGGAAAATCAAGGTGAGCACTCTTTGAAAACGTAGAAAAAAATTGAGCTTAGGGTTTTTTTTTTCACTAATTCCCTCTGGAAGAAATATATTGAAGTTTAATATGTATTTCAGATTCTCCTGTACATTAGTAGCTGAATGGATATCTAACATGAAGCCTTGGAATTATGTGCCACATAAAAATGGTTGTATAAAAGGTAGCGATGAAATAATAAGTAGAGGACTCTTTTCATATAGTGAGAAAATGTATAGCCAGCATTTTCATCACATTCTTTTCTTTCTCTAATTTTTCTTTGCTGGGAGAATCATGGAATTCACATCCAGTCTCTCATTTTTCATCCACAGCAAATTCTGATACAGTAATGTGACTTTTTTTCCTGAAGTCAGCAAAAAGTAGTAGTTCAGTTGCTTCTCAACTTTCACAGCTTGTTTTCTCAGTATTCTAAATGCATTTTCCATGCAAGGAAGATTACACCATGCTAGATTTGGCTGCTTTTGCTATTTTGTCAAAAACAAAAGAACATGAACGTTCCCTGTCCTTTCAACTTTCCAGCTGTTTACTTAGTGTCTTCCTTCCTTTTCTTTTCTCCTCAAATCAACTTTTACTCATTAATATAGTGAATAGGAACTCAGCCAAAATGATCTTCTTTGTATATCTTAATCACTTAATAGTTGTTAATCTACTATGTGTTTTGACAAGTCTGAAGGTTGTACCGGTAGAGACGTCTACATGGATAGGTAGTTCCTAAATGTGGCTATGTGAATTTGCATGATGACTGGTCTTTCTTAACCTCTCAAGGGCTATACGAAAAGTTGTAGGAACCAATGGACCATAAGACTTAGGTTGCTTTCTAACTCTTAATTTTATGATCCTGAGCTCTATTAGCACATGGCAGGGTTCATCTTAAAGATGCAAAATGATCTTTTTACTATGATACATTGTGTTAAATTCTCTTTCCATGGAGGATTGCATAGTTTCCTGGGCATAACATTGTTTTGGAACAGGTAAACTCAAAGTACTTTCTGTTTTAAAAGACAAACAGGAAAACTGTGGTGAGTTAAGTAGTCACTGTGTCCTGTCAATGCCGTGAAGGTGCAGGCTACTGAATAGTTCTAAAATATTGGCTCCTCGGGGAGTTAGAGAATAGGGTAGGAGATGGGATAGCATAAAAAGACACAAAAAAGCAAAATAATGTTCACAATGTGAGGTAAATATTTTATGTTTCTAAAAATGTTTGGGTCTCTTAATTCAGCCCTTGTAAATCCACCTTTACCTGAATTTGTTTATTTGTGATGATTATTTGGATGCTATCAAAATTTGTGCAATGAGATATTTGGAAAATTTATCTAAAGTAAAGTTCCAGTTTGGAATGGAAAGTTCAGAAGTGTAATTTCTCACTCAAGTCTTGGCATTTCTTTTGAAATACTTAACATAGCTTCCTTACTTTACACAAGCTGTGTCCATGCTTTGTTCATCTTTCTAGAGAGTCATTTCTTTAAACGCTGAGATGGTTCACTTTTTTGGTATTGTTTAACCTCTGTGTTTCATTAGATTAAATCGAGAACTATGTTCTCATCTGGGTATCCCAGTTCTGTGAATGATTGCTTATTAAGCTTTCAGAAATTTATTTACCACTTCAATCATAGGTCTTCTTTGCAAGCAATAAAAATTAAATCTGACTAATTTAAGCTGAGAAAGGAAATAAAAACATAATAGTTTATGTCTTCAAGAGGACTGGAGATCTAGTGTTAGAGCTTGTGAAATCAAAATGAGCCTAAAATTATGTCACAGAGTAATTCTCATGGATCGTGAAAGACCACAGATTCTAACATTAACATCATCAATGCTAGAGACTCAATTTAATGTCAATTGGATGCCTTCTTTGCAAGCAGGGATTCTTTAACAGTTTTATAAAACTAATTTCTAAATTTAAACCAATACACAAGGTCATTACTTAAACTTATAAACAAACATGGAGATAAAACTGTTAATTCAATAACTTAGTAATGTTAGAGAAAGAAAGGAGGAGAGGACAAAGAAAGAAGAGTGGAGTAGAAAGAGATAAATGGGTTAATGCCATGTTCCTAATAGCTTATTATTGGGAAAAACTTATTTTCTTGAACTTTTAACAGATTTTTCTCTTCTAAAACATTGTTGAGGTCTATGTTTACTTGCCTATGCCTAAGTTAATCCTTGGCAAAGGAAGTAAGAATACAGTTATTAGCTCACATCTATGGTGTATTTACACCTTGGGGTAGGACAGGGCTAATCTTTCTTGAGTATATTACTGTCCAATATATTGGGAGGAAATCAGATTTCTGAAATATAGAATTATGTATTTATACACAATATCTTCCATACATGATGGGTTTTTTTCAGTTTCTTAATCTATAAAATAAAGAGAGCTGGTTCAAATTATCTTTGCTTAAAGTAGTTTTACTTAAAAACACACAGATATTATATTTAGTGATTAAAATCTAATAAGGTAAATAGATACAAAACTAATTTAAAAGAGTGGTATAGTTAATTAGGATACAAGTTATAATGTGATTATATTGAAGAGATCTATTATTTGCTTACATGCCATAAATTCTTAAACATGGATCAAAAGTAACATTTATACAGGATATATTTCCATCAAGAATGTAATATAAAAATATCACAGAATCCTGAAAAATAACTGAATCTAAGGGAAATTAAAAGGAATTTTATTTTGCTGTCCATGTTTTTAATTTACAGAATAACTGATGACATTTTTTGTCACCAGTTTTTCTTAAAGTTTCCTTTCATACACACTCAAGAAAATCTAACTCATATTGCAGAATGTTTATAATTAAAGTGCTTTTCTTTTCTTTTTTTTTTAAGTTTAGACAAACTGTCACTGACTTTAATACACTGTTGACTAACAAAAAGTTGTTCAAGGCTTTAGCTTTGAGCTTGATAAAAACGTCAGGGTATGTTTGAGAAATCTGTCCTTATTATACTATAAAAGTAACTATAATACTTTAATATTTTCAAAAGAATAAAAAGTCAATTATTTTTCCTTTATAAGTAAAGTTAGAATATCTCATTTGATATTTTGACAATCATGATTTTGGTTTGCCTATATATTCTGGGGTGAAGGATAAGACAAGTTGGCCAAAATGAAAGGAGATTTTTACCAGACTACCTTGTGGTATTCTTCAGTAAATTCATAAGGAAACATTTTCCAACACAGCGGTGTACCCAGTGCTTTGAAGTAAAATCAGTGGCCTAAAGCCCTGTCTCATTTTGGTAAAAGTAGAACAGAAATGAATCTCCAACTTCAGAATTACATACTTGTTAGAATGGAGCTTGGATGAAAATGTTAAAATCATTAACTAGAGAAGGAAATGTCTCCATTAGTTCAATCTATTAACCAAAAGTTTCACAGGAAAATAAAAATCTGCTAAGAAAAAAAAGAATGTACATTTGAATTATATGCAATCTGTCATTCTGTAAGAATGGCTAGAATTCAAAAATCTTTGTAATAATATTATATCTGGTGAAATCAAATTCAAATATAATGCCTGGGATTCCACCTTTTCTAAAGAAATTAAGCTAATTATATAATTTGTTAATACTCGGAAAATTCCAATTCACAAGTACTGTATAAAAAATAGGATAAATAATAAATGGGGTATATCAATGAAAAGCTATTTGGGATTCTTCCTTCTCCAAAGAAGAAATTAAACTAATCATATAATTTGCTAATACTCTGCAAATTCTGATTCACAAGTACTGTATACAAAATAGGATAAATAATATATGGGATATATCAATGAAAAGCTACAATCAATAATTCCAATTCTTGCTACCTTGGCAAGGTACTGTACATATACTACATCAATATAATAGAAATGGCACAGTCTCTGAGGACACATTCCACATTTTATTTACATTTTAAGACTAATCTCAAAATCACCTATCCATACACCTATTTCCTTTTGTTGACTTCACCTAAACTTAAATGCATGGTTTACTTAACAAAGACTGTAAACAAATATTTACCATGTCTGTTACATGTAACACACAGGAACAGCTTTTGACAGAAATTCATCACCCCCCCAACATTTTTTATTATAAATATAGGTATCAAAACAATCCTGAACATATTTTTGGTACTACTAGTAGTCAGCACCCACATTGCTTCAAAAATTAACACAATTTGTGACAATATTCATTGTACCTGCTACTTTGAACAATTTCAAACTGTAGCTCTTTCACTAAGCAAGATGGATAAGCATGCCATTTCTGTTTTTCCTTCTTGAGATTTTACTTTTCAGAAACACGTGTTTCCACTGACATTGACAATTCTTGCCATCCTTTCATCTTGTAAACCTGAATTCTATTTGAAGTACTCCAGGTTCATGTTTAAGTGACAGTGCCTTTAAGAGAAAGGAAAATTGTGCCACATTTTTCCTTCTGTTAGCTGAATACATAATGGGTGTACATATATTAAATATATTATTACAAATGTCAAGGTCATCTTTACCAGCTGGAATTCTTTTACTTAATGTGTGGGTATTTTGCATTGTGATATTTAATCAAGACATTAATATGAGTAGAAGGTTGTTGATTTAAGACAAGTTTGAGATCCACTAAAACTAACTGTTGTATGTTTGTCCTTCTGGTGGTTGTGGAAGCTTCATATTTTCTTTGGACATCATTAGACGTCTTAGCTCTTGAAGTACAACTTTAATGCTATATGAATTCTGCCATTTTGCTAATACTGGTATGCTGTGTGCATCCACCATTCCACTGGAATTATTTGTTCCATTCATATTAATTTTTGTTACAAATCTAACTGATGGAGGAGCTTCTGGGTATTTAGGTCCACATTCTACTTTCAGGCTATATATTCTGTTTTCATAATTTGTCTTTTTTCCTCTCTATCTGGAATGTTTTCCCAATCAGCACCTTCAGAAATCCTACCAGTCAGTCCTTTAAGGCTCATTCCAAAGGCAACTTCCTCCATTGTTCAGCTTTCCTTAATTATTCCAGCCTTGGTGGCCCAATAATCATGCCTGTCCACCTTGTAAGTGTCATATCTTCATCATCTTCAAGGCCCCAGCTAACCGTACCATCGCCTACTCCTTTTTGTCCTTCTTCAAGTTCTTCCAACAAGTGAAATTTACGAGGAACTTTAACTCCTGTGGAGACCGCCATCTTCTCCTACAGCCGTAAAGTGCTTTTCTTTTCAATGGATGACATACTATTTTGCATTTGGATATCAAATGCTTCTAAGAATTGCTGTAATTTGAAAATAATGACTACTCCTATCAAATTTTAAAGATTTTAAAGTTTAAGAATTGCTTTTCCATTTATGATATTCTATACTCTTCAATACCAAAATATGAGGAAGATAAAACTATTCTCTATTTTTAGAACATACACAGTTGGAACCTCAGTCAAATAACTTACAACTTCCAAAACTGGGAGAGTAAAATCCAGGTTCCTGGACTCTAAGTCTAGTGCTCATTGTGCCACTGAGGTTGTGTTTTCTTTTTCCAAAAGAAAACTATGTTCAAATCCAAAGGCTTGGATTTAACTGGAAATTCAGAAATAGTCACAGTTAGATGGGAATTTGTCCTTCCTAACACAATATCCAAAGCATCAATTGTCTATGTTCCACTTTAAAAATAAAGGAATCTCATAGAGTAAATTTCCTTAAAGGGAATGTAACATCAGCTAAAATGATGTTTATCAAAATAGGCCAGGGATTTAGCTCAGTGGTTTCACCTCCTGCTGCGCGAGTGCAAGGAGCCGAGTTGCATCCCAGGTACCACAAAATAAAACTCACCAAGGTGACTATTGTGATGGTGCCAGCATCAGTCCTCCTGTTATGGAAGATATCCTGTGCTAATTAGTAAAGATGAGGGTTCATATTAGATTCCTTCCACCTACTATGTGACCCAAGAGGCAGGCTTCAGCACTGTTAGAGAAGATTATTCTAGTGTCCCTTCTAGCTCTCGTGTGCTAATTTCTTAAGTACAAATTTTGGATGCAAGAGATGGAAGAATGATAGACTATTAAAACAAAAAGAGATCCTCATGATGTTTTATTCTGAATACTTTACAGCTGAAGAGACCTTGGTCTGGAAAAGGGAAGTGACCTACCCAACTACATACAAAATTAGCATGCTGTATTCACCTTCTTGTAGCTCAGAAGTACCTCAGTTTCACACTGAGTGCTACTGATTCTTTTCTCTAGCCTAGGTATCAAAGTCAGCAAAACTTAACAAAGACAAGCAAAAGTGATTAGCTTATTGGTGTTTGTTAGTAGGAACAAGGCCCGTGAGTTCAGTTTCAAGCAGTTAAGCAATTCCAGGGCCTTGGACAAATCACTTATTTGTCATGGTTTCAGTTTCTTCCAGTATAAGAGAAGAGATTAGAATACATGAAGCACTGACGATAAGGATGTTATAGGAATTACATGTGTTCATTTATTTGCTTTATCATCAACATTGTTCTAGGTGCTGGGTTGCAGAGCCAAACAAAGCACATACATTTTCTATCTTCAAGGAAGATGCATTCTCCTCCGAAGCAAAGAGAATGTCCTTTACAAAAACATGTTTATAAATGCATAGGAATGTTACACATCATGAGGGGCATTGAAAGGCGGAGGCCAGTGATCTGTGACCACTTTAAACATACCAGAGAATAGATGCTCACAACCATCTTATGATGCAATAAGAAAGCCTCCATCAGATGTCAGTGCTCTGCTCTTGCACTTTCCAACCTCTGGAACTATGAGCTAAGTAAACCTCTATAAATTACCTTGTTAGTCTGTGGTATTTAGTTATAGTCACAACAGAGAAGCATGGGAAAGAAATTATTGAGTTTGTAGTTTGACAGAATTAATAAAACTTTTTTAAAATACCCAATATTTATTGCTGGAGAAGTCAAACATGAGAGGAACAACTTTTCATGTTTGTATTTGAGAACCTTTCCTAGCTCTACATTTCATCAGAAATATTGATCTTTTAGGAAAAATCATTTTGTTTAAATTTATTCTATGTCATATTTTGTGGGACAGATGGATGAGTGACTTCTGATGGTTAAAAATACAACCCAAAGAAGAATAAATCAACTAAAAGATGATGATGTTAATATTTTAGTAAATCTGTCATATGCATTTGCAAAGCCACATACATTTCATTTTCTGTGTAAAAACTGACACTGTCATAAAATAGTGGAATCACCTTTCTCTATAGAATTACAAAAGTTGTTTTACATGTCTAAAAGCTTTCAAATAGAAGGATAAAGAGTAAAAAAAAAGAAAAATAATAATCACATAGCCATAATTATTCTTAGAATTTTATGTAAATTAAAAATCACAAGAGAACAGATCATGTAGTTCATAAATAAAAGCAATCTGTCTGACTGATGTAATTATACAAAAGGAAAATGCTCTATGTGCAATAAAAAATATGTGATGTTTAATAGGGAACTTTCTTACAAAGAAAATATTTGGTCAATGTTTTTACAAAGAGCAAAATAAAGTCTCAATAACTTTTGTCAACTATACCAAAATTGCAACATAGTAAATGGTTTTAATACTTCAAATAAAAGATAGAAATTGTTATGTTGTGTAAAAAGAACAAGGTTTACCTTTAAATTTTTATCACAATTACTTTTAAGGAGACAATAAATTAATAGTGAAAACTGGAAATATTTGCATCATATAAAATGACTCAAAATCAAGATACAGTGGCTACATAAATACAAAAAGGTATATTTCAGAGAAATGCATACAACCAAGAAAAGAAAATCATAGCTTTATGTTACCATTGATAGATAGTCTTTAGTTCACCAACAGGAAAAAAACAATCCCCAATGCAATTTCACTAAAATCAAATCTGTGCTTCAACATACACACAACAAAATTAACAGAAATGAAAGGAGAAATAAGTCTAAAACAATAGAAAATTTTCAGACTTTTCTGTCCTTAATCAATGGAGAAAATAAACAGAAAAACAATAAGTTTGTGGAATAGTTGAACGACTAGCAAATTGACTATATTGTCCCTAGTAGGCCATTCAACCTAAGATTAACAGAACAGTAAGCTTTTCAGTTACACAAACACCATTCACTATGACCCTTTGTCCACCAAAAAATTCTAATCAATTCAAAGTTCTTTAAGTCATACAACATATATTCCCTGGCCACATTGAAATAAAAGTAGAAATCTATACCAGAAGGATATATGGGTTATCCTCAAATATCTGGAAGTCAAACCATAACTTTTTACATAATACAAGAATCAAAGAAATCATAGACATTATTTAAAGTGTGTTAAATTGAATAAATGGAAAACAATGTATAACATCTGTCAAGTTTCAATGAAAGAGTAAGTAATAGGAAATATATAGCACTATGGTACTTAAATTAAGCATTCAAAAATTAATGGCAGTAGCTTCTATTTTAAGAAACTAGAAAAATACAAATTAACCTTAAAGTAAGCAAAAGATAGAAAACAAAAATCAATACAAATGATGAAAGAAAGCTGGTACAGAAAACAATAAAATTAATAAATCTTTAGTCACATTGAACACAACATGAAGAGAAAGAAACATGAGGATAATACAGATATTAGAAAAAATAACGGAATTTTATAAACAAACTTATAGCAATGAATTTAACAACACATTAAATGGACAAATTTTGTAGAAGACATGAACTGCAAACAATACCTCAGTAGATATAGATATTATTCACCTGTTTCTCTATTAAAAATTCAATTCATATTTGAAATATTTTTAATTTATTTTTTAAAACTGAAATTGAATTCATAGCTAAGAACAACTTTTTGGGCCTTCACAATCCAGGTCCAGATCACTTCACTAGTAATTTGTATTTAACATTTGGGAAAAAATAATTATCAATCAACCCAAAGTCCTCTAGAAGATAGTAGAAAAAATAACAGCTTCAATTCACTCTAGAAATCCAGTTTAAGACATTATCAAAATAAAGTAATGATATTGAAGAAAATGAGACACCAATACTCAGATGAATATAGATGAAGGACTATTTAACAAAATTATACAAATCAAATTCCGAGAATCCATATAACAGATTGTGATCAGATTGGGCTCATTTTAGAAATGAAAGATTCAGTTAATATTTCTTAATTAATATAATTTACCTTTTAAGCAAACTAAAAACAGCAAAACATGATCATCACAAGATAAACAAGATCGGGCCAGGGAATTAGCTCAGTGGTTCCTCCGCCTGCCTCACAAGTGCAAGGTCTTGAGTTCTATCCCTGGTACCCAAAAACAACAACAACAACAACCACAACAACAAAAACAAGATAAACAACATTTATCTAAGTTCAGTGTCAATATGTGACTGTAAGAAGATAACCTTATTGCCTAAGTAAAATATACTGAGAAATCAATAAAATAGCTATGAGAAATAATGTTACAGAGTATTCAGATCAATATACAAAAGTTAATTATGCTATAAACAATTAGAAATATAGTTTATATACAACAAGAAATATGAATTTGTGCCGATGAGTTTAAGAAATTATTTTCAAGATCTGGAAATTACCTAAATCAATGGAGATCTATCAGAAGCAAATGGATCAGAAGATGTTACTGCTAAGGTAGCAGTTCTCCTTATTTAATCTGTAGATTCAACAGAATTCCAAATAAAATCTAAGACTTTTTGTAGAATAGGCAAGAATACTTGAAAAAGAACAAAATTAAAAGAATTAAATTACTTCAGAAGTCGCTATAAACTGCAATTTATAAAGGTAAACTAACAAATACGGCATTGTATTCTGAAGAACTGCCATATCAGTCAGCAGAACAGTAGAATCCAACAGTAATACTCATAAATGCTCAATTAATTTCTAATTAAAGTGGAAGAATATTGAGGGAAGGATAATCTTTTGGCACAAATGTGTTAGATTAATTTACATACATATTAAAAAGCTGTAAACCTTAATCTTTACTGCACTCTATACTTAGAAAGTGGCAAAGAAAATTATAGACATCAGTAGGAAAAAAAAATAAGCTATAGAAGTTTAGACAAAAATATATGAAGAAAGCATTTTTAACCAGATGTAGGTAGTGTTTTTAGGGGACAAAAATGTGAAACATGAAAACCAAACCCTATAAATTTGCCTTCTACAAAGTTAAGTTTGCTTTTAATTGAAAGCTGAAAAATGTCAATTCATACCCTAAAGCACTTCCTGTAGCTGGCTATGGTGCCACACATGAAGTCCTAGCTACCTGGAAGGCTGAGGGGGCAAGATTGCCTGAGCCCCTGGGTTTGAGACCAACCTGGGCAACATAGCGAACCCCCATCTGAAAATCAAAACAAAAAAACAATGTGAGAAACACACATCTTCTAAAATATTTGTATGTAGTATAATGTAAAGCCCCTTATAAGTCAAAAATCCAATTAAAAATAGAAAACAATTTGAATGGACACTTTGCCAAATTATATGAACAGTGTAAATAACCCATAAGCGTGTAAAAGATACTGAGTATCATTAATTCCCAAGCAAATAACACTACCTACACAGTAATGGCTAACTCTAAAAGGAATATATCAAGTGCTGACTAGGATTTAGCACAACTGAAAGAATCATGAGTAACATGCGAATCATACAGAGATTTTGGATAAGGTTAGTGATTTTTTTAATATACATCTATGAAATGACTATGCAATCGTATTTCTAAATATTTATCACAGAATAATGGAAATATGTTTTCATACAAAGATTGCACTCAAATTCTTATTGCCACTTTCTTCATCATAATCCCAAACTTCAAGAATCCAAGTGTCTACAGACTCATAAGTGGATATACAAATTGGTGTTTATATGTGCAATGGAATTCTGGTCAGTAACCAAAATAAATGAATCATTTACATGTGCAGAAAATGGACATTAAAATCATTATGCTAAATAAAAGAATCTATACACAAAATACTACGTATTATGTGATTCCATTTATATAAAATTCCAGAATACTCAAAACTGTAGAGACCGAAAACAGATTCGTTATTGCTACCAGTCAACCACTGATATGAGTGGAGGGCATGGGCTGAAAAAAAAATCAGATTGGATTTGGAGTGATAGATTCTATACAATGATTTTTTTTGTGGTGGTTATATAACTATAAACATTTACCAAAACTCATTGAATTGTAACCTGTCTCTAGATTGATGAATTTATCATAAGTAAATTACACACCATAGACTTAATTCAAAATTATAACAATCAATCCTTGAAAACAAGAAAGAAATGGAAAAAATGGAAATAAAGTCTTTGTAAATAGGGAAAGGTGGAGGGCGTGAAGGGAGGGCTAGGAATGGGGAAAAAATAAGAACTGAGATGCATTATGTAAAGGTACAATTCCCAATGAGAAATGTAATTGTGTTGTATACCTACAATGTACCAATAAAAGAATTTAATACAAAAAAAAAAGAAATCTGTGAGCCTATTTTACATTTCTTCCATCAGGAAAAAAGGACTTAAATAAATAAGCAAGAAAATCTTTTCTTTCTGTAAAAGCCTTCTATAGTTCAGAGAAGTAGAAAATATATTTATGGTGTTTATTTTGAATAAAACAGTTCCTGTTAGTGGGGTGGGCTATTCATAGAGCCCAGTGGAAGTGTGTGACTTGTTTAATTTGTTCTAAGCCTTGTGGCTGAAAAATCTGTCAGAGAGAATATAGGTGGGGATGCCTCCTGCTGGTGTCATGATCTAAATATCAATTGTATTAGCTTAGTTGGATGTCCTTGGAACCATGTGAGATATTTCTTTATCATCATATTTTGCATTATGTATTGTACTCAATGAATTCATTGAGGCTAAATTGATATTTGAAAATAATGACACTTAATCATTGTAAGCATAAATCAGCATTGCTCATTAATATTTAGCTACACTTACATAATTTAAGGCATGGTGTAGATCTTACACATTATGAAATACAAAGGAGAAAATATATAGGTTGGGAAATTTTTAAAAGCCCTCCTGGAAGAGATGGCAGTGTTTCATTGTGGGAACTGTACAGTCTTTGAAATTTGAATATTTACATCCAGAGGAGCTGTTTACAAATTTTAGCTCCCCTCTTTACTATCCGAATGATGTCGAACAAGTAAATTAACAATACAGAGCCTTCTTCACAAATTTTTCCAACTTATTGTGAAAATTCAATGAAATAACGTTAGTGAAAAGATCTGTGAACTACAAATTAATATACTAAACCTTACTATATTGTGCTTGAATTTTTATTTCTAATGCGGTTATTTCAGAGTCCAGCTGGATGCTCAGATACTGTTCACTTTTATTACTAGACTGGCTGTACTTGGCATGGGAAATGCTGAAGGACAAGTAGGAACCTGAGCGCTTCAGATGAAAGAAGTGGCATAAGCAAAAGGCTTAGGGTGGAGGAGAAAATAGTAAAGACAGGATTGGGAAAGTGAATAACTTGTCTGGAACATAATTTAAAGTGCTGGGAGGGGAGGTAAGAGAAACACAACTTGGAAAGATAAATATAGGTCTCTTTGCAGAAAGGCTTGAGAGTGAGGGTGAATGGTTTTAGTCTACTTCAAAGACAGTGGAGTTTTTGAGGAGATGGGTAATATGGTCAAGATTTACATGAGACAGTTTATGCTGGCATTGTTGAGAGGAGAGTAGAGAGAAAGGAGGATGGAAAAATGCTTTGAAGGATTCTGCTTTCATCCAACACGACATCCTGGGGCTTATTCCCATTATACCCCTGATATCAGAGACACCTGCACATGTGCACAGTCAGAGAAGGCCCAACACATTAAAAAGTCAGGAGCAAAATTACACCATGAAACTCTGCCTTTACTTTTTATCCTTCATAGTAGAGATGCTCACTACCCCACACCCTTCTCCTCAGCTGCTCTGCCATGTTATACCATACTGCAGCCCAAGTAACTAGAGACATTTCACCGTACTGCTTCCATAGTACAGTTGTGAAACCATTTGTCAAGTAGCCACAGTTCCTTTTATTCAGCCTCTTCTTAATGAGTTTTTGAAGGATTCAGTAACCTTTGAAAATCAATTTAGTCTTGTCATGAAGCTGTCCCTTGAAAACACAGACACAGTACCCCAGCTGGACACACTGCAAACAGGACAAAGGATTACCTGAAGAAATTGCAAATCTCAGGGCAAACAGGTCAGCATAACTGTACCTCCCAAATCTGATTGTATCGGAATTTATCAGCTTCCCTTTCTAAAGCAAAATGTTTATGCTCAGCTATTTCCATGTTCCTGCCCAGAAAACATCCACATGGGCCTATGACCATACTCCGAATGATTTTATGACATGGTTCAAAAATGACTCTTTTGAGGAGACCGTACATTATCCTTACCAGTACACTGTGGGAAATAGAACAAAAAAGAAAATCAGGGCCGGGGATTTAGCTCAGTGGCACCATGCCTGACCTGCAAATGCAAGAACTTGAGTTGGATCCCTGGTACAAAAATTTTTTAAAAATTAAATTCTTATCTTTTATTGTAGATGTTTAAAATTTATGTGTCACAATAACCTCATAAGTGAACACTGTCACTATAAATAACTTTATAAGTGAAGACATTGAATTTCAGATAGTGTAAAAAAAAAATATGCTCCAAAGCAGACAACTAGTACATTATGGAATCAAGATTAGAACCTGGGCCATCTTACTTCAGAGTCTACATGCTTCAACGCTATGGTATATGCCATACAGCTCTAACCTGTGTCATAAATCTTATGATTCTGTGTATTGAATTATAATGAAATGTGTCTAGGTCTCTCTTTCCAACAGACAATCCGATGAAAAAAAAACACCCTTAGAATAACGCCTGCCAAAGAGTTTAATAAATGATGCCTAATATTAATTTGGTTATTAAAATAGAGAAGGAAAACAATTTTTCTTTGGGAAAATTTCTTCTTCTTATCTAGAAGCTGACAAAAGACTTAAAAAATAAAAAGGATTTTCATAGACAAAACTTAGTAAGAATGCTGGCCAAGGTGGACACACATGCATAAAGAAGGAGGAAGAAGTTGAACTTGCAGAAACTGTAGCGGAATTAAAAGATCAGTGTTAGGAATTCTGTAGTGAGAAAAGAAGGCTGAAATATGGCCAGAGCCTAAATTAAAGATAATTTGTATCTTTTTTCAATGGAGAAGACATTAATAGGCATATTAGGAGGTAAAGGACCAGAATATATGCATTTTACAAAAATAATTTTGGAAAAACAGAGTGGAGGATGAGTTGAAGACAATAAATAGTAGGAAAACCAGTAGAGAGATACAGTAAGTTGCCCATTATTAAGGGCAACTAATTAAAGACTAACATATGTGGAGTGCTTACTATATGCCAACCACTACCCTGAGCTCATTAACTATACCAACTAATTTAGTCTGTACAATAGATGTATGAAAAGAACATTTATTAATTCCATTTCTCATCACTTTGGTCTCAAAAGTGTCCTGTTCTGGACTATACAATCACATGGTCAACTTACTTGTGTAGCAATATTTTCCTGAGTGAGGAGACATGGTTACAGCCATGTGAAACAGTGCTGTTATATATCACATACAGGGTTCAGTAGATGTGTTGGGAAAGCTCAAAAGACAGGAGCCTTGAGTATAAATTCTGATTCTACCCTGGCATTAATTAATTTATCAATCATCTTTGACCATAAGAGTAAAGTTTATTTGTTAGATGGGATATTAGAAATCATCCAATTTGACAGATACATGTATAAACATTTATGTGCATGTGGACACACAAACACCATAGATGGTACTCAAGGAAGGTCTTAATAGTCCCTTATCACTAGTAATATTGTAAGCTAAATTTGGAATATTATAGAATATACACTTTTCTTTTTTATCTGAAAACAAAGTCCCTATCATTTTAAATTATTTTCAGAGTTAAGTCATTTATTTTGGATTACTTATAAAAAGCTGAATCCCATAGAAAAAAAGAATGTTTTACACTATTAATGTCAGAGCCAGAACTAAAACCTATTTTGCCCTTTTCTTTCAATATCATGAAACCAATCAACGAGATGAACTTTTGGCATTGATTTTAATGATAGAGGGTGTTAACCATAGAAAAATATGAATAGTGACGGTAATTCTGGTAGCTGGGTTTTTTTTGTTTTGTTTGTAGTGTCTCCAGTGCATAGTAGCTCAGAAAATATTTGGTGAATTAATGAATAAAAATGTATGTAATGAATGAATACACAGGAGCTAATCTGATTCATTGTACTGTTGGAATGTTGTTTTCTGTGGCCAAAATAGATATTTCAACCACATGGTGGAGCCATTTTACAGTTATTTGAAAGGAGGAGCCAAAGAGAAAACCAGATAGCACAGTGTCTCGATTTGATAGTGATTTAAATCCAGGGTAGGAAATGAAATTAGACAATTTATCCAGCAAATCTACTCTTAAAAACCTACATATGAGGTAAACTGGCCATGACATGGGGATTCCTGATAAAGGACGGCAGCGTGGCATGTCTGCAACTTTTGCTAATGCTGCATTAGTGTGGATGGGATGTCCTAATCCAAATGACATTCACTTAGTGCTCAGTCCACACCATACTAGAGCATTCTTTTGATCACTTGGCACTTTTGAATGAACAGAAACTTTTACTAGCGAGCTGAGCAAAGATGGAGATTGAATCTGATATTTGAAGTGTTGACATGTGGGCCACAAAGGGCTTGGAAGGAGAAACAATAAGAATATTCCACCCCCACATTTCCACATTTACTTCAGATTAGAGAGAATGAAGGGACTGGGGTCAAGGGTGGCAGAGCCTATAGTTTTGTGAGTGGGGTGACAAGGCTGTGAGGGAAGCAGTGATGATGCATACTTCTGCCAGTTGCAAGAGCAGGTATTCTCAGTAGCTTTCACGTTCAGTAATAGGGGAAAGAGAACTGATGAAAATTTCCACATTCAGAGCTACCTCTGCTTTTTTTCCAGGTTCTTTCTCCATTGTTACTCTATCACAAATATACACGTACGCTCCCTTCTCTACACCTACACACACACACACACACACACACACACACACACACTGATTTCTCAAGCTTCTAACTATGGCTATCAGCCTCATTGCCTACATAGTGTTCTAGGTTTTTGTGAGCCATTTGCAAGCAATTATTAAAATTCTAACTTCCTAGGTACATCTCTCAGTAAGAACTTTGATTATCTTTTCTTTTCCTCTCAGTTAAATGACCTCAGTCTTTCTGAATCATCCCAAAAGAGATGCACCTTAAACTTCAGCCCACCCATAAAATATCCCTGTCTTCCAAGGGAAAATTAGGAAGACAGGCCTAAGACGCCTGATAGTTCATGGCTGTCAGAGACTTACTTTTGGAGTTTTTCTCCAAGATCCTTTCGTAGTTTCTTATCTTCTCCTTTAGTTTTCCATTTCTCAAACCCTCAAAATCTTTTTAAAAATTTATTTCAATAAATATTTTCAATAGATACATGAAACACAAAAATATACATATCAATAGATTACCTTGTTTTCTGTACAGTAAGTCTCTGACTTACGAACATCAGAGTTGTGAACTTTCACAGATACGAATGGACCTTGCATTATGAATATTCGAAGGTGTGAACAAATCACAGAAGTAGCTCTCCTGTCTTCTGGACACTGTCACAGTTGTGCCACTGTGTGCTTACTGTATAGTGCGAGGGTACAGTAGTACAGTTCTCAGTCAGAGCCCAGGACGTCCGGAAGCGACAGGAAAAGCAGTGGTGATGTGGAGGGGGCTGCAAGGAAGTACAAAGCAATAACCGTGGAAATAAAACTGAAAATAATTGAGAGGTAAAAAGATGGTAGACATGGCTCATTATTATGACATGAATCATTCAACTACTGGCACAATTCTGAAGAACAAGGACAAGCTCATGAAATATGTGAAGTCAACACCAATATCTAACAAGGGTGGCAGAGTGATAGAGGAGATGGAGAAACTTCTCAGTGTGTGGACCCAGGATCAGCATCAGTGCCAAGTCTCACTCGGCCTAGTGCTTATTCAAACTAAAGCTAAAAGCCTGTTTGAAGACTTGACATAAACACGGAGTGAAAAGGGGCCGGGATTTAGCTCAGTGGTTTTGCCGCCTGCTGCACCAGTGCTAGGACCCAAGTTGGATCCCTGGTACCAAAAAAGAAAAAATGGGGTGAAGAGAGGGCATCTTTTACCTAAGAATCACTTTGTTGGACTCATGAACGAATACAATTTATGAATGTTCCCCCTGAATGAAACTCGTTTGTAAGTCAGAGACTTATTGTGTGTGTGTGTGTGTGTTTGTGTTTTAATTAGTTTCAGACATTTTCCATTTTCTCATTATGGTGAAAACATTCAAAATTACTTCTTCTAGCTTTTACAAATATACAGATAGAATATATTGTCATTATCTCTATCTATTCTATTGTACAGTAGCACTGTACAGAATTCTTACTTCTAACTGATTTAGTAACCTTTGACCAGCCTCTTTCTTTCCAGTTTATTCCACTTAACACAATGATTTCATTTCCATCCATGTTGTCATAAATGACAATATTTCATTCTTTTTATGGTTAAATAGTATTTCATTGTGTACACACACACACACCACGTTTCCTCTATCCATTCATCGGTTGATGGACATTTAGGTGGTTTCCACTTCTTGGATATTGTGAATAGTCCTGCAAAGAGCATGGGAGTTCAGATGGCTCTTCAACATACTTATTTCATTTCCTTTAGAGAAACATCCAGTAGTGAGATTACTGGATTTCATGGAACTTCTATTTGCAATTTAACAGAAACCACTGTAGCACTTCCTATGATGGCTGTATTAATTTACAGTCTCTACATTGTGCAGAGGTTCTTTTCTCCACATCTTCACCACATGTGTTATCTTTAATGTTTTTGATAAAAGTTTTTTCTAACTAGAGTGAGGTGAAATTTCATTGTGGTATTGATTTAGTTTCTCTGGTGATTACTGAGGTTGAGCATTTTTTCATGTACCTGTTGGCTATTTTTATGTCTCCTTCTGAGAAAAGTCTCCTTATGTCTATTGACCAGTTTTAATGAGAATATTTGAATTTTCTTGCTGAATTGAATTCTTTATGTATGGTGGATATTAACCCCTTGTTAGAAGTATGGTTTACCAGTGTGTTCTGTCATTTTTTACACTGTTTATTCACTCAGTTGATAGCTGCACAGATTTCATTTACTATAACCCCACTTGTCTATTTTTGCTTCTGTTTTCTATGCTTTGTGGTCTTGCTTCAATACTCCTTGCTTATTCTGATGTTCTGAGGTGTTTCCCAAAAGGTTTTTCTTTTCTAGTAGTTTCATAGTTTCCGGTTTTACCTTTAAGTCTCCATTCAACCCAATGACAGCTGATTTTCATAACTGGTGAAAGATTTTTGTAGTTCCATTCTTTGGCATGAGAATAACCAGTTTTCCCATCACTTTTAGTTGAAAGTTGTCCTTTATCCAATATATGTTCTTCACGTATTTGTCAAAACTTGGTTGGCTATAAATGTGGAGGTTTACTTCTAGTCTCTCTATCCTTTTCCATTGTTCTTTGAATCTGCTTTTTACTCTACTACCTTGCTAAATTGATTACTACCATTTTGTATTTTGAAGTCAAGTAGAATAATGCCACCTGCTGTGTTTTTTTCTCTCAACACTGTTTTGGTTATTTGGCAGAAACTCAAAATCTTAATGCCGCATCTTTTTTATTTGAAACTCTAAGATACATATGTGAGAATTTTGCTGCATCAATAGCAAACAATACTTTACAATTTTAAATCTTTTCTTTACTGAATTATATAATATTAGCATTTTTTTCTAGTCCCTCACAATATTACATTAGAATATCCATTCTACAGTAAATTTCCTTAACAGCCTTAGGAGTTTTGTTTAAATAAGTTTTATATTCAGTAAAATTTGGGAGCATATAGACAGGAGCATCAGTGGAAGAATCTACTGCCAAGTGCATACACATTAGGAATTAATATTAGAAGTTAATTTCACATCCTCTGCAAGAGTCTTAGAATTTCAAGATGAAAATTCAGATATAAGACTAGCAAAAGGAAAGAAAAAAATTAAAAAATAGAGAGGTAGTGGTAAGCAACTATGCAGAAAGTGTTATACCTATAAAAAATTTAAAAAACAACACCATAGGCCAGCTAGCTTACCAGAGAGAATCATGGAAAGAGGCAGTTAAGAACTTAACTTGGGTCAGAACAAACCTCAAAGACTAGCCTTAAAAACTATCTCTGCTTTGATTTAGTTGGATCAGGTTTAATTGGATTGTACTTAAACTGCAGGGTATTATGGAGAACAATAGAGCAATCAGCCAGTAATTAGAGAGCTAAATGTGATACCAAAATAAGCATACATTTTAAAAAGGGATCATAGACAAGAGACAATCAAAGGGAGCCTTGAAAATCATGGTGTCTGTGTGCATGCCAAAGGCTGCAGTCCCAGAAGAGGAGCAACATCAGAAGGTTTACAGTTGATGGGAAAATAAATCTTACTAAAATCACCAGGCTAATTCATTAAATGAATGAACAGACAGATGAACAAACAAACAAAAGACCAAAGGAAAACAATCCTGAGAAGGAAAGAGAAGAATCAGTATGCAAAAATACTATAATATAGTATCTGATTTTCAACAAAATTGTAAGACACAAAAAAACCCCAGGAGTATATAAGTATATAGGAGCAAAACACCCCCCAAAAACAACAAAACAAAATTTCCCATATGAAAACTCAGATCTAAGATTTAACGATTATAAATGTATTTAAAAGACCTTATAAAAGGCATTATAAATTTATTAAATTTATAAATAAAAAGGTGAATTTAAATGTCAAATTTCATCAACACATATGCATATAGGTATACACAAAATTTTTTCATTACACTAAAATGATGTGAACACAGTATAAAGAAATAAAAAAGTAAAGCTAAGACAGCAATATTGTCATCAAAAGTTAATATCAATAAAAAGAGAAGTTATATAAAAGAATCTAATGAAAATTCCATAGGTAAAAACCAATAACAAAAGCAGAGTAGATTTGAGATGATATAAAAAGAATCAATAAACTATAAAGTAGATCAATAGAGGTTTTGTAACACTAAGAGGATCCCTTTGTATCCAAGAAGATAAAAGTAGCAGTTTCAGGGAAAGGTAGGGCACCATTCACACATTTATGTAGGTATAGGGAGTATACCAGAACAACAGTACAGAGAAGAGAGAGCAGAAAAATATTTTAAAAGAAACATTAATTGAAAACTTCCTAAATTAGCTGAAAAACTTTGATGTCTGTTTTAAAAAGAGCTCAAGGGACCCCAAGTAGGATGAATACAGATATCTATGCACAATTACATCAGAGTGAAAATTCTAAAAGAGAGGCAGAGTTTTGGAGATTGAGAAAGGGATCAGGAGAAAAAGGGAGGGGAAAGAATGAGAGAAAGGGAGCTGAAATTTATCAAAGTATGATATATGCGTATACATGCCTCAAAATGAGTGTAAATATTATGCATCACAAAGATATACCAATCAAAAAGAAAAAAATGTGAGAAACATAGAAAAAGAAAATTTTGAAAGCAACCAGAGAAAAATACCTCATCACATACAAGGAAACCTCAATAAAAGAATTAACTAATATCTCATTAGAAGAGACAGAGATTAGAAAATGCCAGTCATAACACAGGGAGGGCTTTAGAGAGAATATTTAAGTCATGACAACTGGCAAATATTGCAAACTAGGGCTCAGTTAATTGTGGCACAGTTGGTTCTGTAAGATTTCTTAGAACATCACTGTTTGCACTGGATTTCAAGGCATTATATTCTTTGTCAAAAAAGTAATAATTGACACTTTTTATCTATGAAGTTTGAATAGCAAAATGATAGTAAAAGGCCTCAAGAGTTTGAGAAACAGGGAGAAAATGTTCAGAGGATGGGACAAGAGATACAGATCTGAAAATTATGTAGGTCTCTGGTTCTCCTGAATATCCCAAACAAAACCTTTCATTCCAGTTTCTTTTGAAATAATATTTCTGGATAATTTTGATGAGGAATGTTCCTCATTACAATTACTAGCCCTAAAGAGTTTCAACCACTGGGAAGGTTAGACTGTTCAAAAAAGGCTGAGCAAAGCAAATGGAAAGCAAATTTGTGAGATTTCTTTCCCAGTATGTACTGTATTACCTTAAGCAGCACCTTTACTGAAGTGTAAAATTATTGTGGGCAAATGTTAAATCCCACTTCATAACTGATCATGAGCCCAGCACTAGCCTTATGCAGAAGGAAAACTCAGTAAACACTGCATGTAACTGTATTAAATTGAATTAAATTTACTTGACACATAGTTAAAGGCTATGTCTCATACGTTGCACTAGAGATGATGGTGTTGAAAAGACTGCGTATGACTAGAAATGATTTGATGGCCTTTAATGTATTTATGAACATGCAGTCTAGAAATTCAATATACGAAGTGAGTCTCATCACATATCAATTTACAATGAAAACTTTATGGATTTATTTTGTGGAGAAGAATTAAATTGGAAAGTTAGAACAAACAATTTAAAACACAACTCCTCCCCAAAATAAAGTTGCTCCTTTTTGGTGCATCTTGAGTATTTTATCATTTGATCCAGAATGCTAAGCAAGTGACTGGCTAACCCTATTTGGCACTTAGCCTTGCAGAGACTTTTTTCTTTAAACTCAGGGAACATAATAGTTAGTTTCTATTGTGTAGGGTGAAGTATGTGATGTAAACCTGAGAGGTGGCTGCCTTGCTCAAATCTCCAATGTATAACACTTCCAATTGCTTAATCTTCACTGTTTATAATTCACTGCTAAATTGTGAGACTGGTAATACAGAAAAACTCTAAATTTGGGGCATCATTTCAATCAACATTGAACTGTATTGTACATCAACATGTACTATAAATTTAAATGTTACTTCAACCATGTTATGACTTCTAATACGTTAGGTCTTCATATTTTCATATCCACCAGGCCTAATTTATCTTTATTTTTCCTATTGACCAGCTTAGGTCTCCTGTCTCGCTATTGTAATCATTACCTTGAGAACACTCGGGATCCTATTCCCTTTATCCTTCTATCATTTTTACAGGAAGAACTCAATCATCTGTCATTTCTATGGTTATACCAGAGCAGCTGAAAAGAGTGATACAACTGGGTAGAAAAGCATATTACTTTTTCCAACATTGCTGTAACGAATTACCACAACTTTGATGTCTTCAAATGACAGAAAATTACTCGATTGATATTCTGAGAGCTAAGATCCTGAAGTCATTGTCACAGGACTCAAATCTAGGCATTATCAGAGCATGTCTCCTTCCACCGGCTCCTGGACAGAACATGCTGTTTAACCCTTCAACCTTTTAGGGGCGGCTACTGTTGCCTGATCTGTGACTACCTCACTCCAATTCCCACCTCTGTGATGATTGCCTCCTCCTCTTTTATGGGTCTAATCTTCCTCTTCCTCACTCTTTATGCTATCATAAGGACATTTGTGTTGACCTTTAAAGTATTTTTATGAATTGAAGATAATCTCTTCAGTTAAAGACTCAACCACATCTGCAAAATCTTTAATATGTGACTGAACATTAACAGGTTCTGGGGATTATGACCTGATTCTTTAAGGTGAGCGCTATCAACCTACCACTAATACTTCTACAAAATTCATGATTTCTACATTCTAGTATTTTCTCAACACTGCTTAGCAGTATTTACTGACTCTCCAGGGTGATTTCAGATCTTTCTTTCAAACTTTCCATATTATTTCTCCTGAACATTTCTATTATCTAAATATTTGATTGTGCAGTCTACAATAATGTTTTCCATTCTTGCCTTTCCAACTTTACTCCATAACAGAGTTCCAATCGCTCATTCTGCACCAGCCATCATTTCTTCAGCATTCTAGCTGAGAATGTGAACTTGGGATCTAGGAGAATCATATTGGAATTCTGCCTTCCCTATGTTTTAGCAGAAAGAATTTGGGGAAATTAAGTAATACTTAGATATTCTACCTATGATTTTTTTAACCTGAAAGTTTCAAGTCATAACCCTAAATCAGACCTGCTCTTTTACAATGGAGAAATTATTTAACCCGTCAGGTCTCAGTTTCTTCAACACTGAAACAGTGGACTTAGGCTCAGTGATCTATTATATTCAAGTCATGTGTAAATTCTATAATTCACTTTTTGTGTGAGATTCTAAGTGAAAAGAAACAATAAACAGATACAATGAATTTTCTAAAAATTTCTGAGAAAAGTCTTGTAGCTGTGCTGAATATTTATGATCATGTCAGTATTTTGATGTTTGTTTGTAAATGAAATATAATACATAGAAATTTGAGTCATCACATCTATCTTTCCAGATGCTATTGTGCTTGACTGAGTAGTTGATAAGCTACATTTGCTAGTCATTTATCATCCTCATCATTTGACAGATTGGAAAACTGTGACAAAGAGCTAATTTCAGTTCAGTTTGGGTTATTCTTTGCAACTTTTGTAGAAATAGATGGATGTGTTCTGTGTGAAACAAATAGCTTTGGACAACCCATTTGTGAGATGGATTGCTGAGAAACAGTACAAGTTAACTCTGTGTGCTTTTTAAAAATACATTGCCAGGTCATAAAGAAAAATAAATAATATCTTTTGTGCAGTAAGAAAATGTCATAGAAATAGACTATTAGCTACTAAACAAAAATAGCTTTTAAATGACTTCAGGCTATTTTTCAGGTAAGAACTGTAGGCAAGTACATGTGGATTATTAGACTTGATATTGGAACAAGGAAATATATTTAGTAAAATCATTCACTGACTAATGCAGGGGGAAAATGATCTTGGAATGAGAATTTTCTGGATTCTAGTTCTGTCATTGACAAAAACATCCTTTATAGCAATATATCTTATGAAGCTATATGGTAGAAAAATATTTCTGCTTCACCAAAGTATATTGACTCAAATATTTCCTTTGTTTCCCACAATATTTGTGTCAGTTAAAAAGCCCTAAAGTAAGTAAAACAAGATTTAATTTAAACTAGCTTAAACAAAAAAGTTGCTTTTGTTTCATATATGATGTCCAGTGGTAAGATGGGCTGAATCAACCAAGTAATTCAGGGTTGGAACCATTCCACCAGTCCATTCTCATCATCTCTTGATTAGAAAATAACTGCAAATGTTCCAAAAATAACACCGTCATATAGTACTTTCAAGGGTTCAAAGAGAATTCCTACATCCTTCAAAAAAATCTTCAGGCACTTCTTGGAATTTCCTCTGAATATATGCTGTGGTTTAGATCTAGGGGTCCTTCAAAAGCCTCATGGATTCATAAGCAGGGCTTTCAAAAGATGATTGGACGGTGAGGGTTATAACTGACTCTCTGTAAGGGGGTGGGGTCTGGTCAGAAAAGGTGGGTCACTGGGGTTCAACTTAATATTTGCCCAGGATCTACCTACTTCTCATGATTTCCATCACTATATTCCTGGTTCGATCACTACCACCTCCCAGCTGGAGTATGACAGTAGCCATTTGATAAGATACTTCCACTCCTCACCCTCTAGACTGCCTTCTAACAAGTAGCCCCTGTGATTCTTGAGAGGCATAAATCTGACCATGTCTTTTCTTTATTGGGGATCCTGCAGTGGTTCCTTGTTTTATTCAGAGTAGTAGTCAAAGTCTCTATCAGGTTTCATAAGGCCTTTGTGGTCTCCTCTCCCATCTGCACTGATGTCTTGTTGCCTCTCTCACATACCTGCTCTGCTTCTAACTCCCCTCCAGTCACAGCAACTTCCTCCTGCTCCTTAAAGACCAGAAGCATGGTTCCACTTCTTTGCATCTAGTTGCTGTTCCATCTGCCTGATATTCTCCTGTTCAGGTATCAACAAAGTTCTTCACTTGTATTGGGTCACTTCTCATTTTTCCTAATCAGAAAACACTTTGAGGACCACTGTACAGTGGAATCATATTAGGCTTCCCTTACTATTTTGTCATTATAATATTTGTCACTACCTAATACATCATGACTTTGTCAGTTTATTGTCTAAGTTTGAAAGTTCAGTCAAGGAGGAACTTGGTTGTGCTCACTGTTCTCTTTCCTATGGGCTCATCATCTGAGGTAAAAATAAATATTTGTGAAAGAAAGGAAAAGAGGAGAAAAGGTGGAAGTGGGAGGAGAGAGAGAAACAGAAGGAGAAAGAGGAGGAGGAAGAGATGAAGGGAAGGAGGGATATACTAAAATAGCAGCCCATTTCAAATAAATTACGTAAGTGAATGTAGCTCTTAATGCTTCTCTTGATTTCTCTTGAACATCCCTGGAAACCACACAAAGCTAAATTACTGATGCAGTCCCACAGGAGAGAGGTTATGAACTGGATTAGAGCTAGCTCAGGGTATGAAAAAGATGAGTAAGACAGAAGCCAGACAATCTGAATTTGAGTACTCAACTGTGATCAGATCATAGGATGCAGAAAAAGATAGAATTTCTATCCATTGGAACTTTCACCAGGAGTTATTATATGTTCTTCCTCTTCCAGGAAGTACTGGAGAATTAATGAAGACCTTGTATGAGAAAGTGCATCAGAAGTGTTTTTAACAGATAAAATTATATAACTGATAATATTTCAGATTCTGCAACTGGAATAGTAACAGAAACCTTGCACCCGGAAATAAATAACAAATTGTTCCTCCCATGTTCTTATTACATGAAATATGCCTTGGGCCGAGGATTTAGCTCAGTGGCACCACACCTGGCTTGCAAGTCCAAGGTCCTGAGTTCTATCCCTGGTATCAAAAAAACCCAAAAAAGCAAAAAAAAAAAAACCACCTTACTTTTTT
>NW_004624730.1:66198885-66224205 GCF_000247695.1 Heterocephalus glaber
AAGAATCATACCACAGTGGTATATGTGCACCCATGTTCATAGCAGCACAATTTGTAATAGCTAAAACTTGGAAACAGCCCAAATGTCCATCAACTGGAGACTGGATAAAGAAAATGTGGGTTTTTAATAAAATGGAGTACTACTCAGCCATAAAAAATGAGAAATTAGAGACATTAAGAGCTAAATGGATGCACATTGAGGTGATACTCTTAAGAGACATAAATAGGACACACATGTGTAAATACCGAATAGTTTCTCTAGTGTGAGAAACTGAAGTGTAAATAAGGACTAAAAGTTATAATAGATGATGTGAAATAGGAAGAAAAGGTGCAAAGGGGAAGGGGGAGTGGGAGGGGTAGAGGAAAGGAAAGAAGGGAATGGAATTAATATGAGAAAATGAAAAAATGGAAACAAAGTCATTGTAAATAGGAAGGGATGGAGGAGTTGAAGGGAGGGCAAGGGAAGGGGGAAAAATAAGAACCAAGAGAGTCTGTAAAGGTGCAAATTTCCAATGATGAATGTCATTATATTGTTTACCTAAAATGTACCAATAAAATTAATTTTAAAAAGGACTGCTACTCTATCACTAGGCAACAGAGATTTTTCAGCTTTATTATAATTGTGGGACTATTGCCTTACATGTGCATTCTTACTGACCTGACCCAACCAGCATTACAAAGTGCATGATTTTGCATAAGAGAATAAGATTTATTCTTGATCTGAAAAACAAAAAAACAAAAAAACAGATAGACTCTGTCCTGGGATTATCTAAACTTGAAGTGAGTAAAAAGATCGAGATGTGTTTAAGGTATTTTTACCTTTCAAATATTTCTATCATTTATGTTGTAATAGTTACCCTTTACTTATATGTTCAGTTGCTAAAGATTTAGATCCTGGCAAGTATTTTTTAGTCTGTGCCTACTGTTGTTTAATGCCTATATTTTGTTTAAATTTCAGGTCTTTGCTTAAATCAAGACTTCTTCTAAGAAGCTTTCACTAACTCCCAGGCTAGGTCACAAGCCCATGCTCTGTAGGACTCTGTACTCCCCCAATCAAAATGAATATGAAAAATTTCAATAATCACATAGTCTTAGTCTTCTGTATCCCCACCCCAACCACGTGAGATTTTAAAATCCATGAAGCTAGAAATTACTTCTGCCTGTCCTCAACTGTATCCACAGCAACTGGCTCAACAACTGGCACACAGTAGGTCCTCAGCAAACAACTGATAGAAATTAATCATTGACAACTTGTTTATTTATATCTGGTTCATCAGTAATAAGTCAATCCACTAAAATATTTTATACTTTTAAGAGACCTATTTAATGTCTATGAAAAGGATGGGTGATCAGAATATTAAGTACATTTTTGTGTACCCTTCCTTCTTAAAGCTCCAAGCATTTGGTGGAGTTTTGAGGATCTAATTTGTGGGTACATAATTCTACTCTTTGCTAAATCTGTTTATCAATTCTATGTATTCAGAGATTTTAAAAATGTATTAGTTTTTCCAAAAAAATTACCACTGACTTTTTAGCCTTCTCAGGTAATTGCATAGTACTTTTAATTCATTGCCTTCTCTTATTTTATTTATTATTTGAGAATTTTTAATTTGTCCTTTTTTAATCTATGCATCTTGTGTGGATAGCTCATTAATATTTACCCTCTCCTTTTCCAAACATAATTATATTTATATCATAATTATATTTATATTTATAATTTATATTTTTCTTTCAAATTACCTCTTTATTTTTCAGAGGTTTCATTATATTTGTACCTCTTATATGTAAATTCCTATTTATGTCTCATAGGTTTAAATTATCATTTATTTCTATGTACTATTTAAATTTAATGATGTAGCAATAGACCTATTGTTTAATTAAAACATTTTTAAATGTCCAATATGATCTTTTTGACTGATAAATTTGTCTTTGATGTTTTGTTTTAAATTAATTTTATTAAGCACTATAGAAAGTGATCTCTATGATGTTTTTACAGTAAAGGAAGGTTTAAAAATTATTTTATTGTGTGCTCGCTTCAGCAGCACATATACTAAAAATTCTTTTATTGTCTAAGAACACATTAGTTTTTTTACAAATGCTTATACATCCTTAAAGTTAACGCACCTTTGTCAGTTAGTGTAGGAGAATGCGTAAGATTATGTTTATTAAGTTTGTGTTCCTTTTATTTACTTTTATACATTTTGTTAATTTTAATTGTTATTAGTACACGTTTTCAGTACATGATGATTGCGTTCATCATGAGAACTTGGTATATGTACATCATACATCTTAATTCTTCTTACTTTTCCTTCCTCTCTCCTCCCTCCCCTCCTTCCTCACCCTTCCATCCCTTGGTCCTTTTCCCATTAACTTTGTGTTCTTAAACCTCAATATTCTTAAATGATTGTGTTAATCTGCGTGGCATACCTATTTCTTCAGGATATGTGTTAAAATCATCACTACTGCTGAACGTGATGGTACATGACTAAAATCCCAACTTTCCAGGAGACTGAGACACCCCAATTGGTACATGCCTATAATCAGGGACCTTCTTCCCCTTCTGCTGTGTGAGGTTAGAGTGTGAATAGCTGTCTGTGACTATGCATTTGGGCCTCAGCAGTCACCAAATTGCCAGCACATTTATCCTGGCCTCTCTAATTTGCAGATCTAAGAGATAAATTTCTACTTCTAAGCTACCCAGTGTATGGTATTTTTCAAAGTAGCCTGAAAGAATTAAAACATAGCATATAATGCATTTACATATAGTATAGCCAATCACTTTGTGGTTTTGAAGGCTTACTGTTTTAGTGGGGCAAGTAGCAGTGTTCACAATGCGATCGTGCAAGCTGCCCTTTTCACTGGACCACCTGACTCACCCTGTCTATGCATCATGCTAAATAAATGAAGGTATACTGAGGCTGTACACAGACCTCAGAAATCAGGACACAGGACACAGATACTGACTACCTGGGGCAAGTCATGCTTTCTAGAGTGGAGGACACTTCGCCATTAGAAGAGTAGCTCTGGTTACATTGTAAGCCCTTCAGAAAATGAGCAAGTGACTCTGGAAGAAGGCTGATGATAGTGACAAGTCTACTGTAAGGTCCACACGTTGTAAAGTCAGGTTATTGAAACAATGCATTGTTGAGTGGAATTGTGCATTAGGCATGAGTGTGTTCAGAGGATCCAGATTCCCATGCCACTTACATATGTTGCTGATACCACTCCCTCCATTTACCTCTAGGGCCTCACTATATATTTCCTACATTCAGATTAACACAAAGAAAACCTTTATGTATATTTCACAGAAGGATTGCCTTTATAATTTCTTTCTGAAGGAAAAATAATAAACAAAGCTATGAGCTAGTCATTTATCTTTCAGTGGGGAGAAGTGGCCAGGTGTACAAAAATGCAAAGATATATGGGATGGCTCTGGTTGGATGTTCTGGAAAGAGCAGATTTTAATTATGAAGTAGCATTCATCCACAAAAAGAAGGAAATCCTGTTATTTGAAACAATACGAATGACTCTGGAAGACATTATGCTAAGGGAAATAAGCCAGGAACAGGAAAATAAATACTGCTTATTCTTATGTGTAGAAATTTTTTTTAAAAACAGTCAAATTCATAGAAATGGACTAGAGTAGATGTTACCAGAGGTGGGTCACAAGGATGGGGCAAGGTAAGAATGCAGAGTTTTTTTATCAATTTCCCATAGGGGTAACTAAAGTCAATAATCATGTATTGTATAATAACAGTAAATTTCAAATGTCTCACCATAAAATATGTAAATGAGGCTATGATTATAGACATTAGCTTGATTTAATCATTAGACATTATCTACATATACCAGAGCATTATCTGTTGCCTCATAAATATATGGAGTTATTATATTTTCAATTAAAAAATAGTGCATGAATTTGGATAATTGATGATAGGAAAGTTTTGGAAAGAGGCACTGATTGTAGGGAAGATACTTAAAAACTGTAGATAGGTTGTTTCATAGTGTGAATGTTGGTAAACTTCTATTCTAAGGCACCCCAGGAATTAGACCATAATTCCATGAAATATGTGACCATGTTGCAGTTATGAATTCGCACATTGACTCAAGAGTAATGAGTGCTCTCAAAAATGCCAATCTAACTTTTGACAGAGCTAAGCGCAAAACCACCAGCTGTGGAGAATGTTGCTGAGCTCATGATAAAGCAAATACCTTGATAAAACTAGCTAACATTTGGTGATAATTTAATAATATCCTACTCCTTATATCCTGCAGTGAGGATAAATTCTTCCTTACTAGAATTGACACTTCTTCCCAATGAGTTTGCCTCTTTTGCTCTATATGTTTTTCCTATCTCCACCATATTTTGGGCTGAAAGAAAACATGATTTAATGACATAGAATCACACAATGTATAGCCAAATACTAGGAAACCCATTTTATAGTAATGGGTGGTGACACAATGGGCATATGACACTGAATCCATCGGTTCCTCCATATATCTGGAAGCAGCTAGCCTAAGTGAACGATAACATAGACTATTAAAGACTAAGCAAAGCCCCAGTTTGGGCATAAGCTCACCACACAGTGGGGTTGGGATCCCCTCCTCCAGCATTTGATGTATGTATTAAAGTAAATGTCAACATATGGAGCTGTCGCTGGATAACTGGTACACAGAAGTCTGGAAAACAATGAGGAAAAAACCATAGGATTTTCCCATATCACCATCATCCACATTGATTGTAGAATGTGTGTCTCTTCCCTATAGTTTTAGATACACAGTATATCTACTGTCACTATTTTTGTTATAAAATTATTTTTCATAGAATGACTCTTACATTTTCTTTATTAATATCTACTTGTATTACATTAAAATAAAAATTTAAAGAAATATTTTAAAAATTAGACTCTTGTTAGTTTAGAAATTTTCTTTCCTGGAGTAAGTGCTTCTACCAGATATGTCATGGTTCTACTGACCTGAGTGTCAAGGAACAGTTTTAGCAGTAGGGACTGTGTGTGTACTGTGTGTGGATTGTAACTCTTTTCTCCCAACCCTGAGAAACCATTTATCAGTGACTGTACATTACCCAGAAGAGTACCAGGCCAGACTTCCTGTAAGAAGCCCTAAGTGGTACAGGGCGGGGCTATGTTAGGCACCATTTCCTATACTTTGGTTCAGGCCATTCTGTGGCAAACACTTGCACACACGACAGCCTGACCGCCCCTCAGTGGACCTTCACTTCATAGATTTTTTTGTTTCTGTTTTTTGTTTGTCTCTTTTTGATACCGGGGATCAAACTCAGGACCTCACGATTGCCATTGTTTCTGTTTTTGTCTCAAGAAATTTCAGCAGCACCTACACACTGGTCAAACTTTTTCTGGACTCTTTTTTTTTTCTTCTATCATATTTCTGTCTATCCTGGTCTAAACATCTATTTTAAATTATTATTACATTAACAATAAGTTTTGATATATGGAGAATGAAAAAGATTTGACTTTTTAAATCATTATTTTAAAGACATTTTTCACCTTGTGATTTTTATATACATTTTTACTCAGTTTTCCAACTTCCAAAAAGTAAAGCAAAACTCTGCTGGGATATTGATTGGATTAGCAAGGATATCCAAAAACATTTTTGGAGAAATGACATATTTATAACACTGAATATGTACTATTTCTCTATTAATTATGGAACTGTAAAAAATATTTAAATATTGATTGATTGATTGATTTCAGTACTGGTGTTGAAACCAGGGCCTTTTCATTCACCTATATGTCCTTGATGATTTTTATTTTTTATTTTGAGATAGGGTCTTGGTGAGATGCTAAAATACAAGCCCAGACTGGGTTCATTCTTGCAATTCTGGCTCAGTCTCCCAGACTGCTGGGATTATAGGGATGAGCTAATATTATCTGGGCATATTTTTCTTTTTTAGCAAGACTGAACTGCCACTTATTTATTTATTTTTAATTAGTACATGAGGAATTGGTACACACACAGAACACATCTTAATTTCTTTTTTCTTTCATCCCCTTTCCCCTCCTTTCCTCTTCCTGACATTTTCGGTGCTCTTTTAAAATACTTGTATTGAGATATCGACATATTATACAACTCATCCATTTTTTTTTTTTTTTTTTTTTTGGTACCGGGGATCAAACTCGGGTCCTTGTGCTTGGAAGGCAGGAGACAGAACCACTGAGCTAAATCTCCGGCCACAACTCATCCATTTAAATTGCAAAAGAAATAATTTTATTTTGCTCAAAATTGTTTTAAAAAAATCAACACAATCAATTTCAGAACAATTACATTACTCAAAAATGAAACTTCATATTCATTCCTCAAACTCTTTCTCTTAGCAGCATCAATCTCTTACCTATCTTTGGCTTCTCCATATTTGCGTTTTCCTGACTTGTTTTATATTCCTCCTACGTAACTACAATTATGTGTCAAGTTCCATCAAGTTCCCATGCCTACCTACTAACCACCCAAGCCGCAAGTGACCACCAGTCTGCTCTCTACTTCTACGAGGTCAATTTCTTTAGGTTTTATAGAAGTGAGATTATCTAATTTTTCTCTTTCTTTGACTGCTTTATTTCACGTAACAAAATGTACTCCCGGTTCAGCCATGTTGTTGCTAATGGCAGGGTTTTATTCTCCTTTATGGCCACATAGTTTTCCCTTGTGTGCATACCATATTTTCCTCATTCACTCACCCACTGACGGACACTGAAGCTGATTCCATATCCGGGGCTATGATGACCAGAACTGCAATCAGTATGATACAGAGATGTCTCTTCCACACGTTGACTTCATTTCCTGTGGCTATGCACAGAATAGTGGGATTACTGGATCATATGGTCACTTTACTTTTCTTATTTTGAGGAATTTTTATATTATTTTCCATCATTACTGTACTAATTTAGATTCCCACTCGACATTGTGTAAGGGCTCCTTTTCACTACACTCTTGGTCACACTTCAGTGCTATTTTAAATCACAGTTTGTAAATTTTATTTTCTGGTCACTGCTATAGAAAAAAATCATTAATTATGTACATTAATTTATATTATTATTAAACTAATTATTGATTATAATTTTTTCTATAGACAATTTTGAGATTCCTACAAATACAATCTGTGGTTTGAGAATATTTTCAGATTTAATTTTTTCTTTTGTAAATACTGTTTTTGTATTTTTTTATGTGCTTTTTGGCAATAGCCTGAAAGTGTCATACAGTGTTAAGGTGCTGGTAACAAGTATCTTTTTGTCTCTAATATCAGGGAAATCTTTCAGTATTTCACAGTTCCTTGAAATGAATCTTGCCTATTTTATTTTAAATATATTTTATTTTATCTATCACCACAGTCCAATCTTATATTTTAGTTAGTCCTTCTAATAGTTCTATTCATGTTATTACTGAAAATATTGAGCAGGGAAAATTACATAGATTTCTATATTTGCTAATCAGGAAGCATCCTCTATTGATGTGAAGATTCAGTTCCATTCTGTGGATATTTTTCATTCAACAAATCATCTGCATTCATTTTCATAGAGCTCTTATTTCCCTAGCTTGCTGCTAGGTATCTATTAAATTTAAGATAACTATTAAATTTAAGAAAACTATATATAACTATATAATAAGATAACTATTATATAACCATACAGTCCCTTTGGCAGAAGCCATGATCAAAGATTTTATACCTGACCTAAGATTTCTGCACGCTACACATTCACAAATAAACGTTAAGCATCAGACTTTCCAGAAGAATTCTCTCACTTGCCTTGTACATGGCCAATTTATACTCTGTTCTCATTTGCTTTAATCCCTACTCTCACATTTGTATCTAAGAATACACATATTCATTTCAATTTGATGTGCCTTTAACTGCCTGGTGAGTGCATCTTTGTTCATTTTATGATTACGCCTGAAAATTTGGCCTGACTATTTTTGCTTTTGCACATAACACCTACTTGATCAACAACCAAAAAAAAAAAAAAAAAAGAAAGAAAGAAAGAAAAGAAAAAAGAAAAAAAGAAAAGAAAAGAAAGAAAAGAAAAGAAAATGATCTTTGCTAATTAGATTCAATGTTGTTCCCATCCTTCCATCATTCTATCTCTGGCATTTGGTTGCAAAATTCCACATTTATAAAGCTAGTGATTATATGAAATACAACTGAAACTTTGTTGCCACAACTAATTCAACCCATGTTGTCTCTTTACTTCTTACTTTAGAAATTCTCATGGTACCTTCTTATAATTGTCCTTCTGTAACATTTCCAAGAATCAATTTCAAGTTCACATATGTAGTGTGTCTATTCTATAGATTGTGCCTATTCCCAATTATAAAGTATGCTATCCTCTGTAATCTGTTTTTCACTTGTAAATATATAATTAAAATTATGCTTAGAGTATGCACCTGATGACCACTACTCTTTACCTCTTTACTATTTCTTCTAACATGTACCTTATCTTGTACTGTTTCCAAGTTGAATTAGTTTTATGAAAAACAGAAAGAAGAGGGCAACTACTAATCACAGATATTTAGTTAATTTGGAGACAGCCAGTAGAGTTAAAGACCACTGAAGAGGTCCTCGGGTGTTCTATCAACGAGCATGAAGCAAGCTGGACACACTCTGGTGAGCTCTGCCTACTCTGATTCCAATAATTTTGGTTTTCAGATGCTTTAGCTAGGTACATAGTACTATAATTCTGATCTTTTTCTTAGGATTTAGGACCAATTCTCAAGAAAATCCTGACACTGCCCTGGTTTCCATCCAGTGCAAGGAATGGGTTGTATGATCAGGAAGATCATTTACTCTGTCAATGCCATTAACAACAGGCAATTTTAAGTATACATTTGTCACTCTCAAGTATCTAACTCACTTCCTCTACCACATTCTAGTTACTTCCCTACACTGCTTGTGTTCTTCCCCAAAGATTTCTTAACCATACCATCTTATTTCAGTTTTTTCCTTGGAATATCTGTAGAACTTAAAATTTTCAAAGCTTAAAGATCAATTATAATTAAAGGCAGAAAGGAACGTTGAAGACCTTGAACTTGCTGATCTTATCTCACAAAAGGTAATTTAAGACACACAGTGAGATAAATTGGAATTATATGTATTTTTATTGTATATGTTATTTAAATACATGTATTTAGTATGTATATGTGTTTTATATGTACGTGTACAGATATCCATGTTTACATATAAGTATGTAGCATATGTGTATGTTATATTCTGTTGTAGTTGGTCACCTCTTCAGTGTTTTGTTAATTATCCCCCTTACTTCTAAACAGCCAATGCTATATACTTACTAAATATCCTAAATTAATTCAGAAAACACTTTTGCAAACACAATTCTGTAAAGATCTTGAAACCATAAGTAGGTAGTATTTGCCAATCAGTCATAACTCAACATTGAATTAAGTACACTCATTTCTTTTTATTCTCTCCCCCCCTCAATTCCCCCACCTCACATTAGAAAATAAGAAATTCCAGTAGGACAAGCTGTAGATTAATGTCATTGATTCTATTCAATATTATGCAGAATAGCGTAAAAATCCAGGGTGGGAGTATATTTCAGCACCAATTTTAATGGAATGTTTAGTGGCTTGTCAATGAGCAGTTCAATTCTCCTCTGAATAGAACATTAAAAGTTCTTCCTGCTATGCCTTTTAAAAGCCTCTTGTGTGTAAAGCTGGATTCTGCTGCCAGGCCTAGCTAAGACATTCCTCATTTCTCACCACTGAGATTCTCTAAATGTCTGTCAGCCATTTGCAGCACTTGCTGAATAGCTCAGCATTACCTCATGTTCTTTAAAAAGATGGCAAAACAAACTGGCTGTCTGTTCCCTCTGCTTATTATTTATTTTAGGCAAATGTAGCCTTAGGTTTGAGACAGTGTCAGTGGTTACCAGAGGACAGAATAATAGCTTGAAGGAGGTGAAGGCTAGGGCTTGGCAGATGGTGCTTACTTGGGAAATATTGAGGAGGTGGTATATGGGGGTGAGCAGGGGAGAAACGTGATTTAAAAGAAAAGTGCAAGTGTCTGTCTGGGATCCTATCACAGAGGCAGAATACTGACTAGTGAACAAGTTAAGTCCTTTCGCAGCTATTCAGATAAATGATTTGTTTGCATTGAAGCAGAAAACACCATCATTACTGGCCTTGTGTGGTGTAAATTAGAGGAGAGATGATAATTTCTTCTCTGTAACATGAACATAAGAAAGAGGTAGTTAATATATAGGAGATGAAGGGGAAATACTGTTGTAGGCTACTTTTCCTTATAAGAAAATAAATTGGTTGAATTTTTAAAATATCAAATTTATGCAAAATGGAAAGAACTACACATTTCTTGTTATGTCAATCACTCACACTTAATTGTGCAGAAGGTGGAGTGGAGATCACGGAGGTCTGTTAGCGATGGATGACCCATATCAGGTATTTGCTGCAGTCCTAGTTCCTACAGAAGCCATTGCAGAGAAGTAGAGTTAGCATTAAGTCTTAGATCTGCATAAGAATATCTTTCAATAATTTAACTATTTAAAGTAAGACATTTGATAGTATTTATATGTTTGTGGAGGAACTAATTTCTCAACAAGCTGAAATGAGGTAATGACAGACAAATGCAAATAGATTCATTTTGAAGCCCAACAGAAAAAAGAAAATCATAGAAAAAGGCAAACTTACACACATGCATATGTGCATACACACACACACACATAAACTTACTACACTAAAATTTCATTATTAGTTTTAAATGCAATGCTTATCTATGCTATGGTTAGTAGATACTAAATTAAAATGAAAATGGAGACTAAACTTGAGTAGACTTTGGTTTATATAATTAAGGTTTTGTAAGAACAATCTTTTTTATATCTGTGTAATTTATCAGATAAAGCATTCTATCAAATTTAGAGATGGATTGAACCAGATGTGTACATATTAAACATACATTTGTGAGAATAAAAATAGCTTTTGATGTGAAAGATCATATAAATGTGTCAGTTAAGCTGAATTTTCAACTTCATTGGTGTGGGAGCTGCCTAAGAGGATTAGTAAAGTAGATTTCTATGTGTTTCTCAGTGGATCATGACTTTGGGGTCTATATCTGATCCCTTGCACCATTCTTTCAGTTTCCTGCTTTGCTTCCTATCCACCATGAACTAAGCAGCTTTGCTATATAAGACCCTTCTGCCATGATGTTCCTGCCACTATGCCAGTCAACCATGGACTGAATCTTCTGAAACCATGAACTAAATAATTTTCTCCTCCTTTAATTTCTGGGTGCTGAGTATTTATCCCACCAACTCAGGAAAGCTGAGTAATACAGAAAAGTGATATGAGGAGTAGAGCTAAGGCTGTTAGCATGATAGACCATGTGGTTTAGAAGCCTTAGAAACTACTTTGTTGGAGGAATTTGGGACGGTTTAGAGGTGTGGGCTAGGGAAGTTCTTAGTGCTGTATCCCTAGCCTGATGCATGATTTGTTTGAAGCTCAGAAGATCAGAATGATGATAGAAATCCAACAATAAAAGCCAGGCTCAGAAGGTATTGAGAAAAAGGACTTCACTGACAAATGGACTAAAGGTGATGTGTCCTGCTGGGTTTTTGTTTTGTTTTGGTCCTACAATTTTGATCAAGACAGAGCACTAGAAAGAGAAATATACATATATATAAATGCTATGACATAGGACGTAACACTGACATAATCACAAAATATGCATATTTTAATACAAAAATATGTTAGTGTTCTGCAGATACAGCTTAGAATCTTGGTTTTGCTGTATATAGATATGTAAACTTGGACTAATTAGAATTTCTCATTTACAATCTTCCAGGTAAAATGAATGCAATTCCTATTGCATAGGGTGTCTAAGTGATTAAAATAAAAGGTTTACACTCATCTGGTGGTATATGTGGTTTACATTCATCTGTTTTTTGACACTAGAAGCTTAGTTCATTATTCTTTTGGGTTGTTTATTAAGAAACTTTCTATTAAGAATAAAAGAATAGACTTTGTTTCCATTTTTTTTCTTTTCTCATAATTTTTCCTTTCCTTTCTTTCCTTTCCCCTTCCCCTCCCACTTTCCCTACCCCTTTGGACATTTTATTCCTATTTCAAATTATCAATTATTCATTTTAATCATTTTGGAAGGGTGGAGGGGGTGAAGGGTGGACAGGTAATGGGGAAAAAAATAAGAACCAAGAAACATCATGTACAGGTACAAGCACCCAGTGGCAAATGTGAATGTATTGTATATCTAAAATGTACCAATAAAAGAATTTAAGCAAAAAAAAAAAAGAAGAAAAGTATAAAAGGAAAGTCGGGAATGTAGCTCAGAGCTAGAGTGCCTGGGTAGCTTGTGCAAGAACTTGGTTTCTATCCCAAATTAAATAATGATGATAATAAAAATAGAAATAATGAGAGTCAATGAAAAAGACAAAAATGCTTCACAATTCAGAAACAGAGACAAAGAATTTTCAAACATATTCTGCATATTTTATCAGTACTAATTTATGGAAATAAGTACAATGGTACCTTGGTTCATGAACTTAATTCTTTCCACAATTCTGGGAATAACAGCTATGTTCCTATTTGTGCAAAAGAGATTCCCCTAGTTGTATGCGTCACCTGATGCAGAGTTCGCAAACAAAAACACAGCAAAATTTTGCCAAACGCTTCTGTTTGCAAACCAAATTGTTACCAGTTGTGAACCGAGGTACCACCTGTATCTGAAGGTAGAGATGGGAGTGTCTGTATAATAAATCTGTTTTGATGGCTATGTGGAGATTAAATTGATTAAATTTCCTGCCACACTTTTTCAATTTTACTCCTTTTATTTATGAAAGTAAAATTTTGGTCCAGCCTGATGTTGTACTTGTTAAAAAATACTCTACACATCATATGCACATGAATACTTGGATATTACCGTGGCAATGGGAGAGCCTGGCCTACATTCATTACTCCATAAATGCTTCAAAATAAATTTAAACTACAGTTTCACACAGTCTATTTTACTCAATATTCATGGCTTTGGCAACCAGAGGCTCCTTTATTTTTTCGATTTGTAATAACATGCTAATAATAATCTAAAATGCCTGGTGTTCTCCAATCATTTCAATGCCACTTTCTTCAATGGACAGCAATATAGGTATAAAGTCATCTGAAAACAGTATCCATATGAAGAATTTTTAACCAGGAAGATATATATATATAAAATATAATATAATCATATTATATATATATATTTAAAGGAATACCACTGAAGAGGGACAAAATGATTTTGAATCTGGGGAGGACGTAGTAACACATTAACTTCAAAGTATTTAATCCGTTACTGAGATAGATAAAATATTTACAAATAATTTTGAAAATTAGCATGACATTGTCTTAGGCATCAGCATCTCCATTCATTAGTAACTAATTATTTAAAGTTTTATAGCAGGGATTTGTACCTGTAATTCACAAAAAATGAATGATATCTAGGAACCTTATGATTCCTCATATTTTAGGAAATGTTGTCAGTTCAGGCTCATCTGCGGTATTTTTTTTCTGGATACATGACGAAAAGCTCTCAACAGATTTTAATATGGCTTATTACCTACAGAAATTATTATTATGATTTTTTTATTATTCAGTCTTTGCACTCTTTTAGAAAGTTATATATTAGATTTGTTATAATAGAAACTAATTTTAAAATGTCTTTCAAGAACAATTTAAAATAGTAACTCTTGTCCTGAGAATTTATCCTAAATAAATACTCCCATAGAAGAATAAATCAAGAAAAGTAGTGCAGACTGGTGCAGCCACTGTGGAAATCAGTACAGAGATACCTCAAACAACTAGGCTTAGAGGTCCCATTTGACCCAGCTGGGTATCTTCGATACCCCTGCTGGGTATCTTCACAAAAGAATTAAAAGAATCACACCACAGCGATATATCTGCACTCACGTTTATAGCGGCACAGTTTGTAATAGCTAAAGCTTGGAAACAACCCAAGTGCCTATCAACTGGAGACTAGATAGAGAAGATGTGGGCTTTTTAATAAAATGGAGTACTACTCAGCCATAAAGAATGAGAAACTAGAGACATTTATAGCTAAATGGATGCACATTGAGGCGATACTCTTAAGTGAAATAAATAGGATACATATGTGCAAATACCGAATAGTTTCTCTAGTGTGAGAAACTGAGAGTGTAATTAAGAATACACACGGATGAAATGGCCTAATAACATATTTCTCGGATTGTGTTTCCATCGGGTGTCATATGACTGTATCGAAATTTAAATTAGGGAGAAGCTTGGCTTATGTGGAGTCTGCTAACTAACTGGAGTTTTTTTCCAGACTGCTATTTGTTCAATGTTGGTTTTAGGGATCTTTCTGAAACAAATCACATCCTCTGGTATCTTATTGGTGCTTGAGATTTTTTTTTTTTAAGTTACATGGAAAAATGTTTAAGTGCTTTTCAGTTTTGTTTTGGTTGAGTTCCACTGTCTTGAAAATTATTGTAGTTTTTTTTCCCTTGCATTGTTCTTTTTTGAAGGGTTTTAATTTCTGCATGTGTGTGTGTTTGATAATAAAGTTATTTTTAAATAAAAAAAGAAAAGTATGTATCAATTAGAAAGCTTTTAGTTATTTCAATTTAAAAGTAACTTAAAAGTAAGAATATTTTATGTCACATAACAACGTGTAAAGACAAGTGTTACATGATTAGTGAAAATAGTGATTTACTAATCTCTTCCTGTACCATCTTTCTGCTGCTGCTTCTAAGTATATGCACTTACCTCATAAGCCTGGGTTACTCAAGTAAAATGGGCCCTTGACTTACGACTGGCCTGACATATAAACAACTTGGGTTATGACTGAAATTTTAGTTTTCACTTACTAATAAAGTCTTGAGTTATGACCTGAATGCCAGACACTTGTGCTTCCAGATGGCCCCAGATACAAATTTAACCTCTAAGGAGTTCTGGAAGGAACATGACAACATCCTTTCCTATGTGGAGTTGAGAAATCCTGGGCCAATGTCTCTCTAAGGACATTGAGATCTGCTTGTATACAGACAGGAGAGAGACTTTGAAGGCTGTGTAGAGGAGCCTGAGCCTTCAGTTGATCAACTTGTATTACAAACAACCTTTGGGAACAAATTGAATTTGTAAGTCAAGGACCCACTATCAAATGACTCAGTAGTTTCAGAAATCACATGCAAAATACAATGTTGGGAAAATGCAAAGTGACAATTTTCTTCATGCATCTTTGCTACATACTAATATGTGTGCTGATTAATCCTGATTCTCAATGTGATTGGATTAAGAGACTTCAGGAGAGGTGGCTGGATTGTGAGGTCACTAATTTTATCAGTGGGCTAACTCATCAGCAGGTGAGCATACTTGGAGGAAGTTGGTCATGGGGACATGACCTTGGGGACTATATCTGGTTTCTGGCCCTTTGCTGGTTTTCTCTCTCCTGCTCTTCTGACCACCAAAAGGTGAGTAACTTCCCTCTTCCATGTCCTTCTGCCACATCATTTCCACCTTGAAGCTGGTTGGCCATGGACTGAAGCCTCTGAAAACCTCACTTTTTAAAAAACATGTGGGTGTCAGGTATTTCCCTTTGGGAAAGCTGACCAATACAAAGTATTATAAAGCATATCTTAACAATTTAATTGTGATTTTCATTCTTGGGTAAAGGAAATAGAACAAATATCAAGTTCAAAAAAATAAGACAACTATATTACATTTCTTAAGATTTCTACCAAAAGGTTTTAATTCCTTGTGGTTTTAATGTTTCCTTCCTCAATATCATTTAACCAAATGAGTCAATAAAAATTGATACCATGTATTATAAGAAATGAACTTTCAAGTAAACAAGCTAATGATAAATAATTCCCACTTTAATCTGAAAAAAAATTAAAGAAATACCTCAATGAATATCATGGCCCTTTGGCTAATGATAGTGGTAAGAAAGAAATAAACTCTAATTCCTAGATGTGAGGTACTGCTATAAGAATAATACTTTGTAATTCAAGTCAATTCCGCCTAACGTTTCCATGTTATATTTTATTTATTTATTTTCTGGTGCTGAGAATCAAATCCGGGTCTAGGCAGCTCTCCGTCTGCTGCCCCCTAAGGGGCAGACAGAGCCACATCTCCATTTTTAACATGAAACTGTAAATGGAGAAATTGTAGCAAATAACCCTGGAGAAACATTCATATTCCATCTTTCACCACCTATAGTCATTATACAGAGGAATTCCTAGAATGTGAGTATCCTGTTTGAAGTTAAAGAGAGTAGGTGTTACTATTAGCTACATTGTTTGCATATCAAAAAAATTGGTATCTTTTCCTTCTTTAACACCTCAGAAGGCCACGTGGCTGCACATGTCTAATCCCAGTACACAGGAGGCTGAAGCAGGAGGATCCCTGTGAGTTTGAGGCCAGCCTGGTCTACATAGTAAATTCCAGACCAGCCTGGAATATATAGTGAGACACTGTCTTGAAAAAAAGAACCAGGACAAAACAGCAGAAAACAAACAAAAGCAGGAAGACTTTGGAGTGAAAAACATTCAGTTCAAATGGCTAATATGAATATGTTATAAAGGCATGAGCTAAGTGAAATACCCCTGCTTGTAATCATCTTCACATGTTCATGTGTCAAGAGATAATGTCCTGTTTACCTTTTTTGTGTGTAAGGTATGTAGTAGTTAATAAACATATGGAAGAGGTAATTTGTTATAGGAATAAGAAATGATAATACAACAGTGTCAAAGTCTATTTTAAGTGATGATAATAAGATGATCATAGATTAGTCAGTGTTTAGGGTCCATTTTGGGAGTCTGGGAATGTTTGATGGAGGAACATCTGAGATGATGGTTGAAGACTAGGAAGAGTTCACTGGGTAAAGGAGAGAGGAAGAAAAGGCTGAACAAATAAAACATATTGTATTCAAGTAAGAAAACCAACTTCATTTGGTTCCTGATCTCTTGAATGTCATCTCGGAGTGCTTTTTTGTTTTTGTTTCTGTGGATTTTGTTTTTGTTTTTAAGCACACTTATTTGGCTCTTAATCTACGACAAATTTCCTCCCATTATGAATAAAATTTCTTAGTTGAATTCCTGGGCTACTTATGCTCCCCTTTGGATGAGAACAATAGGAATCCATCACAACTGGAAACTCATTTCCCTGTCTTCAAGGTAAATGTAGTTTTAATTCTCAACTCATTTTCAGGGTTGAGTAAAAACTCTTGTATCTCAAAGAAGAGAAGAATCACAGAATAATTAAGTATCAGTGGAAAAATAGCATAATGTGTATATGGCAGCCTGTCTCAATTTACACTTTTACATAAATCCTTTTTGAAGAAGAATTTTAAATATTTTCCTAACCATTCAACAATGAAATTTTAATATCCTCTCTCTCTCTCTCTCTCTGTTTCCTAGATTAAACAGTAAAATTTTTTGCTACCTCTTTAACAATGAATTTTCACCCCCTGAGGTTGATAACCACACAGTGAAGATGTATAAATTTCTTTTCTTTTTTATTCTTTTATTTTCTTTTCTCTTGCTTCTGTTCTTCCTTTCTTCTCTTTTTAATTTTCTTGTGTTCTTTCGTTCTGTTTTTATCATGTATGTATACATTTAAATATACGTATATATGTAAGTACTATCTATATTTCCATTTATATATCTTCTACCTCTTTTACTTAAGAAAAACAAATTACTAAAGTTGTGTGAACTTATGAAAAGTGAAACTTTGAATGAGAAATAGCATGAGAATTTTTATAAGTATTTTAGAAATAGTCACTATACAGATAGAATTTTGAAGAAAACTTTGGGTAGAATGAATGGAATTTTTAGTTCTCATCTTGGTTTGGCTAGAAGTGTAAACTTATAACATTTGCTTCATAAGATTCACTGAATAATCTCCAATTTTACTATCAGTCCTTTATGGAGAAACTTTATTATATGTGATTTGAAGTTTACTAAGCAGGATCTCTTTGTGTAGAAGCTTCAGACTGACGGGGAAAGCTTTTCTTTAATCCTCTCTGAGAGAGAGGATTGGTAGAGTGTGTCTCTATGCTGTAAAGTTTTTTAGAAACCTGGGATTTGGTTACTTCTGGCATATAAAATAGTCTCTTTTACTAAACATATGCTAAGATGCTGCCAGATAATATAGAGCAAATGTTAAAGAGAATTGCACTGTAGTACAGTCTGGATCTAGAATGTTGCTCATATACTGGAGGTGCTATTAGAAGGTGGCGATGGCTTAAGGAGGAAGTAGGTCCTGGTGGCCGTGTACCTCTGCCTAGGCTCTTTTTTTCCTTGTTCCCTGACTGTCATGATGTGAGTTATGTTGGGAGCAATGCCACATAATTTTAGGGAAAAATCATTTGATCAGGCCTAGTTCTCCTGCCTACAGGCCAGCTATGGCATAATTCCATCTTGGCTCCCCATCACAACTGAGACCTCAATGGTCCAGTGATGCTGTGATGCTCCAGGACAAGATTACACCAGCTGAAGACATCCTGGGAGGAACAAAATCTTCATCTACTCAGTTCCTCATTGTTCTTGGATTTCTGCTGCCCCCTCCCCCAGTCATTTGTTAAACCTTGTTTATCCCGATGTACTGAACTCTCTGCAAGTTATTTGTTACATCTGTTTCTCCCCATGTACTGAATAAAAAGTGCAGGAAGCTGGGGCCTTTCGTTTTTGCCGCCCAGAGCAGCACTGATCAGACCCAAAGCTCAGCTTCTTCTCAGTCTCATTTTTCTGCCTTTCCTGTATAATAAGTTAATTCACCTTGTGCTGCTGTGGCTCGCAGGAGACTAGAACTCACTGCAGAGGTTCTAGTAATGTCTCATTTCCCTGTTCTCTACAGTTATTTTCTCTATCACACACCACTTATGCCATGATGAACTGCCTTGCACAGACTGAAAGGTAATGGGGCCAAGTGAATGGGAACCAAAACTTGTGAAATCATGAGACAAAATACATCTTTCTTCCACTTAAATTGGTTTTTCATAGGTATTTTGTCACGCAACAGGAAGCTAACACACTTTGTTTTTTAAAAAGTTGAGCAGATTTTGTTCACTGAATTAAACTTTATGCAATTAATTGTCTAAAATTTGACTCTCTCCCTGCTGTAGTTTCTGCATTTATTTTAAAAGTACACCTGATATAAGAAAAATTAAGAAAAGAGCCTTGTGCAATATAAAATTACTTCCATTTTTTTCTTAAAATCAACTGATTTTGAGACTTCTCTTTATCTGTCAATGATTGTACATTGTTTTCTACCTTCACATTATGTTTAGTAGTCAACAACATGCTTTGAAATCTAGGCCTGTAGTCACATCAAGCATAAAGAGCTACATGTTTGGGACATGATATATTGTCCCTTTAAACTTTAGTACTTTTATTTAAACAATGGAGATAATCCATATTTGCAAAATTAGGGCCAATTATATGATAAAGTAAGACACTAAAAGCTGTGAATCCATGCATAAGTCTCGAAATCATATTTTACTTCATAAGCAGAGATTACAAATGCTTGTGTACTTGTGAATCATCATAAACTGCAGACCACCTTCTCCACTTTGGAGGTTGTAAAGCATTGGTAAAGATAAATGAGAACAAGAGAAAGAAGCATTTTTATTCCTTATCAAATATAACCAGAACATGTACTATAGACCAGCCACCATGCTATACTCTGTGTGGATTTTAGGAATTAATAAAATCTAGAATGCACTGGAAAGTGAATGAGCCAGACATAAAGAGAAATCAATCTCATAAGGCAGGGTTTGGTAATCTCCTGTCATAATGATAATTCTATTAGAATACATGGGAAGGTTCCTGTAAAATCTATTGCAGAAAATTATAAGTATCAGAAGGAAAAGCAAACACTAAAAAGGCACAAAAAGATATCATAAAGCAGAAACAAAATTCTAAAAAACGTCTACTTTTAAGTATACATTTATGTTGTAAAATGTACCTGCCTCTGAGTCCTGGCTCACATATGCTTTACCTTGAAAATATTTGTATTTCATGAACTTGTATTAGAGACCATCTGCTTCCTTTCCCTTTCATTTTACATTATGTGGGCAACCAGGATCCATAAACCTTTGCCAAACATCCAGTGGGGCAGATTAGCTATGGTTGTTAATAGGAAGCAACTGACAGTAGCATTCGTCAAATATGCCTTCAGCTTGGGTTTGAGGGACATGATAGCCAAAGAGGAGATTTATGGGTGCTAAATTTAGAAGTGAATAGCAAACTTGTACGCTTCAAATCCCATTTACCTCCTGAGCCAGACACAAGTTCAGGGCTATGTGGGCTTTTTTTCTTCTGTTTTTTTTCCTTTTCCTTTTTCTATTTTATTCCCATGGCAGTCTTAAAAGAAGGAGAAAGAATTCCTTTCAAGCTGGAATGTTTATTGCCTGCACGATTCAGGCTTCCATTTAGTTAGAAAAAACATGTTTTTCAATTAACTTTCTCTTGATAAACAATGATTTAATTTAAAGGGATGGCCGTTTTGCAAATTGCAATAAAACACATTTTATGTAGGAGAAAACTTTACTTTGTAAAAAAAAGGGATAATTAGTTGCCAAAGTTTCCAGAACCACAGTCTAATTTTTGAGCTTTTGCTTCTCATTCCAAAATATTTTTTGTAGTGTACCTGAAATGCAAAAGCTTGAATAATCTTACTTGAGGCGTGTAAGTGAAGGTGACTTTCATCCAACCTAATCCATTTGATTTTCATTGATTTGCCTTTTGGTGAACAAATTCTCTTTGCTGATAACAATTTACTTTAAAACTGATGCCAGGTTTTGGCTTGATTTAGAGTGAATGCCTCCTTTTTTCCCTCTCAAAATTTCTTATTTAATTTGCATTCTCTTGCTCTCTCTGATTTTCTTTCCCATACTTGCTATCTAGATTCATAAAAATTATCAGATTTTTTCCTTCTTCGATTGCCAAGATAAGTAATTTAATGTACATCTCTTGAATCACATTCAGTTATCATCATATACAAACTTCTAGGTGTTTTTATACACTATATGTAAAATATCTAAAATTGGGGGGAAAATCTAAAGACAAAATATTAATTTAAATAAAAACCATTTTAAAGAATTTACGATAAATCCTCCTTCCCAAAAGGCAAATGGAAAGTATATTGAATTTTCTAATAAAAAAACTATGGTGACAATAACAACAATAATTCCCTGAAGAACATATTTCACCCTCCTCAAACTGAAGGACATACTGCCTAACATTCCTCTTTCCTCCACCACCGTTAGAAGCTAAGGAGAATCAAAAGTCTTGTTTGAGAGCTTAAGCTGCTATAAGTGGCCTTTAAAAATCTTTAGTATGGTGTTCTGCATAGCTAAAATAGTAATCACTAGGTAGGAATTGATCCAAGAAAAGGCTTATTTCTTGATTCCAGCATGTGTATGCAGTCTGACAATGGGAATGGGGAAAGGAAAATACACAATACTGATCAAATACCAACTTTATTGTGAGGAAGATGTCCTTACATATTTCAAAGGCTATTAGGAAAATATTTTCCACAAAATAATGTTAAGCATCTACTCTCATATATCATTGCAAGATAGGTGTGCACAGGTGTAAGTATGCATACGTCTGAGCAATTGAAGAGACTGCATGCTGGGCGTGAAGAAAGCTAAAATTGTGTGCAGTTCACATTTTTCCAAAAGAGCAGACTTGGCATGTCCATGGCTGCTGCTCTGAAAAGCTCTCCAAGTCTGAGGGTATCTAAGCAACCTCACAACCTTGTACTGTCGTGTGGGTCTGGAAATGCCAAAGGCCACCATGAACTGTCTTAGTGACACCCATGAAGGGTGCTCTTTAATGAATAACAAGGACTTTCAAAGAAGGAGAAAATATTCTAGAGGGAGATCAAGTCTAATGTCGGCTGAATAGACTTCCTTTAAATATAAAGGACATTTATAGGGTGGAAATTAGAAGTTGCATGTAGGATTCTTTTCAAAAAGTAAGTGTCCGAGGACAGGGGATCAGGATAGAAACTGGAGATATTTCTGAAATCCCTTGGTTTATGCCTCTTGATAATTCTCATTCTGGTGATAGGAAATTCAAGTAGAGTGTGATTATAAAACTGCTCACCTCTCGTATGCTGTTTAGCTATCCCACCATTCAGCAAGATTGGGGTACCTCAGTTCACAAACTTAATTCTGTCCACAATTTTGCTTACAACCAAATTGCAGTAGGATGGGATGTTTTTATGGAGCAAAGGTGCCTGTAAAGAGGGATCAACAGTCTACAAGAATGATTGTAATCATGAATTTCAGACAGTTAACAGGAAAGAATTGATTGGTTGAATCCACAATATCGAGAAGTGATTGTCAGGGGGAGGAGTCAGGAAGAAAATGAGAACTACCAAATTCCAACTGCCTCTTTCCTAATAAAGAATGTGATTCTTAGAAGGAAAAAAAAAATCTTACAACTGGTTAATTTAATAATTGGAATCAGCTTTTGAATTTAGTATTTAGTGTCTATTGAGTGCCCTCCAAATATTGTCATTTTATATTTAAAAATATCATATTACACATGAGCACCCTAGAGATCAAAGAGATGAAATAATGTTCCCTAGTGATATATTAAGCTCTACAGTTCCAATTCTGTCTGTCTTGAATACATAGTATGACAGTGAGATATAGTTTTCTTTTTCTTTGCTTTTGAAAAAATATTACATGATACAGACCAAAAAATTTATAGTCTTTAACATATGACTTGGATTGAACACATTTCAACATTTGTTATATTTAATAATCTTTTGGGTTTTAACTTTTAAAGAAACACATCATTATTGATAGCTCTGAATTTGTTGGTAAACTTCACAGGCTCGTGCTATTTGCTTGCCGTTTTTCCACAAGAAACCACTGTCTTAAAGATGGATTCTATCATTTCCATTGATATTTTTATACTTTATAAAATAGGTGTGTGTTAGATTATATTATATGTTTTCATTATACATATGTAATATCCACATATGGGTGTATATATGTACATTATGCCTATTTTAAATTCAAATATTTATTTTAAATTAATGTGGTTTATTTTGCATCTAGATTAAAAATAAATCTCAACATGTTATTTTAAAATATTTTGGTATTTATAAAAGTAAAGTTACTTATTGATTCATATACTTGTATAGTAACAATATGTACAGATACATTATTATTTGTGTATTCTTTCATTGATATATATCTAGATTATTTAATTTGTAGCACCATAATTAGCATCTTGAACTTATTATTTTGTGTGCATATGCTAGAGATTATTAGCTATATTAAGATATGCTGTTTTAAAGTATTGATAGGTGTTGTCTAATACTTCTACCTTCCACAGTAGTAATTCCTGATATACCACATCCTCTTTTTTTTTTCTGTTTTCAAAGATTAAACCTCTGTTAACCTGGTGCATATGAAAGACTGCTCTCCTGTGTCTTTAATTTTCATTTTTCTGATTACTATTAAAATGAGGTGTGTTTCATCATGTCTATAAGGCTTTAAAGCATCCTCACGAGAGGAAGGTTTAAGATACATCTGGCATGGTGGAGCACACCTGTAATCCCAGCACTCAGGAAGCTGAGGCAGGAGGATTGCCATGAGTTTCAGATCAGTCTGAGCTACATAGTGAGTTCAAGGCCAGCGTGGACTACAAAGAGAGACCCTATCTCAGTAAAAGACTCTACAGAATTTTAACACACCTTTGAAAATGGAGCCTAATTTTTCTCCCCTCAAGCGTGTGTTGGACTTTTTCCCTCAGTTTTAATTAACAGAAAAAAAGAGAAATTTATGCTACATTAGAGAATAAGTCATAAAATTCTCTGTAGCTTCCTGCGTGCATGCTGTCTTGAACCTCTTGCTGGTGGCAGAGACAGGGCCAGCTTCTACATATTGAATACACTCAAGCACCTACGAAGAGCTCCATGTGGTTAACAAAAGAAAGCTCTTGAGTATATACAGCAGGCAACACATGGCTCCTAGTCAGGAGTGGTGAGACGTGCCTGTAATCCCACCACTATGAATGGCTGAGGCAGGAGGATCACAATTTCAAACCCAGCTTGAACAATTTAGCTACTTGATGAGAATCTATCCCAGGAAAATATAAAATAAAATAAACCACCAGACTGGATCTAGCTCCATGCAAAGGGCCTGGGCTCAGTCTCTGGTACTACCCACCCTCCTCAAAATGGGGTCCTCTTGACAATGATGTTTCTAAAGACTAATGCTTCTGGTAGTCGGTGTCTTGTCTCCAACTTCATGACAGAAATATGTGATGGTCCAATATTACTGAAGCTAAGACAGTTATAAATTATAGACTAAGGAAAAGAGTGATACAATAAATGTTTACTGTTTTCATCAAGTACATTTTGGAGTAATTGGGCATGAAACAATAGAGTCGCACTACAGGCTCCCTAGGTTAGACACTGCTGGTGATTTTTTTTTATCTCTAGACTTATTTTATCTTCTTAGCATCAACTATGAACCAGGTAAGAGAAAGCCAAAGGGGAGCATAACCTTGATTGGGGTTTACAGAAAGGTGTCCATGCTCTGTTTAATTAAAACTGTCTTAAACCCTGCTAATCCAATTTTTTTCCCCTTTGGATTCACAATATATCACTAAAGTGTGCTGACTATACTTCAATAAGGAACTTCTCTTACCCTAAAGAAATAACTTAAGCACCAAGGCATTTGTATACCTAGTAAAATATTTTCCTATTAATTGAATTGAGAATAGTGGTTTACCCAAGATAATTTCCTAATGATATGGTGATGAATGAATATTTAATTGAAGAAAATTGAATTTACTGTGCTCAAATTCTGTAAAAGATAAATCAGTAAGTCAATTGCTATTCCATGTTTGGGAATAAAATTAAATTTTGTAATGCACATGTAGTGCTTATGCTTTTCAAGGCTAGTTATATAAAATATTGTCAAACGTTTGATCCACATGTGGATCTAAGACAAAATTAAGACAATTACACAAACTAAGACAAAATTATTGATAACACTTAGCTCAATTTATATAATTTGTTAATGAGATAGTGCTAATTTAAATTCAAGTCTAATGAATATCCACATTTTATTCATTGCACCATACCACTGTATCAACTGTGATAATGTCAAACTGAGTGCCTTTCTCTTCCTTTAAGACATTAAATGAACCCATCTTTCCAAAACTGAAGTTTATTACAATGCTTAGGGAACTAGAACTGCTGCTACAACATAGTGCACAGTGAGACAGCTTCTCTCTATTTCTAACTCACCAATGTATATATATTTTTA
>NW_004624730.1:66227840-66418138 GCF_000247695.1 Heterocephalus glaber
TGCATATATATTTATGACTGTCATCTCTTCCTCTTGGATTGTTACTTTCACAAGGATGTAGTGATCATCTTTGTCTCTCTTAATTAGTTGTGGTTTGAAATCTACTTTGTCGGCAAATAAGATTGCTATGTCTGCTTTTTTTCTGCGTTCCTGTCGCATGGAGAATTGTTTTCCATCCTTTCACTTTCAGTCTATGGATTTCCTTTTGAGTTAGGTGTGTTTCTTGCACACAGCATATTGCTGGGTTTTGCTTCTTAATCCATTCTGTCAGTCTATTTCTTTTGATTGGTGAATTGAGGCCATTAACATTGATAGTTGTAATTGAGAGATATTGACTCATCCTTGTCATGATGTTTTACTCTTGTTAGCTCTTTTATTTCTTATTTTCCCCCCCTTTCACTTCAGTGTCTTACCTTGTGAGGTGCCTTCTCTCTGCTGGGCCTCATGGAGTTGTAACCTTCATTGTCTTTTTCTAGGATATTGCTTAAAATTGTTTGGAGTGCTGGTTTGGTGCTCATGAAGTTTCTCAGGTGTTCTTTGTTGTAAAAGTATCTAATTTCTCCATCGATTTTGAAAGATAATTTTGCCGGATACAACAGTCTAGGTTGGAAGTTATTTTCTTTTAGGGCTTCAGATACTTCACTCCAGGCTCTCCTTGATTTGAGGGTTTGTGTTGAGAAATCTGCTGTGATTCTGATTGGCTTTCCTTTGTAGGTGATTTCTTTCTTTCTTTCTTTCTTTCTTTTTTTTGCTTTTCTTCATGTTTATTAAAAAAAAAAAAATACCCAGAATGGATTCAAAAGAATCAAGGTGCCAGTCACAGGCCAGCAGGCAGCTAAAAAAGTATACCTTAAGAACACCAGTGACTTTATCAGTGCCTTGTTTTAAAAGCTATACTTAACAAATACCTTAGTTTTCTATTGACTTAGCTGCCTTTACCCCTTGTACATGGCACAGCTAGCTGGGTTATGGACTCCATGTCCACACAAGATCATACCTTGTAGCAGTATTTTGGAGCAACAAGAAGGATCTTCATGCCCATATGGTCTCCTTCCAGGTCCATGGTCCACCACTTCCACTGAATGTGAGATGGTTTCACCCCTTAAAAATATGGCTACTTCTGTACAAACCAATGCTAAGTCTTTGTAATGATCAGCAATTAATCATTCTATTCCCCCTTTACATGCAACTGAAAAATGACAGGGTAGGGACAGAACAATGTGAACTCTGTACTGTTAGAATTATCATCAAAGACCATTAGCTAATGGTCACTAAATTTACATATTAAGGAAATTATATATAGAATACTACAAAAACACAGTAAAAAGACTGGAGTTTGCCCATTTCTGCTCAGGAAGTCCCTCTACTCCCAAGCTTCATAGTACATTGTCCTTTTGACTCCAAAATATGCTGCTACTATTACTGTTTCTCCTCCTTCTGATCTTCCTTTGGTTCTCCAGTGCCAGAACTTCCAGAGCCTTCTCTTTCAGATGCCATCTTTTTGTATGCCATTTTGAAGAGCTTCAGTAATGCCGGCTGGATGGAAGATGCTGCCTGCCTGATGTTTTCTCCTGTTTCACTGTCTTTTTGAGCCAAGAGCTCCCTCATTTTGGTAATCTCTTCCTTTAGCTTGTTGCACTCATCAGCACGCAGTTGGCCCTTGAGCTCTTCCATCTTTGTTTCTGTGTCATGAATTATTCCTTCAGCCATATTAACTGCTTCAACTCATTCCTTCTTTCGCCGGTCTTCCTCAGCATATTTCTCTGCATTTTTAACCATATTTTCTATATCATCTTTGTTTAAACCACCAGAAGACTGGATTACAATCTGCTGCTCATGTCCTGTACCCTTATCTTTGGCAGAAACATGTACAATCCCATTTGCATCAATGTCAAATGTAACTTCGATCTGAGGGACTCCACGAGGGGCTGGGGGAATGCCAACCAAAGTAAACTGCCCAAGAAGCTTGTCTCCAGCCATCTCTCTCTCACCCTGACACACTTGAATCTCCACTTGAGTCTGTCCATCAGCAGCAGTAGAAAACACCTGGCTCTTCTTTTTGGAATAGCGGTATTCCTGTTAATAAGTTTGGTAAAGACACCTCTCAGAGTCTCAATACCCAGAGACAGAGGAGTGACATCCAGGAGCAATACATCTGTGACATCACCAGCCAGCACACCTCCTTGAATCACAGCTCCAATGGCCACAGCCTCATCAGGATTGACAGCTTTACTTGGAGCTCAGCCAAAAAGATCCTGTACAGTCTGCTGAACCTCAGGCATCCTAGTCATTCCACCAACAAGAATCACTTCTCCTATGTCACTCTTGCTGACTTTGGCATCCTGCATAGCTTTCTGGCATGGAGCACTAGTCCTCTTGATTAGATCAGTGACAATTCCCTCAAACTGAGCTTGAGTCAGCTTCATATTCAAATGTTTGGGTCCAGAAGCATCCATTATAAGATATGGCAAGTTAGTGTCAGTCTGCACAGATGAAGAGAGTTCACACAGCCTTCTCAGCAGCTTCCTGCACCCTTTGAAGTGCCCTGTGGTCTTTGGTCAAATCAACTCCTGTCTCTCTCTTGAACTCCTTCACAATGTGTCTTAACAAGGCCTGGTCAAAGTCTTCACCACCTAAGAAACTGTCCCCATTGGTAGATTTCACTTCAAATACTCCTTTCTGAATTTCCAGGTTAGAAATATCAAAAGTTCCACCACCCAAATCACATACAGCAATGATTTTGTCTTCAGATTTATCTAGACCGTATGCCAGAGCAGCAGCTGTTGGTTCATTAATCACCCGAAGCACATTCAGTCCAGATATCTCGGCAGCATGCATAGTAGCCTGTCTCTGTGAGTCATTGAAGTAAGCAGGGACTGTGATCACAGCATTTTTTGCAGTGTGCCCCAAGTAATTTTCTGCAGTCCCTTTCATTTTCATCAACACTAATGCTCCAATCTGACTTGGAGAAGAGAGTTTTCCATGAGCCTCAACCCAGGCATCACCATTGGAGACATGGACAATTTTAAAGGGTACAGTTTTAATGTCTTTCTGTACTTCAGGGTCATCATAGCACCGGCCAATGAATCACTTGGTGGCATAGAAAGTATTGTTTGGGTTGGTGACAGCTTGTCACTGCGCTGGCATGCCAACAAGTCGCTCCCCATCTGGTGTAAAGGCAACAACACAAGGGGTGGTTCTGGCACCTTCGGCATTCTCCAGCACCTTTGCTTGTTTACCCTCCATTACTGCCACACAGGAGTTGGTAGTGCCCAAATCAATACCAACAACTGCACCCTTGATTGCTTCTGATCCATAATCTCTCCTTGAAACAAATCTAAATGCCTCTTGACTAAGGCCATTCCAGCCATCCTGGTGGCGGGCAACCCTGCCCCAAGAGGCGGCGGCCCCTACGAGACAGGCTGCTGCAGCTCGGCTGGCGCTTATCATGGCAGCTACACGGAGGGAATACGAAGAAGATAACAGCTGTTTAGGTGGCCTTAAACTGTGCTAAGCGATGGAAGCAACCCTTCTGGAAACCTCCAACCACGTGGGGGCGGGTGCTAGTCACTGCAGCCCAGAGGTCCGCTCTTTCGCCAAGGTGCCGCCCACGCTGCCTGAGCACAGATTACCGGACTGCAGCTCCCAGAAACATGGCTTGCCGATAATTTACTCCTTAGAATGATTATTGAAAAACCTTTGGCCTCTTGTTCCATCCGTGGCTGCTGCAGGATTGGTGAGAAGCGAAGGGAGGAAAAATGAAGGAAATTCAGGCAGTACATACGACAGGCCCGGTCCTTTGCAGCGGAAAGACTCAAGGTCACACGGGATAAATTGCAAATCGACTGGTGATTTCTTTCTTTTCTCTAACTGCCTGTAGAATTTTGTTCTTCTGTCGGGTTTCTGGGATATTGATTATTATATGTCTAGGTATAGATTTTTTTGGTCAAGGCTGGTAGGAGTTCTATATGCCTCACTTATCTGTATGTCCAATTCTCTACCTCTGTCTGGGAAGTTTGCTACTATTACTTCTGTGAACAGTTTTTTATGTCAATTGTACTTTCTCCTGTTTTTTCGTGGACTCCCATCAGTCTTATGTTATTCTTCTTTGCATCATCTAGCAGCTGTTGGATTGATTTCTCATGGTCCCTTACTATCTTTAAGAAATCTCTGTTTTCATGGTCCTTAACCACTATCCTGACTTCTATATCTGATATTCTGTCTTCAGATTCTCTTAGTCTGTTCTGCATGCTTTCATTGGAGTTTTTAATCTCTTGAATATCTGTTTGAATCTGTTTCATGGATTCATGTCTTTCTTATGTTGGCCGATCATGTTTTCCATTTCTTTCTTATGCTGGGCATTCATGGCTTCCAGTAGGTTTCTGATCTCATCTATTTTCTTATCTGTTTCTGCTCTAGAGCTTCTAATCATGTCTTTCATTGTGCTCACCATGACTGTATTTATCTGGGAGATTATTTCTGCTTTGAATTTTTCTAGAACCTCATGCATTTGCTTTGTTACTGCCTGTGCTATCAGTTCAGGGTTTCCAAGTGATTGCTTGTCAGACTTTTCCACCTCATTTCCCCCAGAATTTCCTTTTTGTGGCATGGAAGCCTGCGTTTGTGCCTTGCTTAAGTGTCTTCTCATTTTTGTTTTGGTACTCCCCTTGGTTTAATTCCTGGGTTGATATTTCAAAATTGCTTAATGTAGGTATCTTTATTGCTTGTGTTTAGAACCCTTGTGGAATGATTGCTTTTCAGAGGTGTCTTCTGGATATAGCTTGTGTTTGGCTATTTTATTTTCCTTATACCAGGTAGGAAAATGACTCTGAGGCTATTTTATTTTCCTTAAACCAGGAAGGAAAACTAATTAGATCAATCTCAACATGTTAGCCCAAAAGACATAGTCAGCAATGCCATAGCATCAAGCACAGCTTAGAAAATGACAATTTGTGGTAGTTATTAATCTATCAATTTTAACTATATGAGTTAAATTAAAACTGAGGACCAACCGAACATAAGTTTACAATGAATAAGCTCTTCAATATAGCATCTTTCCCCCTTGGGTGGGGAGTTAAAAGGAGGTGGGGAGGGAGGGACAGGTAGAAAGAACAGGTAAGATGAGCGGTGAGGCCCGAAGACACAGAGCACACAAACTCTAAGAAGTTGTTAAAGGCAAGAGAAAATGGCAGAATGAAAGAACAAAGGTGTGAGTAGAATCACCTAACAGCAGCAGGGAGGCTAGATACCAAATTTACTTTCCTTTAAACCTAATGATAATCAAGAGAAGGAAAAGGAGAAGAAAAGAACAGTAAGGGAGAAATCTGAATTCAGTGCAGAAAGGAACAAATGGAGAGATGAGGAGCAATGTGGGACAGCAAGAGAATGAGTGAGAGAGAGAGAAAAAAAGATAAAAGAAAGAAAAGTAGAACCTTGAAGAGTAGAAAGAAAGTAAAAATTAAAAATTGAAAATAGGAGAAAAAAATTGTTTTTTCTTTTTTACAAATGGCACTAGAAATTATGGGCTTCCTTCAGGGTATGTCTCTGCTGTCACAGTAGGCAACGTAGGAATCCATGTGCATATACGAGTCCATGAGTCTCAGCAAGCCAGCAGCAGACCAAGTACAAGGGTCTTTATGATCTCCTGTGCCTCTGTTGTGTGGGACCAGGTAGCAGAAAAGCCAGAAGGCCAGAGGTGCATGGTGAGGGGAGATTGGGACTTGAAAGGCACCCACGAGACTAAGCAGACCTCACCGTGGGTGGGTGGGGCCAGGGACGGCCCCTTAGCTTCAAGCTGCTCCTCTCACCTAGCTGGTCCAGCTTAGAGAGCGTAGGATCTCACCAATGTATATTTACTCAAACCTGAAATCTTAGACACAATCCTGAAACCACATCTTTGATTCAGTTTATTTTTATTTTCATGTTTAAATTTGCTATAATTAATATTTGGTCTTTTAAAAGAAAGGTGTAAAGTGTATTTTTATACATAAGCTAAAGTCTCAGAGTCAGAAGTTATTTAAAATAGATTAGACAGAGAATAACAAAAGTAGGTAGAACTTAGTTATACACACAGAGAAATTATGTATTTATGTATTTTTTTTTTTTGGTACCAGAGATCAAACTCGGGTCCTTCTGCTTGTGAGACAGGCAGTGGAACCACTAAGCTAAATCCCTGGCCCTGTATTTATGTATTTTTAATGAACTTAAACTGGGATATAAACTTTTGGTAGCTCATTGTGAATACTTTCCCAGACTTTCCAGCATTTTACAATATAAAGAAAGAATATATAATATTATTATAGCAAAAAGTACAAAAATACTACTAAAAATAAATGATAAGATATAATGGACAAAAGTGTGAGTTATAGAGGCAGAAAGAGGGGCTTGGTCACTCGTTAGCTATAGTACCTTTGAGAAATCATGTAAACTTTATGTGCACTTGTTTCCTTCTCAGAACATGGAAATAATGGTGTATTCCTCATAGATATGTTATATGAATAAATGAAAAATTATCTATAATGATATTAAGATACTATTCCTGGCATATGCAAAACAATCAATAAGGAGTAACTACTGACTCTTATGCTTATTGACACGATGACATGTTTTTGTACTGGTATAGTTTAGAAGCTGAGTATTTGTAGACCAGAGCTGGGAATGAAAAATAATGGGTGAAAAATGGAAAGATGCTGGGAAGAGACACAAAGAAAAATGGGATAAGAAAAAAATGAGGGGAGAGAGAGAATAGATGGCTAAGGGAATAAAGTTCAAAGCACCTTATCTGAATCATTGGAGGACTTTCTTACTTTTTTCTTGGTGCTATTAACCAAAGGGGGCTAAGGAAAGAGTTTGTGCTTTCTTGCCATATTTGCTAGTTAGCTTTTTAACCTTTTTTTACAGTTTTCCTTTCCCAAACCTATACACTGGATTCAATAATCAAAGGGGGAATTTGTATTCTAGGGTGCAGCTTCAGCATATGGAATATCATGTTAGCTGGCCCTGGAATATGGATATACACATGTATTCCTCATTTTCCAATTGCTAGGTCAAAATGCCCAACACCTGTAATTTAAAAGAACAGAAGTTTATTTTGCCTAATGGTTTCAGTCCATGCTTGGCTGGCTCCAGAGCAGAAACAGTATTGTGGAACAGCGTGGTGGAGGAAAGATGTTCAACCCATGGAAGAAAAGAAAGAGAAGAGATGAGGAGGGAGATATAAATTCAACAGTAATGGCCCCAACGATTCACCTCCTCTGACCAGCTTCTACCTCCAAAAGCATGTTCAGCTATGAACTCAGCAATAGGTAGAAAAGAGCACATCAATCAGGTAGAATATAGTACATCAGGTGCATAATGGATAATTATGCTTTGAATTAATTACCATAACAGCACTTGCAAAGTTTTGCATATTTTCAGGAAATGGATGAAACACTGTTCTCGATTCCAGTACATTCCAGGCTCCATTTCCTCAAGGTAAAATGATTAGAACTGCAGTTGAATTTCATAGGCCACTCGACCTCAGTCTTCAGAAGAAAACACCTCTACTGATTTATCACCCAGTATTGCTCTGTCGGTCCATATACAGGATCTCTACAAGGGCAGTTCTTTGATCCAGATGTTACATGGCACAAAGAAATCATTATTTACTCTGTCATATACTCAAAAAATCTTTAGACTAAAAGAAGAAATCTTCTCTTTTGCATTTGGTTCCAGGAAAAACACATGTCTGAAGACAAATATTTTACCCTCCCTCTGTTATCTAACAAAAATAATGTTTAAATGTTTTCCTCTTACTCTGTCACTTTTATTAACTAGTTTAAAGATTGCTCATATACAGGCAATTACAAAGACTTTTTCCTCTATTATCACCATTTCACAGTTCATTATATTATTTTACATAAAATGAGTGGGTTTTTTTATGTTCCTGCTACATAACTTTTAAGAAGAATCAGACTTTTTTAAAATTTTGTGTCAGTTTGAAATCAGGCTAGAATGAAAGAAATCTCTCATTTGAGTCAGATAGTAAGATAGTACCTGAAAATTTCTATTGTACTGTTTGATTTAATTGAATGTACTAGAGATGAATTCTATAAAAATATTGAATTATTGTCTCATGATATTTTATCCATTTGTGAAATAGTATATGATATCTTCTTTGAAATTCTTATTTTTGTATGCTTATACTTAAATTCAAATCATGTTGAGTGCTTATGTGGGTATTAATTCATTAATGATTTTAGTTAGGAATACTGTTTGCCGATGAGTATTAACTTATGCATTAAAGCTTGATTCTGAATGCTGAACATAAACCTCTCAAACTTTTTACACAACTAAATTAAAACATCATGCTTCTAGGTTAGCAGTGTTGATGATGTCTATCACTGTGTAATGAATTACCTGCAAACAAAATGGACTAAAACAATATATAGCTACTACCTCATAGTCTCTTTGACTCAGTAGTTTGGGATGGTGTTTTGGCTTACAGTCCCTCATAAGGTTACTGTCAACACGTCAGCCATTGTCTCAATTATGTAAGGCTTGAGTAGGGCTGTGGATAAGTTTTTATGATCACTCATTTGCTGCTAGGATTAGGTATCAATTCCCTTTTGATTATTGGCCAGAGGTTCTACTTCCTTGCTATATGGGCAGCTCCATAAGGTGGCTTTAGGATTCTCACAACATAATACAGCTGACTTCCCTCAGAGTGAGAGATCCAAGAGTGAAGCTGATTTCAAACTGTTTTTTATGACCTAACCTGTCAACACCTCTACACTGTACTCTTACTGAGAAATGGACCATTTAAGCCAGTTTACACACAAAGAGCTTGGGTAAGAATTCAGCTGCACCCTCTAAAAGGAACAATATCTAAGGACATATGAACATATTTTTGCATCATCCTAATCTTCCCTCTGGAGACTGTTGACTTTCATTTTACATGAAAAATATACTTCTTCTCCCTTCTGAAAACCAACAATTCTATCCATTGTAACATCAGTTCAAAGTCTAAACCACATCCAGGTGCAGATGATATCCCTTGAGTGCTTTTCTTTATTTGTAGCTCCTAGGGGACAGTTCCAGAATTATGAGATAACTAGACAAAATAATTCCCCTATTTCCCAGCATACTGTGGTAGAATAGGTATACAATAACCCTGTAGACATCATTGTTTGAAATGAGGGAAAATGATGTCATGAAGGGGTCACTGGTACACTGCAAATTTGAAATTTACCTGGGCTCATGTTGTAACTGCCTTGATTAAAATTAAAGTCTCCATCTTAATTTTTCATGACTTGTGGCTCTACATTCTGGGATTTTGATCTGATCCTCCAAGTCACTATTTATTGTAAAAAGAAGTTTGTGTTTACAGTTGAATATTCTGCTTCCTGCTTATTGAAGTTTAGGGTACAAAGTTCCCTTTTTATTATCTAGATTCTCAGTCTCTTTTAGCCCAACCTATTGGCATTTCTCAAATACTGAATAATATTTTGTGGGTCTTTTGTGAATGTAACTGGGTTCACATCATTAGACAAGGTTAGAAATGCTACCTGGGCTTTTGATAAGATGGGCAAGCGATAATGTTTTTAAGCTTCTTAGATAGCTCACTGTCAGTGCAGATCTATGAGCTATACCCTTAAACATAGACAGGGCTTTTGTCTGATGTAATGTGACTTTGCAATAGCACCTTTGATTTTTTAAACTGTGAAAAAGGTATTTTCATTTACATTCTTGGTTTCATGCCCAAAAAGTATTTTTGTAGTCCTGTATAGCATATTTGCCTTGAAGACTTCGAACTTCATACATGCTAAGCAAGCACTCTACCACTGAGCCCCATCCCCAGCTCCAAAGACTTTAAGAAAAATGTATTATTTGTTGTTTGAAAAATTTGTGAATTTTCAGAATCATAAAGCCTCAGCACATTTATATTTAGTATTTTCTGTAGCTTATCTATTTCCAATTATCTTTTACTACAAAAGAAAAGAAAGAAAAATGTGGCATCTTCAATATTTACTCTGAAATTTTTCTTAGGTAGGTTATCCAGTTCTTTAGATGCATTTTTTTCTTTATACTTTCTACATTACTACAGATGACATTGTTGTAAACTTTCTGCCACTCCATGCAAAAAAGACCCCTTATTTCAGTTTCTGAAAGTATTTTCTTCATAGAAAATTAAGGCTGTATTTATTGTCTCTTCAAAACTTCACAGTATTTAAGTATTCTTTGTATTCTATCCAAAGTTCTAGTTACCATCAAATTTCCAATTACCAAGTTTCTTCCACTTTTTTGTTATGGAAGCACCACATATCCATTCACCAAAATCTTTACTAGTTTTCTATTCTTGAGTAACAGATTTCTCAAAAACTTAGCAGCTAAAATTATTGGCGATGAATACCACAGAAGAATATCAACTTCAAAAAGTGTGTGAACCACCAGAAATAAAAACTTAATAACACAAAATGTTTATAATCTCATGCTTTCTTTGGATCATGAATTTGGAGGCCACTTTTCTGGGTAATTATGGCTCAGAACTTCTCATGAGATTGCAGCCAATAAGTTTCCCAGAAGTGAAGTCATCTAAAAGCTTAACAAGGACTGAAGAACCCATTTTGAATCCTCTTTACATAGCTGTTATTCACTGCTCATCAGAAAGGCCACTCATTAATGTAGCTGGGTGTCTTTATAACATGACTGGGTTTGATGGGGAGGGAGAAGGGGGAGAATTGAAGTTATAATATCTGGTATAACCTAGACATAGAAGCAACACAGTGTCATTTCTGCCTTATTCATTATTTCATATTACTTCCGTTCCATATGTAAGGAGAATGAATTCAGCTCAGTGTCTTGAAATGAGGTATCAATGAGTTTGTGAACAAATTAAAAGCCTCTACAATGGTGCACTTTTTCTGCATTACATAGGCTTTACAAATTCTTTTCTCCTCTGTATCACTGTAATGTATGGCTTTGACATTCCTTTCCCAGAACATTTTTATACTGACATTTGCAACAATAATCTTTATTCTTTCAAAAATTTCCTATGACTCCTATTTCTCTGGTTACTTCCCACGTTCATCAAGTATCACAGTTTTTCTCTGAAAAAACTTGGTGAAGTTAGATGTTTTGAGTCTATTAATATCTTGCTGACTGAATCAACCGATATTCATAAAGCGTTTATGCGACATTCCTGGGAGTTGACCCCGAGCTCTCAATCAGCAGTAAAGGGAAGGAGGTAGAGCTCATCCTCTTCTTCAGCTCAGGCCCCCTATTCTCAAATCCTCTTTGTTTTAGTTATCTGTAGTTGCCTAACAAATTGCCCCACAACTTAGTGGCTTAAAGCAATTGTTTTATTTTCTCTCCTAATTCTCATCCTTAACTGGGTTCTGCTTGGATGTTCTTTTTGCTCAACATACCAGCAGGTACTGCTACATCTGATTTGAAGCTCAATTACTCTTGAGTAGCCAAGAAGGTGTTTAGTCATCCAGCTGCCATTTGGAGTTTGCTATGGGGTGGGAGCTCACTGAAGCCATCTACAAGGACACCTCAATTATTCTTCATGGGACTGTGCTGTGTGACTTGATATTTTCTATAGCACTGAGGTTGTGTCCTATGAGGTATGGAGTTAAAGCTGCCAGGAGACTTAAGTCTTGAAGTTTGGAAGTTGGAACAAAGTTTTATGTATTCTGTTGGAGAAAGCTAGTCACAAAAATCAGTCTCAATTAAATACAAAGTGAAATGATTTCCACTTCTTGATGTTCAAAGTGTCACATACATATAGAAGTGAGAAAGACTTGTTATTTCCATCTTTGCACATTAGCTATCATAGTCTTCTCTTTGTCCAAACAATTTCACATCATTTTCCACTCTTTTTTCAACATTTCAAAGGGTCTGCTCTTCCTATCAGCACATAGCAAATTCAAAATTTCATAAAATAAGTCAGTTTAAGGTGCAAACAAGTCTCCTTGCATGCCTCTCCTTGGACTCAATAGTTCTGGTGCACTTTTTCTGGTAGAGGGAAATGAACCCCCAGGACCCCAGCATTACTTTTTAAAATATATAGTATTCCATGCAAGAAATAGACAAAGCAACTATAGTTAACATCCTCATTCAAAATAGGAAGAAGTTGAACACATAGGTATCATTGATTCATAGAAAATCACAAATGCTGCTTTTAATAAGCAGTGGGTAAAGGTCCAGATTTCTGCCTGTTTCCCCATCTCTGTGGTAATCACTGACTATGTTATGACTGTGTTCACAGCTACATTTATTTTTCAGTCCTGAGAAATATTGGTGTTATGATTTGGGTCAAGAATGTCCACTAAAGTGGAGCACCTTATGCATTCATAAGAGAGGCTTTGGGAAGGCGATTAAATCACGGGGGCAACATACCTGGCTTGTTATGAGATGGGGCCTTGATGGAACAGACAGGTCATGGAAGGCATGAACTGGAAGGATTAATCTCCCTATCTGGCTCCTCCCTTTTCTTTCTGCTTCCTTATCTCATGATGTTGGACTCTTTCCTCCACTTGGTCCCTTCCACAATGCTACAGAACGTGGAAGGACTGAGACTTCTAAAAGGGTGAGCTAATAAACCTCTCCTTTTAGTTGTAGGTGTTTGGTATTTTGCCCCAATGAGATAAAAGTGATGAAGACAGATTTTGGCACTGGAAAGAAGGGTTGTTTCTTTGAATATACCTCACCATGTGGTTCACAAGCTTTTGTAATTGGCTTGTGGGAAGAGTTTGCAAAGGTTTGAAGATGCTGGTTAGAGAAGTCACAGAATGTTATAAGCCAAGGTCAATGGATGAGTCTGGTCAGAAGTTGAAGGACTAGAATGCTGATAAGAAATGCAGGTGGTAAAAGACCAAGTTCAGGAGGAGTCAGCAGGAAGCAAGGACTGCCTTGGAAATTGTACTCCAGACCATGTATGTTATGCTCTGGAAGAAAATTTGTCTACACTTTGCTTATATCTTGAGACTTTGCTGGAGGCTTAGTTTAAGGGTGTCAGACTATTTAGTCTGGCAGAGGAAATTTCAAGGGAGCCCAAAATTGAGACTGTGGCATGAGTATGGCTGGCAGGTTTTAGCTTTATATACTATGAGAAGCAGGACTGAAAAATAGAGCTTAATAATTTGAAAAATTTTGCTGGTGGCCAGAAGGGGAGCTCCTGTTAGTGCCTGTAAAATTGGGACCTTTAAAGGCTTGGTTTAGGAGAGTTTGTTTGTTGAAAAGATTAGCATTATAAAAAGCCAAGTACTTTGCATCATGAAAATAGGAAAGATGCCTTGAAGGCATCTCAGAAATTCACAAAACCCTACCATCACAGGCTCAGGCTCAAGGGTATATTGCAAAGCTTTCATTTGAGAAGAGAATTCCAGGACCCCGTGGTAGAGAAGGGTCACCTAAGGAATTTGTTCTTAGGAGTTCTTTTCACAGTGCCTAGTTATCCAGGTACTTGGAGGCCTCTGTAGCCGTGTCCAAGTGGGCCTGGCTGTTACTTATGTGAGCAGTAGATTTGGTGTCATCCATGTGGTGCTGGTTTGACCGGCATACAGAATGTGAAAGCTGTGGGGTCAGGAGGTTTCCATACCCCTTTCAGAAGAAGGCCTTGGAGACCTGACATTGTGCCCCTGAGGGGGCAATATATGAAGCTAGACGTACAGCAGAGATTCCAGGAAGTTAGAGAAGCCAGGCCCTTGGAATGTCTGGAAGCCCAAAACTTGGAAAGCCACAGACAGTGATTGGAGCTGTCCCAAGACAGAGATGATCAGAGTTGAACCCAGCAGTGCTGTAGAGGCAAGGGCAATTTAGCCCTCTGGAGTTCAGATCTCCCCACCATCTGTCTTGGGTGCTGGACATAGAACTACAGGAGTTAATATTTACCCTACCAGAGTTTGGTCTTGTTGGGTCCTTTCGGTTTCTAGTCCCTAAATGTTTACCCTGTGGCACTGTATGCTGGAAGTGTTTAACTGTCTTTTAAAATTTTTTACAGTAACTCATAGCTAAGAGATTATCTCGAGTCTCAGAGATTACTCTGGACATGGACTTTTCAGCCATATTGGAACTGTTGAGACCTTGGCAAGTCTTAGAGATGGACGAAATGAATTTTTCCTAAAGAGATGCACATGAATGTACCCAAAATCCTAATACTCTCATATGAGTGCAGCTTTTGGAAGGTGATTGAATCATAGGGATAGATATTGGGCTTGCCAATAGAAGGTGTGGTCTGTTTGGAAGAGACAGGTCACTATGGATGTGACCCGGAAGTGTTTATCTCTCTTCCTCACTCCTACCTTCTCTCTCTGCTTCCCTTCTACCATGACACGAGCAGCTTTCCTCTACCTGGGCCCTTCTACAATGATGATGACCAGGGAAAGACTGAGATTTCTGAAACCATGAGCCAAAATAAATCACTCTTCTTTTGTTGTTGGTATCAGGTATTTTGTCCAGGGACAAGAAAATGATCTTAGACACATGGGGCTTATTAAACCAGAAAAACAAGAGGCTGACTTGAACCCACATTTTTCTAACCATAAAGACCTGATATTTATGCTACACCAGTTCTGTAATGGCTGAGATTACCACTTAGTGCAGATAGTGTCCTTTAAACTCAGATGCTTTACAAAACAAAAAAAAGCTTTTCTTTTCTTTCACCGTCATGTGAACTAATTTAAGAAGAGTTGAATAAGGGTGACATTAAGAGAGTGCATCAGGTCTCCCTCCAACTTGCTCATTTTTTGGTCTCTTAAAAGGCCCATTTTCCCATTTAGAGCCCTTTGCTCACACAGTGTTCCAAGACTGATAATGTTTGTTATGTACTGAATGAACCAATTCATTAATCTAGCTATTTTCCTGCCCTACCAACCTATAAATCCATCATCATAATGAGCAGGATTAAAAACAAAATAGAACCTCAGAGTGAGAACAAAAATAAGCAGACCCTACAGGAATGTCTGAACAGAGAAGAAACTCCATAAAAAAGTGTTTCTTGCAAATTACATCTTTAAGAGGATTACCTCTGGAGGGATGTTGGTGACTTTTTCAAGAGTAAGCATTGTGGGGCAGTTTGGGTTCACCTCTTAGCCTTTGGTTTTATTAGAAGCTTAGCACCCTGGGTGGAGAACTAACTTGGCTGATTGTCACCTGACTAAAGAGCTTTATTATAGTGGAATGGAGGCAGACATGTACAACCTTGACCACGTAGCTTTGAACACTGAGAATCCCCAAAATTTCTTTCACTGTGGTTCTTTAAAAATCAATTATATTAAGATATAATTTGCATACAATAACACACAATTATGTTATGGGTGCAACTTGATGGATTTTGGCAGATAGAGGAATATTTTGTATAAACAAATAAGATATATTTCAATTATTCCAAAGTGTTTCTTTGTTACTTTGCAGTCAATTCAGTCAGCCCAAACCCAAAAGAACTACTAATCTGATTTTCATTATGGTGGGGTGGTTTTTCTTATTCTAGAAGTTCATATGGGTGGAATAGTCTCTTATATATTCTATCTGACTGTTTTTATCATCATAATGGTTTGAGATTTTTCTATGTGGTTTCCTGCATTAGTATTTATTTATTTACATACTCAAACTTATTCATTTATTTATTTTTTACTTCTGAGTAATATTCTCTTATATACATATATGCCACAATTTATTTAGTCATTCATTTGCTTGTGGACATTTGGTCATCTTCAACTTTTTTGGCTATTATGAACCAAATTCTTGTACCCATTTGCATAATCCATGAAAGGGATAGCCTTTTTAGTTTGTTTTGTTTTTTGCTGTACTGGGGATCAAACTCAGCACCTTGTGCTTGCGAGGCAGGCGCAGCATGCCTCTGAGCTAAATTCTCAGCCCTGTAGTGGTTTTTTTAAGATAGAGTCTCATACTATGAAGTTCAGGCTGAGGTTGAACTCATTGTGTACCCCAAACTAGCCTTAAATTAGCAACAATCTTCCTGTCTTGGCCTCCGAAGTGCTGGGATTATAGGTGTGCATCACTGTGCCTGGCTATGCTTCCTTTCTCTTGAGTAAGAATCTAGGAATGTAACTCATGGGTCAAATGGCAAGTATATGTCCAACTTTCCAAGTAATTCCCAAACTTGTTTTCCAAAGTGGTTGAGAAATTTTACATTTTCACTAGAAATGAGTAAGAGTATAATTGCGTATATCAAGATAATCTTATGGATTTCTCCCTTTCTTTTACCAATATCAAATTACATTGCTTTATGTCTGAACATTAAACCAGACTTGAGTTTTGAGAATAAACCTCACTTATCCTACTTATTTATTTTAAGATATTAGTTTGTAGTTTCTTTTCCTAGTTATGTCTTTGTCTTGTTTTGATAGCATAAGATGATAAAATGACTTGGGAAGTCTCCAGTCCTCCTCCATTTTCTGAAAAAATTTGTAAAGCCTCTATTATTTCTACCTCAGCAGGTCAGAAGGATTCATGGATAATTCTATTGCAATTTCTTTCCTTGATATTGCATAATATAGTTTTTCCTAATCCTTTTAAAGTTGTATTTGTATATTTAAAGACTTTGTGTATTACATTTGAGTATCCAGATCTATTGGCACTAAGACAGTCATGATAATCTTGTACTATCCATTTAACGGCAGAGGATCATAGTAGTATTACTGTTATTCTTATCAGTGGTATTTATTTTAAGAGCTCATTGATTTCTCTCTATTGTTTTCTAGATTTTATTATTTCTGCTCTTATCGTTACCAGTTTTCTTTTCTACTTCTTTTGAATTTGGTTAGTTCTTATCTCATTGCCTAAAGGTGGTGTTATAATTGAGTCTCCAATGTCCCCCAAAAGTTGCGTATGTTTGGATGGTGATTGGATTGTCAGTAGTGCTATATTCCTCAGTGGATTCATCCATTAATAAGTTCAGTACCTGAATGTGCTCTTGTTAGGAGATACAGTCTGGTTGGAGGTGGGTCACTGGGGGTGTGATCTGGAAGGGCGTGTGTCCTTGTCCTTAGAGTCTCCCTTCTTCCTTCTTCTTGGTGGCCATGGATTGAACACCATCCCTTGCCATGTTCTTCCACCATGGCATTTCTGCCTTGGAGCAAGGTAACTATGGATTGAAACCACAAACCAAAATAAATTCCTTTCTTCCTTTAAGCTTTTGGTATTGGGTGTTTTGTCTCAGCCAGGGAAACGTGCCTAAGACAGGTGGAAAAATAGATCACTGATATTCAACCTGTGTTCCTTTTACTAATTAAAATTAAGCTTAATTAAATTTGTGGCAGATAATAAATTCTCTATGATTGTAATGTGTGTGTTTATGTGTGTGTTTATGGGATTGAACTTAGGATCTTCAGACTGCTACATCCCCCAGCCCTGTTTTATTTTTTATCTTGATATAGGGTCTTACTAATTTGCCTAAAGTGTGCTCAAACTTCCTATTCTCCTGCTTCAGCTTTCTAGAATTAAAGGAGGATATCATTATGCGCAGCTAAACTTACCTTTTTCTTTACTTATTTCTTTCTAAATCTCTCCCCAACCCCTCTTTGCTTCACTCACTTTCTTGGTTAATGTTTCATATACACTTGAAAATAGTCTGCATTGTGCTATTACTACATAGGTAAATGTTTCTATGGAGATGTTTTGATAAACACTGGAAAACTTCCAAATATGTAAAGTATAAGTGAAAGTTACCAAGCCATTCAAAAATGGTTGAAAGAATTCTTAATTTAAATTTTACAATAAAGTTAAATATAAATCCAATTTAGCTTATTTTTAGTGTCTAGTCTTGAAAAACAAGAATGCTTGTTGAGCCAAGATAAGAGGAGAGCAAATTATTCATCCTATTCATCATACCTTTCAGAATACCAACCTCACTCAAGATAACACTGTAGCCTTTTTTCTTATTCTGGAAATAAGTTTCACACTCAGTGATAGGAAGGAATTTTCAACTCAAACAATGTCATCTTTTACATCACAAAGTCCTTAGTATACAGTATTCTTGGAGATCGGTAGCCAAAAAACCCTCAGGATACCCACTACAGTAGTATGTTCATTCACGAACCTTCTGTTCCCAAACAATTTGGTTTCCAAACAGAAGTGTTCAGCAAAATTTTACTTCAATATTGGGTGACAAACACACCTGTGGCCATCTTCCCGCTCTGACATGTGGTCGTAGCTTCCTCTAGTTGAGATCGTGGTCACAGACAGACCTGTGCATCCTTGCTGTGAAGCTTTTTGGGGTGCATTTTAGCACAGTATTATTCAATCCAGCATGGCTCCAAAGAAAGTGCAGAGCAGTCATTGTGATAAAAAGAAAGTTCAGAGTGGTAATGAAGGTGACAAGAACATGCAGAGCAGTAATAAAGGTGACAAGAATGTGCAAAGCAGTAGCAAAGGTGACAAGAAAGTGCAGAGCAAGAATGATAAGAAGAAGGTTTTGAAGAAAATAATCATTGAAGTGAAAAAGGAAAATGTAGAAAGCATGAAACCATGAACATGGTATCCGTGTGACTGATCCGGCTTCAGAGTACAAGATTGCAGGGTCTACAATCTCAACTAATTTGAAGACTAAAGATACCATCAGAGGAGGTGATGTGGAAAAAGGAGTAATGATGTTAACCAAACAGAGGATACAAGTGCTGAAGGAGATGGAAAAACTTTTGTTAGTGTGGTTGAATGAGAAACAGCTGTCAGGTGATAGAGTCGGTGAAGCTATAATCTGTGAAAAAGCCCAGGAAATTGTATAGTGATTTACTGCAAGAAAATCCCTCTATAAGTGCAACAAGTGATAAATTTAAGGCCAGTAGAGGGTGGTTTGATAAATTCTGCAAGAGAAGTGGCATCCACAGTTTGAGGAGATGTGGTGAAGCTTCCAGTTCTGATAAGGCCACTGCAGAAGTCTACAAGAAAGAATTCATGGAATTCATGAAGGCAGAAGGATATGTTGCTCAAAAAATGTTCAACTTCGATGAAACAGGGCTCTTCTGGAAGAAGATGCCAAACAACCTGTATCATGCAGGTGAAAAAGCCACTGCTGGGACACAAGCCCATGAAAGGTAGAGTGATCCTTTTGCTGTGTGCAAACACCAGTGTCAAACTGAAGATTAAGCCACTACTGATACACCATTCCCAGACCCCTTGTGCATTCAAGGAATGGAATGTGAACAAGACCAGACTTTCTGTCATGTGGTGGGCCAATGTGAAAGCTTGGGTCACAAGGCAATTGTTCTTGGAATGGCTGCACAAGGGTAAGAAATATCTTTTTCATAACCAACTGTCTGAAAGGTGCTTTCTGATGTACAGTGTCCCAGCACATCCTCCAGCCTTGGTGGATGATGTGAACACTAAGTATGACCATTATAAGGTCATGTACCCCCTCCCCCAACATGACACCTCTTCCGCAGCCAATGGACCAGCAAGTGACCTGCAACTTCAAGATACTCTCCACACAAGGGCTCGTCACCAGGTGTTTTAATGTCACTGAAGAGATGTCCTTGACTCAGAAAGAGTTCTGGGAGAAACATTTCAATATCCTCCACTGGATCAACCTCATTAACACAGCCTGGGAAGACGGAAGTTAAACAGCCTGGAGGACACTGTGGCCAGAATGTGTGGAGACACAGAGGAGCTTCTTGAGGACCATAAGGAGGAGCTGACGATGGAAGAACTTGCTGAGCTCCACAGTGAGCAGTAGAAGGCATTTGTTGAGCATCCTATGAGGAAGAAGATAGGGAAGAAGTTAACAGTGATGTGATAAAATCCTTCATGGAAAAGTGGAATGAGTGCCAGGATTTCTTTACAAAGCAATGGCCCAACATAAAGAACAGAGGATTGAATCTGATGAACCATAAGGTAATCTAGATTAGACTGGCGTGACAAAGAGGAAAGAGATTTTTGATAGATGTCAAAGCAAAAGTTAGACAATCAGAATTTGGGATCTTGCTCAGAATTCTCAGAAAAGTAGACTTGATTTTTTTAATTACTCATGACATAATCTGAGATTTATTCATTTTTTTGAAGTTTAATCTTGCAGTGTTCTACTTTTAATGCCAGTCTCAGGCTTTTTCAACTTAAAAAATTTGATATGTGCATATCTTGTAAAGGTGATCATTGAAGTGTGAATAAACCTTTTTTTTCTGGGCTTGTGCCATCAAACCTACCTCATCCATGTATCTGATTCCAAATATCAATATGAGCTACTCCTTCCTCTCTCCTGACTTCTCACGAACTGTGCATCAATTTGAGTGGGGAAAATGTTTTCAAAAAGCATGTACATTATAGAAAGGTATGCTCCTGGTGTCTAAAAATGCACAGCACATTGAGTTTTCCTTTAAAATAGTTGTATAAACAGCAATTAGATTTTATGTTAATTTGTGAATGACATAGTACATCCTCAAATCTGGATGACTAATCAAACACTTAATCATCCTTCTGTTTCTGAGAAAAGATGCACTCCTAGATGTATACAAGCAAATGAAAATCCAACTTAGGGAACCAAAATGGTTTAAAGCTGAGAGGTAATTTTTGCAAATAAGAAGTCCCCAAGAGATTGGGGAAGGTGAAAAAGAATGAAGATGCGTTACTTACATGTACCAACCTCCATAATGAATGTGGTCATTATGTATCACAAACATGTACTAATAGAAGTTAAAATTAAAAATTAAAGTTAAGATGTAGAGTTGGAAACATACTTTTCCAATAGCTATGCCTTTTATTAAGTCAATGCCATTTTAACTTTTAAAAATTCCTAGACAGTTTTGATTATTTGAGTTTAAGGTTGTGTGAATATTCAAGTTAGTAAAGAATTCTTAGGAAATTATCTTCTCTATTCCAAGATCTCTGTAAGTCTCAATTTTGTAAGATAAACCCAAAGTTTTCTTCCAGTTAACTAAAAAAAAAAAAAAGACCTGTTCATAATTTGTACTGTTCTATTTTCTCTCTAAATTCATCAGATTCCAGGCAATCTTGGTTCAAAGTTTGTCTCTACTGCCTATTTGTAAATGCCAATTAATTCACCTTTCACATCTTTGCATTTTCAACCCTTACATGAGCATAAAAATAATGGCCCTGATAATTTCTCATACTTCCTTTAAGGATGATATAAGCATATATATAAAACACTTTATGATTGTAAGTTTATCATATTAGTATGCAGTCATATCATATATTTTGTAATATTTATTTTTGAAAGAGTTTATATATAGATTGTTTATATGTAGATTTATATAGTTTATATAGAGATTTATATATAGATATTTATGATATGGGCTAAGTGGATTATATTAGTTGTTATTAGCCATAGTCTTTTTCATATAATGTTTCTCTTTCTCACTTAAAAATACTAAAATAATAATGCAGATTCTAGGTGAAAAAACTAAATTACAATTTGTTTTTTAAGTTCTCTTTGATGAAAAATACCTTTTGTCAAAATAATTCCTTATAGAATGTATTTTATAACAAAAACGAATACACAGTGAAGGAGAACAGAAGTAAGTGGACAATTATTGAGGCTGCATAATAAGATTAAAAGAAGTTCTTCACTATTTACTGTTTTTGAAAAGTTTTATAATAAAAGGTGCTAAAGTCGGGCTGATAAGACATTTACATTTATCTGTTTTGCTATATTTTAATGATGATTACTGATCTAGGCACATACCCCCTCTTAAAAATGTTGCAGAACTTAATATCCTAACATTGCATTCTTCAATATTAAAGCCTTCTGTGTTTTTTTAATCTTCTCTGAGCTGTCTTCATTCTTCATATCCATAGTGTCACATTTAAATGTACGAAGTTCAGGGTTGGTTTTTATGTATTTAAAATCTCTTTTATCATAACAAAATTAAACTGAATTAGGTAACTGTTTGGGGGCCAAATATAAATATGTCGCTTTCTTATTATTCTGTTTGCATTCTGTTACTGAGTATTCCTAAACAGTCTAAAAACAGTTAAATGCTTCATTTTTGTTCACTGGAACATCCCTTTGGCCTATGAGATTCATGCCTAATCTTGGGTTACCACAAAGGCCTTGTGACTAATCCTGCAAAGCCCATGTACAAAAGAGGCCCAGGTAAGACAGTTTATGATGCTAACAATGGTGTGGTCCAGGCCAAGCTGCCAGGGTAGTCTCTCTTCAGCAAGCTGTTTTTCAGATCGAGGAGCCTCCGACTGCTGTAGAAGTCGGCTGGAAAGTGACAAAAGGTTTCCTAACAGAAAGTGATCTGGGCTTCTCATTTAAAACAGAAAATGCGGTGTGTTTTGACCTCCAGAACTGGTCACTGACCCAAAGTAAAAGTTCTTTTAAAGCCAATAGACAACTGGCCAAGTTCAAGCGGTCGGTTTAATATTAATTTCCAGAGAACAGACAAAAACTGACTGTTTATTGGCTCACTCTTTTCTCAAAATTAAGGTCTGTTTCATTCCAAGCCAAACTACGTATTAGGGAATTAGCCATATTTGTCTTATATGTGGTTTCTGATGAAAAGAACACAAACGTCTGCTCAGGAGACAGCACAGTGAAAGGAGTTTATATGTACACATAGGAATAAACCTGAATTGATAACTACAATTCTTCTATTTAATACTCACGTCAGTATGAGCAAGTTACTAAGCTTCCACATTTTAGCTGTAAAATTGGAATCAGTCTAACTGCCTCCGTGGGGATATTGTTACGATGAAATGAACTAATCGGGAACAGATTTAATTTTGTGTCTGATTCATAGTGACAATAGCATTAGCTGTTTTATTCATTGCTACAGATATATGGCATCTAGAAGGAGCGCAGAGGTCAAAAGTCCAGCTGTGGAACTAGGCTTCCTCATTCCAGATACCAGCTCAACACATTTTTGCTGTTCTCTTCCCCATCTGTATGATAGAACACTTATGTTATAAGATTTATATGAACTTTAAATATTTCTGAAGCATTTCAGACAATGTCTGGCATATAGGAACCATTATACAAATGTTTATTTTGTAAAATAGTTTGCTTTTCTAGAATTATGTTGTTGTCACAGCCATTGTATTCAAATGATTTTGAACTGAAAACAATTCTAATTTTTTCAGCTTTATTCTGGTATAATTGACAAAATGCATGAATATAAGATATACAATATTATTGCTTGATATGCGTAAGTAATGTGAACTAATCCCCACAATCAAATTAGTACATAGAACTAACCCAGATTTTAACATAGCCCAAATTTGAAAACAGCAATAGAGTAAGTAAATAAATTGTGGCTAATAATCACACAAAATACTGTTAGCAATTACAAAGAATAGATTACTGATATATAAAACAACATTCACAATACTGAGCGAAGTACTTCTGAGAGCAAGTGGCACCTATTACATAATGTCATGTATTTAGCATTCAAAAACAAATTAAATTTTTGCTAATAGAAATGAGAGCAATGGTTATCTTCCGGAGGAATACTGATAGGGGTGCATTGTAAGGTCATATTCTGCGGTTTGGGAAATGTTCAATATACTCATCTGATGCAGTTTACAAGGCAATTATGTAAATTGTTATAAAGCAATACACTTAAGATTTATGTGTTTTATATAAATATTATACTTCAATTAAGAAAGCTAATATATTGTATTATACATATCCTTCCTATTTTACTGCAGTAGAACCCTTTCTCCTGTATATCCATCCAATTATTCATCCATTTGTTCTTCTAGTTATTCATATCATTTGAGAGTGTAGATGTAGGATTCAAACTGACTTAGGTTCCAATAAAACCACATGTTCTTATTCTCCAAGGTTTCCATTTCCTCCTCTCTTAACCGACAACATTGCTAATCTTTAGGGTTATTTGGAGGGTCCATTGAGGTAATGTAAGTGAAGTACTTCATGCAACTCTTTTTAGCTTGTAAGTCATCGATAAAGATCAGGATTATATTTTTATAAATACTGTTTCTGTACAAGAAAATGCACAACACGTTATTAGGCATTGTGAAATTGACCAAGTACAAAATAAAATGATTCTTTCTTTAAAGAGAAGACTTAAGCAGCACAAACACAACTATGAAAGAAGATAAAATACACTCACTCACCGTAGACCTACACCCCTAAATGGGACAAAATTAGAGAGATTGAGAGCCAAAACTGGAGAGGTTGGATCTACTTTCAAGTTTGTATTTTAAAGAATGCTACAAATGTAGTGTACTTCCCATCTTTTTCTAATAGTATTGGTTGTGAACTTTTAAAAATGATATTAAAAATGGATATATTGTGTTTATCAAATGAGCCATTTCACATTTCCATACTTTAATCAGTAAATTTAAACATAGTTCCTTCTTATTATTATGTTCTATTATTTTTATTACAAATATCCCAGTTAAGCCTAATGGTAGGAGAAGAAATCAAGTTCAGGTACTCAGTGTACATTTACTTCTTGTGTTCCTAAAATTCCATTATTTTCCCAATTTCCACCAGACGGCACCCTAACCACTGAAGTTATGTCACAAATATTCAATGTTCAAATCAGACTAATTGTAAAACCACTGTCCATTTCCTTCTAAAAATTTTATTTGATAAATAAACCTACACATATTTGTGTTGTCAACATGATGTTTTAATATATGTGTACTGTATGGAATGGCTAACACATGCTAATTTCTAAAGTTTTCAGTGACTCTTTAGTCTTGTGCTGCCACATTATCCTTCATCTCTTACTAACATAAAAACATAATTTTTAGGAGTTTGAGTCTTTAATATTTGATATAACTTTAGATATTCATACAATTGTAAGAATAATACAGGAAGATCTTGTGCACTCTAGTTCATTTTGCTTATGGCAGTTTTATGCAAAATTGCAATGCAATATTACAAAAAAGACATTGATATTAAAACATTTTACTACCTTAACTCAGATGTTCCACTTTACACATGCTCACTAACATGTGTGTCTTCAGTTCTGCACGAGTGTGTCCACCACTACAGTGCAGATACTGAACACTTCTTTAACAATAATGATACCTCATATACACCTTTTATGTCAGAATATATTCTGTCTCTACAGAAATGAATAATCTGTTCTTCATTTCTAAAGTTTTGGCATTTCAAAATATTATAGAAGATGTAAAGTTCACATATGCAATCTTGTGGAACTATCTTTTTCACTCAGCACAATTACCTGGGTGTTCCTTCAGTTTGCAGCATGCATAAGCAATTTATTTCTTTCCATTACAGAGTAGTTTTTTATGCTTCCACTTTGTTCATTCATTTACTTACTGAAGGACATCTGGTTTGTCTCTAGTCTTTGTTTAGTGAAACAAAATAGTTTTACATGTCCATGTATACATTTTTAAGTGTGTTTGATTTTCACTTCTCTGGGATAAATGCCTAAGAATATAATTTCTGAGTCAAATGGTAATTTTGCATATTTAGTTTTTAAAGAAATTGGCAGACTATTTTCTAGAGTGACTTATTCTACAAGCAATGTATGGATCTGGGTTATGGTACCTTTCCTAGAATTTTGTGTTGTCACAAATTTTTAACCATTCTGATGTGCGCTCTATATATCATACAAGTATATCATATGACCTTAACCCTGGTGACTAATGACATTTAATAGAGTCTGTGTAATTGTTTTTGTCTATTTCATCTTTATATCTTACTTTTCATATATTTTGGATATTAGTCCTTTATCAGAAAAGTCAGATACGTGACTTGAAGATACTTTTCACATTCTATGTCTTTCATTTCATCTTCTTAAAATGGGCTTTCAGGAAGCAAGTTTTTAATTTTGGCCAAGTCTAATTTTATCAAAGTTTCATGCTATAGATCATGCTGTTGAATCAAATCTGAGAACTCTGCCTAGCCTTGGATCCTAAAGATTTTCTCCTATTTTTCCACAACCTTTTACATTAAGCACATGATCCACTTTCTGTTATTTTTTGTGTAAGCAGTGAGACTTAGGTTGGGGTTCATTGTGTTTCTCTCTTCTGTATGTCCAGTTTGGGCAGCAATGTCTGTGGAAAAGCTATTCTTGCTCTACTGAACTTTTTTTACAAGCTGTCAAAATTACATTAAGGAGAACTGTATGAGTCTATTTTGGGGCTCTTTATTCTGTTTCATTGATCTATTTGCATATTTCTCTGCTAATACCGCACAGTCACAAGAATTTTAGTTTAGGTAAACTTTAACATTGGGAAAAGTGATCTCAATCCACGTGCCACCTTTCTCTCTCTCTCCCCCCACCCCCCGCCCCTCCCCTGACAAGCTGTGATTTTCTTTGTCTTTAGTATATCACAATGATTTGCAATTGTATGCTTAACATTTTATCTGTCATGTAGAAAGTCTGTTATATAAAATATCTGAAAGATTCTGGACTCTTTCTCATAGATGGACCCTTTATTTGGTGTCAGACCCCAGGCAGACACTCACATTCTTTTGTGGGCTATTTCTCTACCCTTTAGTTAGTTTGCAGAGTTCTTGCAGTGCTACTCCAGGATCATCTTGATTCATCGGCTACTGCTAGGGTTTCTACTTGCTTGTAGACGTTTGTAAAGAAGCCTGAAGAGATGTCCCAAAGCTTGGGCTGCCACGTCTTTCTTCCAGGAAGAAAGTTTTTGGCACCCAGGATCGACTGGCAAGGAGTCTGTTGTAGTGGAAGTCTTTTCCACATAACTCTCTTTGGGTGGGTCAAGCATGGACACACAAGGATCAAACAAAACAACAAACCTTTCCACGTTGGGCTGGTTGATATGAAAGCTTTCCTTTTGCTGCTGATACCTGATCGTCCTGTATCGATGAGACTACAGATGCCAGTGAGAGCTTCATTAAAAGGAGAGGGCTAGAAAAAGGGCAGAGAAAGAAGTATCAGAGAAAGTTTCTCCCGGCTTCTGTTGTTCCTGGGTCTCTTAACTGGTTCCCCAGTTGATTATCAGGGTATAATGCCCACCTGCTGTTGTCAGCAAAGGGAAGGAATCAGCCAAGCTGGGCTGCCTTCTGTTTCTTGACAGGGTTGGGAAATTCCTGGGTCAACTTTTTCTGTCGAGGAAGGGGATTATAAACTTTCTTACTGTTAGGTGGTTCTGCCAGTTCTAGAATGCCAAATTCTGGCCTTCTTCTTACTTCCTTGCAGCATTTTCCTTTGGTTCTATTATTCTCAGGATTTACAGTTGCACATATTGGGGAAGAACATGGATAAATGGGTGATGGAAACTTCTCCAGACCAAAAGCTTATTTTTGGATATAAAAGTTTGATTAATATATATATAAAGTCAACAGTCAATTCCAAAATTTAACCACACTTCCCCTTACCAATGTAATGGAAATCTCAAATGACCTTTATAATCCATACACAGCTCCATAAATTTTAGCAGGGGCCACTGTATATAATATTATCTATGATCTGTCCTTTACAAACATTTATAGTTCAGTTATTTTCTCACTAATTTATTCATTTGTTCTGATGTACCAGACAAGTGTAATAATATTGTCTAATGGGAAGAGGGCACAAAAGGCTCTTTAAATTTCCCGTTGCTCCCATTCATTCCTGCAATAATTAAAGATTTGTATTACAATTAATAATATCATATTATGGTAGACAGTAGTGCACAAAGTCAATTAAGATGTGCTCTCTATCATTTTTAAATTAGAATTTAACACATAAAGACTAAGAAGAACAGCAGAATACATTCTTTTTAAGTAGAATGTATAATTTATTTGGATTACACACCTATTTTTAAAGCACTGTGTACTTTGGCATAGGTGTCTTTTTAAAGAGACATAGCCACAAACAAATATTCAGAGTCAAATGAATACCACATAACATAGTAATGATACAACCACAGATAATATAAGATGAATAAAATTGCATTGGTTTGGTATAATTTTTTGCCAATCAAAATCAATAAGATATTAACATTGACATTGCATGAGCAATTTCAGATAAATATATTAGGATAAAAAATTAAAAATAGTTTTATAGATAATACTTGTATGTGAAAAGCATTCAAGCTGATAGGTTATTTGTATAATAATTCAGACTGTGTATTCATTTCTTAAATTCCTTCAAGGAGTAAATCAAAAGAAAATCAGAGATTTTTAATAAAGGCCGTACAACTACTAGAAAGAAGGTAATTATTTGTAACATGCCTTACCTTAATGTGAACCACCAAAGCAACTATAAATTATCTTAGTTTATAAAGTCTTATATTATCAAGAGGTTGTGAAAGTTTTTCTTCTCACTAAAGGAAAACAATAAAGTAAAAATTTTCTGATTACTCATTAATTCTAAAGCCAGTTATTTAATTTCAATTACCCTATTTATAAGAATCAATAAAAAGCTATTTTTTAGGGAGAGGAATAAAGATGAGCTGATGATAGATGCAATACTAAATAAGTGAGATTTTTAACAATGCAATCTTATATTGATCATTTGCAAATGAAAAATGACTGTTTTTATTTTGGAGATTTACAATAAAGAATCCTAATAATGTTTAATTTTAAGTTTCTAAAAGCATATATCTAACAATGACATTTTATGATTACACAGTGGTGTTTAATGTTTGTGCTTTGGTACAGTTCACAAACTAATTTCATGCATTCAGATACTTCACCAGAAATTAAGACATAAGACTTAACGAAAGTCACAGTGGACCCAGAACAGAACACCTACACTCTCTCCATTACTCCACACTGCTTCTTAGGGCAGTTATTCACACTTCTAGAAATGAATACAGTTGTTTGAATATACCAGGGAAGATACATCAAGATATTTTACTGTTTGAAACTCTAGAAACCCTTTGGAACCTCTTCAACAGTGGTTACATTTAGTAATCATCCTAAGTGATAGAAATACGAATTAGATATTTAACCATGTGACTCTGTCATGGAGGCAAGTGGCTGTGGCTGACCACACAGGGTAGCGCCGAGTCCCGCAACCCTCTCCCCTCACACAAAGAGCTGCTGGAAGGCAGATGGAGTTGCCAGTTGTGCCAGGCGCAGGTGATTACTGCCCAGCCTGCACAGCACCAGGTTGTCTTTCTCCCCACCAGAAAACTGTCCATTAGCTTTCCTAAAAGCCAAAAGCAAAAGGAGAGGAATTTGTGAGGTCGCTAGCCCATATGGCTGGTAGTGAGTTAATCTGTGTCTGAGCAGCAGGTAGCAAGAGCCAGTCTGTCTGTTGGGGCTGTTAGTAACCCAGGGGCAGATCAGGGAACAGCGGGGAAGGGGATCAGCTCAGGCTGCAAATACAGTCAGGAATGTGGCAGGAAATTATTTCTGAAAACACACTCTGCAGCAGAAGGGTGACCATCAGATGCTGGATGATAATCTATGTGCATTTCACTTCGGTAATTATATGGAGCTGTCCATGTAGGTGTAAATTAAGCTGTAAGATAGAGTTATTGAGAGATTTTTCTTTATGTAATACCTTGCATTAAAATAATTATTTCAAATGTTGCTTAATATATACGGGCAGGGAGATTTTCAAATTATGAAAAAAGGGATATTGCTCTAGAGTACTTATACTAGAAAATGACATGGACCTATTCAAAAAGCAAGACTGTAAAGATGAGTACTCTGGTACATAAAAGGAGAAAATAGGGGCTAGGTAACAGTGCCTTCAATGAGATAGAAAAACAAATAATAAAATGACAAATAATTTAAGTGTTGCTTGAAAACAAGAAAAGGCTGAGTTATGGGGAAAATTATGCACCAAAAATTAAATATGGAACTATATAAATAGTAGAATTATTAAATCATGGTTATTAATGACTTTATTCTCTCTCTCTCTCTCTCTCTCTCCCTCCCTCTCTCTCTCATTGACCCATATGTTTGAATGTAAAGTCTACTGTTAGATTTGGCATATTTTTCTCTTCACAGGATTAAAACTGAAGCATTCACAAAAACAAACCAGACCAAGGAATCCGCTTACATGTGGACTTTTTGTTTCTTAACCTTGAAAATAAATCAACTGATTTTTCTAAACTTATATAAACATGCTATTGTCATTCTTTAAATATTGAAGACAAAGTTCAAAAAGAGGAAAAAATCAAAGAGCACTGAAATCTGCGTTAAAATGATCACCATCTGAGAAAAAGACTATATTTTCTCTGTTAAGATGATTTAAAAGTTTGTCATGATAACTTCAAGTTATCTTCCTAGTATCCTATTTCAATGGATGACATTAGGAATAAAAGTCATGTCTGGAAAATGGATATCAAGACAGAATAGGAATATTTTATTTTAGAGATAGAATCAATTGAGCACTTAATATGTAATGATATAATATTCCCAAGAAAATTTGGAACATATACAAAGATAACCAAGATAGTACTAACTATTGTACAATTCATAAATACAGAAGTACTGTAAATGTATTTTTCCATGATATTCCCAACTAGTAGTGCATAGGGATGAATACTTCTAGAAGACTGAATCTATTGTTTATAAATTAACGTGTAATTTTTATGCTTACTCTTAAACATCCTTGAGGATGTATTCTCTAGAGAGGGAAAGAATCAGGTAGAGAAAGTCTATGCTTAAGGTCAGATTTCAGGAGGAGCTCATCTTTATTCTGAGACTTGTGGCCTTCAGTTTCATTGCCTTCCTCTTCTGTTAGATCACAGCTAAAATTCTAGAATGAAAACATTTACCATTTATATGAGTATACAATCTGACCCTAGTGATGGGGTGTGGATATTTCCACAGTGAAGCACATATTGCTTTCGTTGCAGAAACACGGAACGTGAAATATAGTAACTCTTGTCAAGAAGTAGTTGCTCAGAGGTATTTGCTGACCAAGTAGATGAATGATGTCGCCCCATTCATAAATGTTCAGTAAATGTTACCCACAGTTGTCCTCTGACACATAGTTGTAGGTGCTCAGGAGCATGCAGGCTAAGTCAGGATTTCTTCTCTGTGTTTCAAATTGCAAAAAATGTCCAAAAGAATTTTTTTTTTGGTATGATCAAGGAAGGCATTGTGAGCAAATTAGCATTTCAACTGGACCTCAGTATTTTGGGTGATGAAAAGTGGAAGAGAAATAGCTACTCCAGGCAGATAGCTTGCCATGCACTGAGGCATACAGAAAATTTCCAGGATGCACCCAGGAAAAAACACAGAATAATACGATGCTAATGTCATTCATATCACTTCCAAAATGGTATCGCGAAGGTTTCATGGAACATAAAGTTCAAATTATTGTTACTCTGATAAAAATTTTATGAGTGAAAGGGCAACAAGCCCTAAAAGTGATAGTTTGGAAAAACTTTGATGATTTTTGATGAGGGAAAGGACAGCACCAACACAATCATACAGATGCATTCACCATCAAAAGGGTTGAGGGTAATATTTCTATAGATGTTAGTAGTATTTAGTGGTAGCTTGAGTTATTTAATTTTCAGAGAAAATGTTAGTGTTATTATGTTGAAGGAACTTATACTTTTTTAAATGGGAAGAACTTTTATTTGTATTTGTAGATAAACATACTTTTTGGGAGCAGTTCTGGGGACTGAAGCTAGGGAGCACCGGGCTCTGAGTAAATTTTGCCAGCCTTTTTTATCCTGAAACCTTTATCTTGAGACTTGAGATGAACTTTTATCTTGAAGATTGTCTCACCAAGTTTCCCAGGCTGACCTTGAACTTGTGATCCTCATGCTGCAGAATTCCAAAGAGCTGGGATTACAGCTGTGCATCACCACACACGGGTATCACCATTTCCTATGCAACTCTGCATTGTCTAGAAATATATAACTAACATTAGTCACAAATACATACATATCTGTAATGATTTACAGAGTAGTACACAGCAATTTCACATTCACTGTTCCATTTTACTATTAATCATGACACTTAAATTATGATGAATATAGCAGATACCCCTTTACTGAAAAAGAACAGAAATTCTGTTATTTAAAAAAACAAAATTGAGGTTATTTATCTTGATAATATATTTGAAATACATTTGTGTTCATTTTAAAGTACATTTTAAATTTATCATCAAAGTAATATAGGGACACGATTAGAAAAGATTCGCCCCTGCCCCATCCCCAAGACCAATTCCTAAAGACAATGACTTTCAGCTCATAATGTTTATTCTACTACCCATATTTTTAAATAACCTGAATGCACATCTTCTTTTTTTTGGTTATGGGGATCGAACTCAGAACCTTGAGTGCTTGGCAGGCAGGCACAGCTCTGCTGAGCTAAATCCCTAGCCCCCCTCAACTTCTTGATTTATGAAAATATAAACATGTGTACATCCTGTTATGACCAAAACATAGCACATTTAAAGTATCATTTTACCTTCATGCATTTCAAATACAGTTACATCACTGTTTCTATTTCTTTTTTGGCTTTCAGAGCAAAGAATATAAATTAATATAATAAGTATATGTGTGCCCAGTAACCACTTTAAAAATCTTCTGGGTAAACTTTCTGCGTGAAACTTCCAATCACAATCGCCTTCCTTTCTTGTCAAATTTAGTGGGAGTATTTTTGTCATACAAACTTTTATTCTTTTATATCTATCTATGACATCTTATTAAAAACCCTTGAGTTAAATGTATTTTAAAATTCAAAACTTTTCAATATAAGAAAATATTACTCTAAAGATTCTGTGTGTAATTTGTATATAGTATAAAAGATCCCTAGTCTGCACTAGATCCTATAATTAAAATCTTTTATTATATTTATAGCCAACAAAACATACACATATTTACAACAAGTGTGATAAACAAAACAAATAAATAACTTCATGTTATTTTGGTGAGATTTTGTCACCGAGAGAATTAAGATTAGGTAAAAACTTTCAGCCAACCAATTGTAGGCCAGAGAAATCTGCTTTTCAAGGATCTTAAGACTTGGGAATCATGGGTGAGAGATTGTGGGAATAAATTTCTAGTAAACTCCCCCTGACACAGTGGTTCCTTATTCATCAGTATGAATTGTGTTGGTCCACTCCCCTCTTTGTGAAACACAGGTAATACCTCGTCTTGATTTCTGGGGACCTTTCTTCCCAGGTGCCTACTTCTGAGCCTAGGTCCCTTCTGGTTTGACAATACTCATATCCTGTTCTACAGTGGTAAGTATCTGGTTAATAACCCTTATAACCTGTTCTATGTTAAAGAGGTTTTCTTTTCTATGTCTGTGTTGATTTTTGCAAATGGAAAGGGACCACAAGATGAAGGGAGGAGATGGGAGAAGGGAAGGAAATGAATAAAGAATTAGGATATCATATGTATATGTACCAACTTCCCACATGGAATTTAAACATTACGTACTGCGAACATGTAGTAATAAAAAAAAACATTAGAAAAGACAAAAAAAACCCCACATCACTATTTAAAAATAAAATAATCTCTGCTGACACTACTTTATGTGAATATGGGTCATGGAGATCCAGTAATTATATTGATTTTATTACCAATTTTAATTCTACTTTGTTTCTCTGCATGATTTCAGGAAATACATCTTGCACGTCATGAAAAATGTCCCCCCAAATACATTTCCTGTCAGCTCCCTATGAATACTGGAACTCTCAGATTCTACATTAAAAGGTGACCCCTAGTATGTGACCCTGCATCCGTGAATGAGCAAATCTGTGCAAATTCACAGATTTCCAGTCGCCTGCAACTGGAAATCATGCTGTACAGCTCCTCCCTCTGCTTCTGTCTTCAAATGTTTGCTGTACGATGACATTTATTAACTACTCTCATCCCTTACATTTATATTGAAGTATAATTATAAAAATATAACTGTATTAAAATGTCATGTATAATTTAAATACAATCTTGGGAAAGAAGGCAAATTTTTTGCTAATTTAACATTTGTTCATATGAATTTTTAAAAGGCAAATTTCCAAACAGTAACTACAAAGAATCATTTTAACCAGGAAGAAGATGCTAATGTACAGGCCATAAGAATATAGTTTGATGTTAAAGTGTTGGCAAATTCAATACAGAATGCAGTAAACAGAGAATGAAAATTCAGATCCACTTTGAAAGCATAAGTGAAAACCGCTTCCTCTTTTCCTGATAAAAATCTAAATTTGAACCTAAGTCCACTTACCGGGAACTGTGGTTATGTACTTTTGCGACAATAGTAAGAAAGCACAGGTGATTTAAGAAGCACAAAATTGTAAAATATGTTCTATGACATTGAACATTTTATTATGTCTATATTTCATCATGTTACATATCTTAAAATTACAAAATAAAATTTATTTTAAAATAAAATTTAAAAGGAATAAGAAACTATTTGAAAATTATTATTAATTCAGTAAATTATTTCAGTAATTATTAATTCAAAAAATTAATAATGTATACCACCTGGTCCTTGGTATACATTTCCATTAGTAATTAGATGTAAATCCAGAATTTCTGAGTTCTCAAATACATGGTCATTTAAAGGAGTACATTATTGCAGAATATTCAAGAAATTTTATTTTAAAAGATAAATTACTTGCAGGTGAATTGCCACTCATATTCCTCCATTCTGACCCTTCATTGTATACTTCTCGCACTTTCATTTACCAGAACTTGTATTTCATTATACGAGGGCTTTTACGTCATGACTTTTGTTTATCCATGTGATAGTTGAGTGTAAAAGAACTAATTTCCAAGAGTAATGCACAAATGATGATCAATGAAGTAAGTGTATTAATATTTCTGTTCTTGTTAAGGACCTAATATTTGTACTCTCCTCTTTTTCTCCCCCCAAAAATCCATATTAAAAGTCCCAACTTTCGGTGAGATGGTGAAATAGAAATATACGAATCGTGAATATTTGGACATTGGAGGAAGTAATAAAAGTTAAATGAGGTTGGAAGAGTGGGATCAAAAGCAATCATCTTTAATTTAAAAGATATATTGTCCAAATGAATAATATGCTTGCCACATTTGTTAATCAATCTTCAGAAAGAAAACCATAAAGAAATATGGAATACGATAAATGGCAGAAATATGGAGAATAGTAGGGCTTTTATATAAATCTTTGAGTGAATTTATACCACTAGATTGCCTGGACTAGTTCTATCAAAAAGTAGGTTACTGAAAGGAAACACTGATGTCCCTTAGTGGATCAGTTGATTTTTTTTTTCCTGTATTGGTAAGAAATGGGTCAGGTTTCAAAAAGAATTAAATAAAAAAAGAAATGGGTCAGGTACGGGAAGTGGCCAGTACATCATGCTTGCCATTCTAACCAAAACCTATCATTATTTCTTCTCTTCAAATTTTTAGACCTATTTCTTTTTAGTCTTCTGAAAGAAAGTCTTCTTTCATGTGCTTTGCATTATCCTTTCTTTTACACGATACACCTCAGACTCAATACTTGCATTTTCCATACTTGAGTGTTCAACTGAAACTTTCTCCTGTAAGATTCCAGGTACTCTTTTTCATTAAAATTTTTCAGGTACTTCATAATTATAGGGTTTATTGGATAAAATGCCACTATTCAAAAGCAACAAACTTTGCTAGTTATTGACAACAAGAGCCTATTTCCTGTATCCAAGATTCAGAAATAATCTATTGTTGTAGAGTTTATTAATTTCATTAAAGCCTTTCATACAAGCCCATATTAATTGTATCTTTAAGCTTCATTCTTCAGCTTAACAATGGCGAAGTTTCCTAATTGGAATCTGGACTGTAATTATAATTTACTTAGCTGGTATTTATTTACAGAGGGTGAAGTAGACTCTTAAAGTAGAATCCTATGTCAAGAGTTTTGAAAAACAGGTATGAGAGGCCTGACCCAGACATGAGGAGCTTTGTGACAGGTATATCACCTCTGAAAGTAAGGGCATTTATATTCCTGAGATGCTGTCTGGGTGGGTAAGTGATCCTTTTCCATATTTTGTTTTGCTTTGTTTCAGAAGGAAAAGCCGAGGAACTCAGTTATTAACCACCGGAAATCATTAAGTGTTCAAAGTCTAAAACCTTCTGGAAGAGAGTTCCCTATGTTTATATCTCACTGTAGACTGATCTTAGGTGTTAAAGCTTTCAGGTGAGTAAAATATCTTCAAGGACTTGAACTGAAGCTCAGACTTCTACTTCACCATTTAGACTGCTGAGAAACAAAGAGCACAAAGGTTCCTAAAGGCTGTCATTATCGTGGAAAGACTGAAGACACCAAAAACTCCTGGCTGCATATTTGACACCTAGAAAAATCCCTGCTGGCCTCTCCAAAGTCATATTGTCTAAAATCTAGGCTAGATGAGAGTGAAATGGTTTAAAGAAATCTATGCAGTAATTCAAAATATAAGCATATCTGACAGTGGGGTATAAGTACTATGTTCATCAAAGAAAGGCAGTAGGTTTAATTTGATTGTTCTATTAAGTGGCCTTGATTAGTCTATCAAGTGGTATGGTATATGTATAGGACATTTGAGAGACTTTTAGAATTATGTATTAAAAGACAAAAAGGAAATTTAAATAGGATTGAGGTATGATCTTTATGTCCTTTCTCTCTTCTATACTAAAATACAAGATGCATTGAGGAAGAGAAGCAAAGCTGCTGCTGCAATAATATTCACTGAAAATTCGAACTTGTTATTCTTATCTATTATTGTTGTCAAAAATAAGAACTTCAAGTTACTGAGTATAACTATAGGCCAATCATTAGGCAAATCACATTATATCTTCTAATTCTAGTCCTCTCAATAGTTAAAAATCTAAAATTTAGAGAGACTGAGTGATTTCTCCAAGGATATATTTTACAAGATAATGACTTATTGAAGTTTGAAGGCAGGCTATTTGAATTACAGAAATTTTTGAGTAGATTTTGAATTTTATAATAAAATTGTCACTTCATATATTTAGTGTATCAAGTTAAATAACATGTCTGAGTAAGCTTTGTAAACAGAAAGCACAAAACTGACATATTTTATCTTGCATAAAGAATACTAAAAATGCAGACTAGTTGGACACAATATATGACTAGATAGGAACAGACAATATATTCCTTTGTCCTAAAAAGAAACAAGTCAAATGTATAGAGGATAAATGATTTCTCAAGATATAGTAACTTAAAGCAAATGCAGATATTTGATAAGGGAAGATCAGTAAAGAAAGTCCATTATAGTAAAATGGAAACTACTGAAGGAAATTTTCCATTTAATATATTTGCATTATTTAATATATTTGCTGCATGTGGTATTATTTTAGACATAAAGGACTTTTAGATGCAGCCCCTGGTTTCAGAATGGAGGTTCATTCTCTCAGAAAGAGCTCAAGAAATAATGGGAGAACAGTTCACACGCCAGTTGGCTGTCTTGATGATGACCTATAACTAAAGTTCCTCCAAAGTAATTTATTTTCTATGGGAATCTGACAATAAAGTGTGAATGACCTTTCCAGCAAAATCCAGCAGTATTAATCTACAAATTATTCTCAGCTCCGAGGTTAGGCGTTTTCTTTTCCTTCAACTGGACCTTATTTTCAACTCTGTAATTTCATGTTATGTTATATCATAAAAAGTAAATATGATAGATAATTCTATAAAGCAATACAGACCCCTGCTAAATACAGAAACCTCACCAAGTGTGAGGCAACAGGAATTCAGGAAGGAAATTTTCTTAGAATAGAAAGAATCAAGATTTGTCTAGGACTTTGACAATTATCTCCCAGAATTTTTCTTTTCTTTTAGGGTTCTCACTCTTTGATTTTGGCTGCTTGTCTGTACTCTATCAAAATGTAGGTCTATTTATGTGGTCATATATCTCTTCAATTTTGTTACAAGGTAATTTGCCAACATTCATTCAGAATTTACTTTGTGATAGACATTACACTGATTACTTTTTTTTTTTTGTGGTACTGGGGATGGAACTCAGGACCTTGTTCTTACAAGGTAGATGCGGTGCCATTGAGCTAAATCCCCAGCCCCACTGATTACTTTTTGAAATGATCCTATTGAGTGTTCAAAAACACTATGAGACATTGTGTATTTTGTGTGACCATAACTCCCGTTTTTATTGGAGGAATATTACATGGTGAATAAGTGCTACTTCTAGAATTCAAATCAAAATAGCCTCTTGTTTATTATTACACATCTACATACTTGTGATTATGTGTGTTTAATACTTATCTCTCAGAATATCAAATACCCAAAGTAGCACATTTGCTGCTCTCATTCTATGGTCTAGCCTGGCATTTTGCATATAATGGGCATACAAAAAGTATATAGCTTCATTGCATCAAAATTAAAGGACATTGAGAAGTTATATCATTAATGCAAGTAATTTGAATGGGAAAATAAACTTCATGAAAGTCGTAAAACAGAACAAGGCATTGTGAAGGATCCTCACTGATAGCCAATACAGAATAAAAGAGAGCAGACAGACTTTTATGCCTAAAAGAACTAAAGCACTAGATAAAATATATGACAAAGTTCTAAGGCTATTTAACACTGTTCAATAAAGGATACAAGAAAGAAGAGATACTTAATGTAGAAGGTTCGAGAGAGCTTGAACTTAATGCCTGAATGTTTCTAGGGAATGATGCAGAAAGGGGTTGTTCATGAGAAGCCCAGGTTGAAAAGCATAGATCTTAGAGTCCAGGGAGTTGAAGATGGCTAATGGCTAGAGTTCACAGGGTAGAGTGCAGGAGGAATACGAACTGCTCAGTGAGATACCAAGAGAACAGTGCCGGCCTGCTCTTGAGGATTCAGCTGAGTGCTGATTGTTGCATTTTTTCCCAACTGAGAAAAGTTTTATTTTAAAGACAAAACAAAGAATATTAACACACTTCTAAATGCCAGTGTAAGGGTTCACTTGGCTTTGTAAAAGAGAAAATGACACTCAGGTATCAAAAATACGGAAACCATGGAAGGCCCACATCTTGTGGCCAGAGTGCAGCAGGTGCTGCCTCAGAAGCTGCTACCTGTTTGTGTGGAAATATACGACAAGTGTAAAGCGTGGCGGGGTGAAATGGCAGGTAGCCAAGCTGGAGGACCTTTTACTCCTCTTCCATTCTGCTTTCAAGAATTAAAGTAATTGGCAGGTCATTTTACAAAGAACTTTGATATCAAAGAATACGTCCAAAGGTCCAAAATAAGTTCAAGGTGACAGCTAAATTTACACAGGGAAATGGGTAAGGCGGATGTTCTCAAAAGCTAGATTGCACACAATGGCAGGCACTAAATCTGGTCACCTGTACTTGCAGGAAAGGAGAGGACACTGGTCTTACTCAAAGCAGGTCTTTTTCATGATATGTAGGACCTCTTGCCTGCTGATCTCTCCTTCTCAGTCACCTCATCGATCATTTCTGACCTCACCACTCAGGCCCTCACCCAACTCCCTGGCTGTGTGCTTCAGATTTTGGAATGATATTTTCCCAGTTTCATCATCATTCAAGAGCTTCAGAGCTTTCAGAATTTCTTCCTTGGTATCTCCCTCAGACATTTTCTGACTCATTACATTCAAAAGATCACTAGAGTTAATTTTTCCTGCCCCTTATTCATTTTGCATAGCAGTGTGTTCAATTTGTTCTTTCTTGGGTTCAAACCCCAAGGCTCTCATTGTCAACTTTCATTTTTTAACATCCATCCTCCCAGTCTCATCAGCATCAAAGAAATCAGAAGTTTCTCTGATTTTCTGTTTCTGCTCTTCAGTGAGCTCTGGTTTAAGATTCATCCTTTTTCTCTGGGTACTTGACAGTGTGTTACCTTCTTAAAATTGGAGGCCATTCTCAACAGGCTATCACTGTGGCTAAGGCAGCAGCTTCTGCTGATTATTGCATATGAGGAAAATAATTAAGGCTGTGCAAAGAATCACCTGAAAGTTTTAAGAAAAACAATGATGTCTGAAACACACACAGGGCAAGGAATAATTCCTTTTCCAGTGCCCACTACTCCAAGTAGAAAGCCTCATAACTAAAGGTTAAGAGAAAAGTTATGTGGAAAATTCAGAGGGTTTTCCCTCAATGGAAACAAAATTAGTTCTCAATGAAATACGTTCTATTAATCTTTGTCAATGGTTCAGAGCAAGAACCAAAATGATTAATTATTTTCTAAGTCATCAAACCACATTCCAAAAAAATCAAGAGTATTTATAATAATTAATCTTTATATATACATTTACTTTTATTTTTTCAAATATCAACTGTGAGATATAGATTTCTAAGGTGGACAGCTACTAGATCAATATGTGTATACATTGGGTAATGACCTTCACAATCAAACTAAATAGCACATCCTGCACCACAGTGCTATACATTGGATCCCTAGACACTGTTCTTTATATACCTGGGAGTTTCAAGCTTTGAGCAACTTCTCCATTTCCCCCAAACCTCAGGCCCTGGCAATCAGCATTCTGCTCTCTGAGTTCATTATTTTAAAATTCCACTTAGAGTAAGGCCATACAGTGTTTGTCTTTCCATGTTAGACTTAATTCATTTAACCTGATGTGTAAGTGTTTTAATAGCATTCCTGTGTGTGTACCCCATTTTCTTTATTTTTATCTGTCAATTTATCTTACCATTACTCCCATATTCTGGCTATAATGAATACTACTGCCATGAATATGAGCAGCCAGAAGAAATGCAAGTTGGAGTTATTAATATCACATAGCTCAGATAATAGAGCACTGGCCATGCAGAAATAAAAATAAATAAATAAATGTAGTCCTCAGTAAGGTTAAATTCACAATCTCAGACATCCATACAAAGGTTTGCAATCAAGCAAAGAAACATTGCATTAGTCAGCTTTCAGTCACTAGAAGAAACACCTGAGTTAGCCAACTTAAAAAGAGAAAAAGGTTATTTTGGGCTCAAGGTTTGGACCCATTGTTTTTAGGCCTCTGGGAGGTGTGTCAGATGACAATGACAGAGAGTATATGGTGGAGTAAAATTGTTCATGGCCAAGGAGTAAAAAGTTACCAAGGAAGTGGTTGGAATCCCATAATTCACTTGAAGGACAAAACGCTAATGACTCGTTCCATGCCTCACTTCTTAAAATTTCACCCCCTCCCAAGAATTTAAGACCTTGGCATTTTGGGGATGTTCAGAATTAAAATTAGAACAACCAGGAAACACATTCTGTAAAGAAGAGAAAAACACTCAAATGAAACAGACTGAAAAATGATACCGATAGATTTAATAGACAAGAGCATAAAAAAAGATCTTACAAGTGTATTCTATACGTAAGTAATCTAGAGGGAAAATAACATGTTGGGAAGAAATTAGGAAAGTATATAAATGATAAAAATCTAACTTCAAAGAATGAAATTGAGAATGTCTGAGACAAAAACACACTGAATTGGACAAATGGCATGTAGGAACACCAGAAGAATAAGGTAGTGACTTTAAAGACATGGTCGTTGAAACTATCTACACTGAAACAAAGAGAACACTACTTTAAAAATTGAGAATTGGTAAACTTTGGACAGTGGTCTGACACATATATCTTTGGAGTCACTGAAGGGTGAAGCAGAATAAAGTATCTGAAACCATAAATGGCAGACAATTTACCAAACTGATGGAAACTATAAAGTCACAGATACAAAATGCTCAGGGAATCCTAATCACAAGAAACTCAAAGAAAAATACACCAATGCACTTCAGAATCAACCACTGATGAAGTCATTTTCAAAGCTACCACTTGGTTTTGCAAAGGGGAACATATTCCATATCTAGGAATAAAGACAACAAGGATCATAAATGGAATGCAGAAAACAATACAAGCAAGAGGCAAAGGAACAACATCTTCAAAAAACTGAAAGAAAAACACTGCAAATCTACAGTTCTCTGCAACACAAAAAAAACTTTAAAAATTAAGGTGAAAGCCTTTTTAGATGTAAAAAGCTGGAAGAATTCACCACCACCAGACAAGCAGTGCAAGAAATGTGAGGACAATCCTTCCAGCATAAAAAGAAAAGTATACTAGTTGGGAATCAAGATCTAACTGATGACCCAAACTAGCACCAACTTGGCTAAATTTAATGCTTTAATTAAAATATAATTTTAAAATAGCAGAAGACTTTAAGAAGAAACAGTGTAGGCCTGGTGGGATATTCTATTTGTGAAGTTTTGTACTACCATTTAAAGAGTCAACCATAGTAAGTGAAAGCTTTTTGCTATAACTCAAAAGGAACAACTAAATAATAGTACAATATAGACAATGAGCCAACTACAAAGAAAATGATGCTAACATACATTGAATTAATACAAAAGAAAACTGGAAATATTGAAAATTTAAAACAAAATAATGGGGCAAATAGAAAATAATATTATATTAATAATCTCATTGAAAGAAAGTGTCTTAAACACTACAATTGAAAAAGAGATATTGTAAGACTGGTTTAAAAAAGTAAAACCAAACTAAGTAATGTATATAATAATCTCACTTTAAATATAAAGATACCGCAAATATGTACAAAGAGGGGAGGAAGGAAAGGGGATCAAGTGATCAAACGATAGGTGGAGGGGAAAGAGGAGAAGGAAAGGAGATGAAGAAAGGAATCAAGATGTGCTACGTACAGGTACCAGCTTCAAACAAGGAATGTCAACATTACGTACTGCACATATGAACTAATAAGAGAAAATTTAAAAAAATAAACATAAAGACAAAGATATGCTAAGAGCAAATGGAAAAGGTAACAGGACAACATTAATCTAAAGAGAGCTAAAGTGGCTGTATTAATATCTAACAAAGTAAAACTTAGAGAAAAGAATATTCCCAAGGATAAAGAATGTCATATCCCAGGTATAAACAGATTAATCATCTGATATTCCATGAAAGCATCTGGAGAATGTCAGCCCATTGTCTCCCCCAAAGCAAGAGTAAAATATAATAAAATTACATAATGTTTATGTATTTTGGAGAAATAAAAAGGATATGTAACATGTTGAGAATCAATAATTCATTAAAAACTACTCAACTTCAGTTAAGTACAGTGTATTGCCTGCTCCTTTTATCTTTTCTAGGTCTCAATTGGCATAGTAGCAGCAAAGAATAGATGTATTATGTACAGGGGAGCAATAATACCATTAACATCATATTCTAATAAAAACGAAGAAAGGGCCAGGGATTTGGCTCAGTGGTGCCATGCCTGCTTCTCAAGCGCAAGGTCCTGAGTTTGATCCCAGGTACCACAAAAAAAAAAAAAGGAAGAAAGAGAAATAGAATAAAATATCCAAAGTGATAAAAGAAAAACAAAAAATGAGCCATAAATTTATTTCTAGTAAAACAGCTTATCAAGATGCAGATGAAATAAAGACATCCATTACAAACAAAATTAGAAGAATTTTCTGTTTACATACTGCTTTTAAAAAAAAACCTTCATGAAAGTCCTTTGAGCTTATGTAAAATGATTTCCAATAGTGACTTCAATCCAGATAATAAAAAAAGAAAATAAGAACAAGAGAAAGAAAAATATATGAACAAACATGAAAAGTTTATAAATGTTTATTGGACACTTCTACTAATTTCTTTAAGATACATAATATTTTACAAAATAATTATAAACTTGTGTGATCAGATCAATAGAACATATAATTAATATGAAAATGAGAGATAAAAAGAGGGAGCAGAAATAAATCTATAGTTAAGTAAGGCTTCCATATCTCACTAAAATTTAGTGTGAATCTGAAATAAACTGTGGTGGGTAGAGATGTATATCATAATGCCTAGAGCAAAGCACTAATAAAATACACTTTAAAAATCTAAAAATATCAACAAAGATTAAGAAAAGTCACACTAAAAAGGACGTCTTTAGAAAAGAAATGTCAAAACAAACATAAATATGACAATATGAGTTAATACATGGGGCCACTGCTCTGTCCATCCCTGCAGTTAATAGCTTAGAGGATAGAAACACATATAAAATATGTAGTAGTAAACGAGCTTACTAGCCAGGAGTATTAGATGAAACTTAAACACATAAAACAATCCAATCACAGAGCCAAGAATAACATGATAATTAATTGCCCATTTGTTTCTGTTATTTGGGAGTGTATATATAACCCTGGAGAAAATAAATGTACCCATATGATATGAGACATTTACATATATCAAAAAGTTTCAAACATAACATCATTTCCAAAGAGTGTGTTTATATCTGAGAATTTATTTAACTCCAAATGAATCAGCTTTAGTGTCACCGGAAGAAATGTTGAAAGCAAATAGTCCTTAGAAGTGAGCCCAAGAAAGAGTCCCCAGATAAATTTTCTTGGCCCTTTGGGACAGCTGCTGTGCCTGTATCATGTGTGATACACTATCATATGTGAACAGTTCTCATACAACTGTGCTCCAAATCACTCCCTTCTGCATCAAAATGGGCAAACCATATATATTTTTGGATATTGAGGCAAAAAAAGCATAACCAAAAATGTCAAGGAGTTTATTTTCTCCCCAAATCAGACATTATAGAAATAATACATATTTTGAAGACTTCTGTCTTTTCATGATTTCATTTTCACATGTTTAGTAAATGCTCCTAAAATACAATGGGCTACAGGCATCCCTCCTTTATCAACCAAGGATCCTTCCTGTGACTAGGTCATTAAATGAATTGGTCTCTGAATGAAGAATTGTACATAGGATGTACATTACAATATTCAGAACAAAGAAATAGTCAAAGGCATCTCCAACGTGATGACTTTGGTTTTATTTGTGTAACTCTTACATTCAGAACATGAAACTACAGTATTGTGCTCTACAGTACAATTAGCAAAACTTACAGTACTGTATGAACAAGGTGTACTGTATAAAAAAAAGACATTGATGCTCTATCAACAAGATGTACAGACCTATCTAATAAAAAGGCAGGTCACAAGTCCAACCAACGGGTCATAAGTCTGAACAGCGTGTCTTGGTTGTAAGTCCAATCAGTTGTTAAGCCGTTGGTTCATTAAATGAGGAATACCTGTAGATCAACAAAACAGAAAAGAGTTCAGAAATAAATCCACATGCATGTAGGCAACTGGCAATTGACCAAATTATAAAGACCACTCCAATGGAGAAAGGACAACTGCAACAAATGTTTCTGCAACATTTGGATATCTGTTGTAAAGTTGTAAAACAATGAAGTTAGAGTCAAATCTAACAACATGTACATGATTTAACTCAAAATGGATGACAGACCTGATTATAAAACTTAAAATCATAAAATGTCTGAAGAAAATTAGGAAAAAAGCTTTGTAATTTGGGGTTACTTTTCTTATTTACCAAACCTATGATCCATAAAAGAAAAAGGTGTTAGTAGAGTTGTCTTAAAATTGAGAACATCCCTTCTTTGAAAGATACTGTTTAAAAATATGAAAAGACCATACACAGATAGCAAGAAATTGTGTGCAAGTCATATATGTGAGAAAGGTTTGTATTCTGAGTATATAAAATATATTCTAAATCCATAATTGAGGAAACAATTATCCACTTTAAAAAATGAACAAAACCTGAGTGTCTTAGTCCTGATTACCTCGGAAGCTGAGTCAGGAAGGTTTCTTGAGCCTAGGAGTTCAACATTAGATTGGGCAACATAATGAGACATTGTCTTAATAAAAGAAGAAAGATAAGGCAATAAATTTGAATAAGGATTCACCATAGGATACAGAATTGGCAAATAAGCTGTTGAAGATATTCATTAGTATTAATCACTAAGGAAATGAAAATTAAAGCCTCTGTGAAATACCATTACTCACATATTAGAATGCCTAAAATTTTGAATACTGACTGAAGGCAAGAATATATAGTTACTAGAGCTCTACTATATTCCTAGTGGAAATATAAACTGTAAAAACTTTAGTGAAGTAGTTTCTTAAGCCAATGAACATCGACTTATCCTATGACTTAGCCAATCCCTCTTGTACCATATTTCCATATAAAAATCTGTGTGTAAAACTACCCACATGCCCATGAGTAGATGCATTTATAAAGCCATTATAATAGGTACATGTGTAAAGTTACTTAGTTGAATGATAAAAATGACACACAACAATGTGGAAAAAAGCAGACAAAGAGTATATACCCTCTTATTCTACTAATATAAAATTCTAGAAAATGCAAATTGATCTAGAGTGGCAGATCAGCACCAGCCTGAGGAGCATATGGCCAGGCAGCAGCAGGAGCAAAGCTGACAAGAGGAGTGAAAGCATTTTGGAAGGCGATGGATGTGTTTCCTATCTTGGTAAGATGGTGGCTTCATAGGCTTATATATATGTTAAAATTTTAAGATATATTCATTTCTCATACAAATTTTTATCTAGCACTTAGCCCTTCATAAAGCTACACTTATGTATAGAAATCATAGAGACTGTTGGAACATCTTCATCCAAATATTAATTGAATATTGTCTTACTGGCAAGGCCTACAGCTAGAGAGTAAAAATACAAATCCAAGCAGCCAGAGAGTCAATCTTTGAAGACAAAAACATGGTTAATGAAGAAAACACATGCTTGCACCACAGAGCAGTCAAATTTTCATAAATTATGAAAGTTTATGAAGCTTTCTTGTTCAATTTCAGTGATTTGGGGAGATAAAGACAGAAAAAGAAATGCATGTAGACAAATCTTTTTAAAAAGCAATTAACAAGACAAAAAAATTTTTTAAAAAGTATCTGAGAAAGCAAACCAGCGAGGTCAATAAAATTATAATTTAAAGCTTATCTGAAGACAAAATATAAGCAATGGGTGAACAGAGAGGTTAAATGCCAGAGAATGTGTGTACATGTTGCTACACGTTGAAAAAAGGCTTCCTGGTAGACAGATATTCCAGTTATCAACTGTGGCTAAATAAACTACCCCTCAACAAGCAACCATTCTGATATACTTATGGATTGTGTGGGTAAGGAATTAGCACAGGGCTTAGTGAGTGTGGCTCATCTTTGCTCCACAATGTCTAGAACATTATCTGGGATGAACAAATGTAGGCCAGAGACATCTGAAGGCTCCTTCACTTACACATCTTGCACTAGGGAAGGGATGACTCGTATAGCTTTCTCTTTGCCTGGTGTCTCAGAGCCTCTTCTTCAGATGTCACTGGAATAGAGGCCTTAATATGTTGTATTTCTTATATTGTAGCCCAGGTTTCCACAAGGAAGTGTCCGGCACACAAGGTGGAGACTCCCCAGCTGTTGTTAACACTCCTCTACGCTGTAGCCCTTCAGCCTATTTGTTAAAGTGGTCACAAGCCTATCCAGGCTTCAGGGGAAGGAAAGTAGATCCCCACAAGGAGGCCAAAAGTTTCAAAGCCATTTTGTAAAACCATCAGAACAGATTAATGTTCAGAAGAAGAAAATCTTATTTATGGAAGAAATGGTTAATTAAATATTACCAATTTCTCCAAATAAATGACACCACTGAAACATTACTGGGGGAGGGGCGCATGAAAGGAGGATTATAAAAAGAATTTATGGACTGGGGATTTACCTCAGTGGTGCCTCCACCTGCATTGCAAGCATAAGGTCCCGAGTTTGATCCTTAGTAAAAAAATAAAAAAAATTATGATTTGATAAGAGGAATTAAAAATGTCTGGCAAAATCAATTAAGTGGATAAAGTTTTTTTAATATAAAATGGAGTACTACTCAGCCCTAAAGAATGAGAAACTAGAGACATTTATAGCTAAATGGATGCACATTGAGGCCATACTCTTAAGTGAAATAAATAGGACACACATGTGTAAACACCGAATAGTTTCTCTGGTGTGAAAAACTAAAAGTATAAATGAGGATCAAAATGTACAATTGATAATGTGAAATATAAAGAAAAGATCTAAAGGAGTAGGGGAAGTGGGAAGGGTAGGGGAAAGGAAAGAAGGGAAAAGAAAAAATATGAGAAAAGGACAAAATGGAAACAAAGTCTTTGTAAATAGAGAAGGGTGGAGGGGATGAAGGGAGGGCAGGGAAATGAGGGAAAAATAAGAACCAAGGTTGGGCCGGGGATCTAGCTCAGTGGTTTCGCCACATGCTGCGCAAGCACAAGGACCCAAGTTCGATCCCTGGTTCCAAAAAAAAAAGAACCAAGGTACTCATGTAATGGTATTGAGAATTGAGAAAAATAGTAAAGCAGAAGTTTAAAATATAGTGTATCAGTCAAACTCATGGCAAAGTACTGGAAGTAAAGTCAAAATATAAACAACAAACTGGAAGACATGCAACAGCCTAACAGTTTGAATATTAAAAGGCCTTACAAATTAGTAAAACTAGTGGCCCCCAGTAGAAGAACATAGTGTCCTAATAACAAACTGATACCAGCCTGGCCCACTGTGCAAAAACTTACAGTGCCTCATGTGAATATTGGGATAGATGAAGAAACAAGCAATCAGAGAGAAATCTCATTTCTCACATCTTAGGCTGTTATTTTTGTTAGTTCATAACTTTCCGGTAGCCATTTCTGAAACACAGCACAAATCTGACATCTTTTTATAAAGTTTGCTACAGGCATCAGGAACATATTTAGGTTTCAATGGGAGACTTGATTAGCGTGTATTTTCTTATGGAAGATTTTATGTAGGAAAGTAAGAGAATATGTTTGGGGGAAGAAAGAAGAAAAACTTCGTAAACTTTATACAAAAATATGATTTGAATAATTTCAATTTATAACACTCACAATGAAAACTGTCAATTGCTGCATTTATAAACTCATGAACTCAGATTTCCCTCTGAATAGCGGAATACAGAGAAACCATCCGTTCCCAAATGCTGCTCTCTCTTTATCCCAACAGGTGGGCTGCAAGCTTTTCTTTACACATAGTTATTGCTGGACAAATCTTCCGCCTGGGTCTAAGCCCCCGCCCCTCCTTTGAGCCCTGGTTCTTTATGATGAGACGACTCATTAAGCTTTCTTCCTGGTAGGGAGCTGACACCCAATTAATGAGCTGACACTGTGCTGTGTCTGCTCTCACTAGTGCAATAAGGCTCTGTTTACAAACACAGGCTGTTGTGCCTGTTAGGGAGAGCAGGTTAAAATCTCCCTGCTGGGCCAGTTTGTTCAAAATCATAAGGCTTCTTTAAACAATGTCTTTGTGCCTTAAACATCAGACATACTGCTTGCAGCAGGAAGCAAATCACCCTGATGACAACATCCTGTTGGGCGGGAAAGGGACCAATGTGCCCAGGTTTTGGATTATAAAAATATAAATTGATAGTGCTTTATTACAAAGTTATTCTCCATAGGATGTAATGGTAGCTAATTATTTACTTTTAAGTTAAAATTTTAGATTCGCAAACTCATTTTCAGCGGAAAAGTTTGGTTCACCAAGACTGGGTTTTCCTCTCTCTGCCGAAAATTCTATTTGTTCTCTCCATCTTATAAACTATCTAATCTGAAACCCTGCTAAAATACCATTTCTTTTTTGAAATTTTTTAAATTCTCAGACATGGGTAAGTCTCTACATGGTGTTTCCACAGGGTTATTTTATTTTTCGTGCCTCTATAACAGCATTCACCATGTGAGTTCTATTTTAATTGTTCTCCATCACTGAATAAATGATTAAGACACAGCATAGTTCATGGTGCAAAATTTGCACTGGCTGAGCCTTCTAATTCTATGCACACAAATGTCTTATGTGCTGTGTACATGTTAATACCCAGAGTTACTTGTCTATACATATCTCTTTCTGTACCATTTGGATTTTATGCCTTTCTCACGTGGCTAGTTAGTTATTCAGATCGGCCATATTAGCTGCTATGTGGAGCTAGAAGGAAAGTGCACTGATAGCCATGAGCCTTCCCTTCCAATTAAGTGTGGTATAAATAAAGAACATGTTTCAATATGCTCTAGGCTGCCAAGTATAGCTAGGAAACGGCGTAGCTCCAGCTAGCTTTGCCACCTTGGTCATGTCTTAGTCTTTGAGGTCAGAGTAGCTAGAAATGTGAGACAGAGCAGGAACAAGAGCTCAATGGGGCCCAACAGCTAGAGAAATTAAAGGTCATGCCGAGTCTTATAAAATATCTTCAGGATTTTTGTCTTTATCATTTGAAACATATGAAAACATTAAAGGATATTAAACAGGGGTGGATGGTAAGATAAAATTTCCATCCCCAAAAGCTGATTTTACTGCACTGTGTAGTTTGGGTTGGAGGATTTTCTAAGAGGATGTTGGAAGACTAGAGTGGAATTCATGGCAGCTGATAAGAGATCCTGATAATAAGGGCAAGTTGGGAGTGATGATGAGTATGATGGTTATGTTAAAGGGGAGAAGATGTAACAGACTTGAGGAACATCGAGGACATAAAAATACAAGGAGTCAGTGGTAGTTGCCATATGAAAAGCAAAGAAGGAGAGAAACAGGAAACGGGGTACTGGCTTCCATACTTAATAGAAGGTTCATGCCACCAACTGAGGACACACCAGATAAAGTCTGATTTTGGAAGATGGGGTAAAATGCAGAAATGAAGTTGTATAAATTCCTGAATTCCCTTTTGTACGTGTTGACTAAGAAGTGTTGTGAAGGTATCAAATTGAAGATACAAAAATGTAGACTTTTTATCTAGAATTCACAAAAGACATTGGTATTAAGGCAGTCACCTGCCTACAGCTTGGGAGAAGATTATAAAATAAAAGAATTACAAGGTCCAGGATTAAGATTAGAGAAAGTTCAATATATAATTATTAGGTTCAAGGGGAAAGAGAACTAGCAAAGAATAAAAAGTGTACCTACAGTGGAGAAAAAACAATTCTAGCAGTGTGGACTCATGAAATAAAGAGATGATAGGATTTCAACAAGAAAAGTTATCTCAAACATGATGCTGAAGATAAAGATTTTAAAATTTCCCATACTGAGCAACTTGGAGCCTATATTTATGTTAATAGGATCTATGTCAGTAGAGTGAAGATGCAAAAGCCAGATGGGGATGGGTTTAACAGGGGGTGGAGATGAAAAATGGAATCCCTGAAGATAAACAAGTATTTGTCCTCTTTTATTATAGCAAAAGATGCTTCACATAAATTTAATAATTTTGAAATATTTAAATTATTAAAACTTGTTAAATTATATAAAATATTTAAATTATTAAAATGTAATAATTTTGAAAGGTAAATTTCAGTGGATTGAACTATCCATATTTACATATTATCCAAGTATCACCACCACCCATTCCCAAAACTTATTTTCCCAAATTAAAACTATCATTAACTCCTCATTTCCTCCTTCTCTGGCAAGTGGGAGAAAATAGAGTTGAGAGCCTGCTCGCCTACTGTTTTTTTGTTTGATAAAAGGAAAAACATTTTTAAAATTTATTTTCATGAGAAGAATCCATTTGAGACAATCATGTAATCTCCCAAGAAGATACACTGCAATGACTCCAACATCCAAGGTGAGCATTTTACATTTAAAAAGGGAACTTTCTTCATGGAAGAAAGGAAGAAAGACAATTAGGTGTCTACAGATATAAGTGGATTAGTACTTGATATATAGATTTGAAATTTCTTCTGCGATATGAATTCCAAGGTGAAGAACATTAGCAAACAATGAAAGGACTAGGATTTGTTGGAGGTTACCAAAAGTAGAATAGGTTTGATAAAATAGCTGTAGACAGTAGCAAAATGAGGAATCTGGCAGTAGACATTGCAGTATACTGCAGCAAACGATAAATAGATAGATAGATAGATAGATAGATAGATAGATAGATAGATAGATTTAGGCAGTTCTTTTCATGCAACATGCAATAAATGAGCCATACAGTGGCAGACATAGTACAGGTCATGGCCAATCACAAGGTGAGCAAAATAGAGCCCATTTCTTCAAGGGTCTTATAATTTCAGATAAGGATAGCTGTTATTTATCTTGCTGCTTCTGAATATTGAGGTGCTGATCTAGAAGATGTTTCTTGAGAGATAACCGATCAATAATTCAGGAAGGGAAACAATTAATCATATTGTCTCCATTAGTTTAAAGTTAAAAGCCAAAAAAAGGTTTATGGTTTCAAAGGATTACACTGTAACCAAAGTAAAGACACAGGCATCTATCTTATTACACAAATTTCTGATATTAACTGAGTTCTAACAGAAGTTTCCATGTATTCAGAAGTCTTCCAAGGATACTGACTTGGAGCCTAAATTTTCATTTAGAGTTTTTATCTTAATTCAACAAAGCCTGAAAATAAAGAGGAAACAGTAATAATGAAATCTGTATTAGAAATCTGTATTTGCTTGTTATTTATTCATGAAAATAAAACACATACCATCAATGCACACGGGAACATATTCACAGTTACTACTCTGGAAATGTAAATATATACTTACATATAGACTGCAAAGGCAAATCTGACACCTGCAACAAAGCCATGACCAGGGACATGGCCCAAGCTGGTTGTGGTAGTATATATATACATGCACTATATATATATAATATATGTATTATATATAATATATATGCACTTTTTAAACAGCATTTCCAGTCCACTATCTTCTCTAGAAGCTTGGAGTTTCAAAAATATTAAGTAAAAATTTCTTTTCAATAAAATAGCCATGAATTCAAACTAAAATCATAAACCATACCGAATGCACACTGTGAACTAGGCCTTAGACTAAGTGACATATGTGAATTAATTTTTTGTGTGTGTGATGCAGGGATTAAACCCAGGGGCCTTGCAAGTCCTCAACCTCTGGCCAAAACTCTCATTCCAATTACTGGTAATTCCTTCATTATTAGGAAAAGAACCTATGACTTAGATGCTGTCAATCTCACTTGACAAACGTGGGGACTTATACAGAGCAAAGTTCCTAAAGGTGATAAAGATTCGTAGGTAGTGAGTGATACAGCCAGGCTTCAAACTGGGCACTAGGAGGTTTCTACTGTCCTCTAACTTTACTCTCTAGTGGAATCACACTGATAAATTTGAGAGCTAATATATACATTTGCAGACTGAGAACAGATATACAGAGCTCCCTACGAAATTCTTCTGGCTCTGATGGTCCCATCCAGTGATGTTTTAATTAGACCCCTCTCAAACACTGTTCTATTCAAATCCCTTTATCTTAGAATAGAAGATGAATGAGGAAAATGCCATTTTATTGCCTCAGACCAAGTCTTTTTTGTTAGAAAAGATTGTTGGTGCAATATCTGCAGAAGAGGGAAAAGGAAGCAACAAGCTTAGCACTTAATAAAGAAAAACTTCTAACCATATAGAAAATAAATGAAGTCTTCCTTAGTCTTTATTACCATGTATGACTATCATTTTGCTGACACATTCTGTCTCCCGTTTTATCTGTGTATTTTGATATCTGTGGATAAGACAACCAGGGTGTTTGTTTTGGTTTTGTTGTTTTATCCATAGGAAGAGAGATTAGCAATGACCCTACTCTATCACCAATATCAGCAAAGCAAAGCTATCCTCTATATAAAAAAAAATCAAAGGATTCTCCTATTCCTTTAAAGACATGCATATGAATTAATTATTAACACAGACTTCTAATCTCAAAATCACACTGAACTGCGTTTGGGAAATGAAGTCAAAGGGTGTTGAAATATGTCCTCAGCCCTTTCTATTTTATTTCTTTTTATCTTGAGATTGGGTCTCACTAAGTTGGCCAGGCTAGCCTCAAGCTTGTGATGCTACCATCTCAGCATCCCAGGAGAAATTATGACTTTTAAGACTAATTTGACGTACGAATTTAAGTCATTTGAATCTCCAATGTCTCTTTCATCATTGAATTTCTCTAATTTTATTAATTATAGTCTTCAGTTTCCAGAATGGCAAGCAACTTACTGCAAAACTTATTCTTTTTAATTTGATTTCATATGGCATTGTGGCCATACTGTGTGGTCATACTGTGTGGTCAAAGCAGTTATTTATGGCTAATGGAAATACAACCATACAAGCATTTATTTTTTCTTGTCTTTTTTACTCACAAAATTTGTTATGCAAATACAAAACTTCACATACAGTGTTAATGATTGAAACACAAAAATCTACCAGCATTGTGGCCAACATATTACAAAATTTGGGGTCCATATAAGAACTCAGTAAGATTATTAATATTCCCACCATTATATGCAGAAAGGGATTCAGACCTTGTAAAGTTAAATATCTTGGCCAAGGACCTATAGCTACTCAGTGACTGAGTAAGATTTTGAATTCAGACTTACCCAAGCATAAGGCCACTAGCTTAATAACTACAGAATATTTCTATCCACAAATGGAGTGATCGGACATCGCTTGAAGACATAGGCTTGGGTACTTGCAGCTATTATCAAGAAATATTTTAAATATTCTAATGGCTATTAGGGAGGAAGTAATGATTGCTCTTTTCCCAAGAAAAGAATAATGGGCATGTGTTCTGAAGAATGAATAGATTGCCCAGCATAGAAGCAAACAAATTTTTTAAAAAGTACTATATTCACAAAGGAAAAGAAGTGGAAAGCAGAGTTAGGGTTTGGGAACTTGGAGTATGGGTAGAGAACTTCCATGGCCCATGAATGATGGAAACAGGATCTGAGGCTTGAAAAATAAATGAAATCATAAAGATTCATGAACACCTTACAAAGGAATCAGTTTCAATTTGTCCTCAGCATAACTATCCAAGTTGTTAAAGGAAACCAGTGTTTTTGTGATTTGCTGAGAGAGGCTACAGTCATTTAAATACTCTGAGAAATAAAATCTGAGAGTTCTGCTTCTATTTGAAAATAATTGTACTAAACATGGGTTCATGGAAGTTTGAGACAATTGAGAACATGATTTAAGAATGCTAAGCCTTAAAACCACAAAATATTTCCTAGGCAAGGCTAAGCTCTCTTATTTGGAAATAACATTGCAATAATGACAACTTGATTTTTAAACTTTTCACAAGAATAGCAAATATTTCTACTCAATTCTTCTAAGATATACAAAAATGAAACTCTTTTACACAACAAATACGTGAGAAATTCAGACATTCTGGGTTTTGGCATCAATTCTGTGAACTGGAGCAAATCACAACTCCCTCATCAGCTTGCTGCTCTTCTGTAAAAAAATAAATAAAATATGTGGTTGAATTAGAGGTCCAAATGCCCTGTGGTACAAAATTCTTTGGTCCTAAATTTTGACTACTTTTTAAAATAAATTGCGATTAAGTCTTAAAGCTATAATCTTTTTATCACTAAAGTGACAAAAATTTTTAAACGAAAAAAATTCATGAACTAGTACTCGCAAAGGAGTATTTTTTATTTTTTATTAGTACCTGTTTGCAGTACATAAGGGTTACATTTATTGTGGGTAGATGGTACATGTACATAATACATCTTAATTCTTTTTATTCATCCTCTACCCCTCCCCTTTCTCCCTGTTCCTTCGAATTCCCTTTCCCATTTGCAAAAGTTCTATTTTCATCATTTTCCATTAAATTCTTTTTTTAATTTTCTTCCCTTCTCTTTCCCTCAATCTCTTGTTCCCCCATCCATTTGAAAATGATCTCTGTATTTCCCATTTATCTTTTTTATTTTGCTCTCTTTTCATATAAGAGAAATCATATAAAGAGTATTTTAATTTGTATTTTACCTATGAAATATGTAATCCAAGTGACAACCATGATTCTATAGAAAATATGTCCATATTCTTATCATTTATAGAAAGCTTTTTCTATTTATACAAGATTTAAATACAGTGGATTTTTGACTTACAAACTCAATTTGTTCCCAAGGGCTAGTTTTAACTCAAGTTGGTCAACTGATGGCTCAGACTCCTCTACACAGCCATCAAAGTCTCTCCTGTATACAGGCAGATCTCAGTGTCCTTAGAGAGACACTGGCTCAGACTTTCTCAGCCTCACACAGTAAAGGATGCTGTTCCTTCTAGAACTCTTTAAGGGTTAAAGCTGTATCTATGATCATCTGGAAGCATAAGTGGCCAGCATTCAGGTCCTAACTTAATACATTGGTCATAAGTTAAAATTCAAATTCTGCTCATAATTCAAGTTGTTCGTATGTCAGGCCAGTTGTAACTTGAGGGTCCACTGCATACATTTCCCCCTTTAAAATAAACTATCCCAGTGATTGAAATGGTTTAATAAAAATGACCAAGAAAAGAAGCAAACTATTAGGAGGTAGGTGAATCATGGATGTTATTTATATAAGAAAAGAGGAGAACTCAATTATGTGGTCAGGGAATTAAAACATACATGGCAGTCATCTCACAATTAATAAGAATATAAAACAATACAGTGTGGATTTAATGGAAGTCCAATACTATGGATTTGAGATTCTTTAGGTTTGTTCTTATTACTGCTCTACCCAATCAATTCCCACTGGCTGAAATGAAAGGCTTAGAAAACACACATGTTTTCATGAGCAAACATATAACATCCCCTGTGAGGAGGGCACCATAGCCAAGTGGCAGCAAGCAGTTATGAGGCTGGTGGCACAGGTAGACTCTGATAGGAAACCAGGCTTTACATTGGCTGTGTGCAGAAAGCTTTCAAAACTGGAAGTGATGAAGAAGAGAAGACCTGATGTCTTCGTTTCTGTCACTACTGCCTCCCACATCTTCACCAAACAGATCCAATTTAACTTTACTTTGTCTGTGTATGGTGTCTTCATCTATGGGCCTCGATGAGTTTCATTTTTATATTCGGGCTTGACAGATCCTCACCTTCTTGGAGTATGTTCCCTATTTTTGTAAAATTTACCCTGAAGGCTTGGGATGATTAACGATAATTAGAACTATCTGAGGAATATATATATACATATACATAGTCTCAATTTTAGTATATATATATATATATATATATGTAGATAGTAAATTGTGGCACTGCTGATACAAAAACATTTACATACAGTAGGTCAATTCATGCTTCCATTCCATTCCCCTTAGGATAGGTCAGTTAGATAAGGTGATTTTGTAGATAAGGAATTCAACAAGTTGGCAGTTTACCAAAGGTCACACTGCAGCTAAATCTTAGAGCTTGGCCTAAACCACGGAGGTCCACCATCACGTTCCACTTTTGATCTTCCTTCAGCATTCCTCTGGCTGCATTTGAAGCAAAGTGTAGAGTTTTGAAAAAAATAAATTGTAACAGCTTACAAATGAAAACCTATACTCACCATTTCCAGAAAAATTGAATAATCATAGTGACATACTCACAAGTTCACTTCCACACCACACTCCTCATCGATATTCTGCAGACTGGCTGAACATAGAGAGGGGTCTCCTGAGTCCCATCTGGAACAACTCTCCTTTCATCTGGAAGATCACTAATAAACACTGTGAAGTTGTTAGTGACCAGCCAGTAAGGGAGGACACAGAATAACCAATACTATTTTAAATTATCTAAAAGTGTTTCTATAGTCTGATCCTGAGCAATGAACATGGGAAAAACTATAAGTAAAGAATATAAGATAAACTACCAAATCTTTCATGCTTCCCATAGATGAACTAGTCATTCAGACATCATAGAATTTATTTGTGATTCAGAAAGTTTAGTTGTAAAATTCAGACAATACTCTGAGTGTCAATGAATAAAACCAATAATATTCCTATTGATTGAGGGTGACTGAGTTGAAACTTTAACAGTACAGCATCCACCTCACCTTAAACTTCTAGTACAAAGCACACGTACTATACACAAACTTATAGATGATAGGAAAATATCTATTTGGTATAGTTAGGCTGCTGAATCCCAAGAGTGTAATTTTAATTTATCTGATATAGTTAAAATTCCCGAATATTTCAATTATATACTGTTACATTTTCAAGCAATCTTCCTTTCTGTAAAATAGAAATGTCAGTGTTATTCTTCATCCCATCGACTCACAACCTAGTAGTCTAATATGTCATCTCTTGGCCCTTTATACACCTGCATTTTTTTCTAGGTAATTCAAGCATGAATAGCGTGCTTGCCTGCCTCTTACGAAAGGTTTTCTGCAGCCTTTCTCCAGGCTTCTCTTATTCCTCAGACCGCAATCACACCAATAAAAGATGACATCTGTGCCTCAGATTATTGTGAGCCATTTCAGGTAGACCATGTGTTGTACCTTGACCTAACATCTCATTTCTGTTCCCACCAGTGTGGCCAATTAAATAGGGGCCTTTTCAGGAGCCAGTTGACTGGTCTGGTCGTGTGCTGCTATCACCACAAGAGCTTAAGGGCCACAAATCTCTGTTATTACCAAGCTGTTGCTGCCAGAAGCATGCTGATTCCTGACAAAAAGAATAGATTAGGATCAATCAAATCACTCCCCCCCCCCCCCCCCCCCCGGGCTTATCAGTGGGACTTTTAACCACACCTTCTACCTCAAACTTTCCCCTTCACCTCCTTCCAAACACCTACGCAGCAGCAAGCTAACAAGGTGTCTGCCAAACCATATGTTCATAATTAGTTAACTTCTTGCCTGTCGCTAGAGGCACCAATGATTCAACAACAGCCCTCAAGGGTGTTGGGTAACCAATAAGACACCACCAACCAGCACCAGCCCCTCCCCTCAGCAGTAGGAGAAGAGGCATACTTAATTCCAGCTGTGGCATTGTTAAGTGAATTAACTTTATCCTCAATTTAAAAAACCAGCATGAAATCAAAGGAGACTCCAGTGAGGAAAAATAGAGAAAATGAAAAAAAAAAAAATGCTTGTAGGTTAACTCAACAAGTGTGCTGAATGAAACTCAACTGGTTGGTCTCTTCTAACCAATCACTGCAAAGCAGGTTTCTGGCACCGTTGTTACTTCTGGCATAATTCTTCCTTTTATTTCACAGTTCTGTGGTTAAGGTCTCTTGTTACACACAGAGGGGATTGATGATATAATTGTTTATGAGCCAGTGGAACACATTTTTAGGTAGTAGGTAACTGGGCAATGAGAAATTAATGTCAGAAACAGCAGTGTACGATGCTGGCTAAGAAATCTCATCTCAAGGTAAGAGTGCTGCATATAAAATTAAATTTCAAGTTTCTTCTTTGGCGCTATACATGTTTGAGTGTATGGGTTTGATTTATAAGAAACAGTTGGCAAACAATATTTTGCAAAAAGCTATAAAGAAATGAGAACTCAAGATTTTTGTTCCCACTAACTAAAGAAGAAATGTCTAATATTTTTAAAAATTATGTATCTTCATTAAATATCTTTATTTTACTTAAACGAGAAGCACTGATGAATTATTCTTCTGTGAATAAAATTAGTTCTGCAGCTGCTTTAATAAATCGATCAATATAACTGATTAAATAAGTAACATTAATGCTAAAAAGCATATAATGCTGCTGAATTTCAATAGACAGAATTGGACAATGTTATTTTTGTTTTAAAGCTAGTAAGACTATGGCGAATAAAATTCCCAACCTGAATAAAAATGGATATATTTCCTATAACTTAAATATTATAAACTTTTAAATTGGTATACATTAATATAACTTTTAAAGTTGGAAAGGACAGGCATTAAACAAACCTGTGAATTTTTAAATTGGACTATTAAAAATTGCTATAAGAGTATGAATGACAAAATGGAATTGTGTAAAAAGGGGAACTTATATTTCATAACCAACACTTAATGAGACCAAGATATGTGAATATGAAAATACAAAAAAATTAAATTAAAAAAGATTAAGAGATGTCTGTCAGAAATAATTATAAACTCAAACTCAGCTCATTATTAATTTTAATATTACATTATTGGATTTTGTTGCTGTTGTTCATGTTTTCATTCAGAGGAAATCCTCTTGCGGAGCAATCTGAGAATTTTGGAGGATGCAAAGGTTAAGGCCGATCAATTCAAGATTTAAATATCCACCAAGCATAGGTCACTGTTCCATGCTAGTTAAATATCAGCTTGAGATCTAATTTCATTGTCAATTACATAATCTCTGCTATTATATTAAATAACCATTGAGGTTGGCAAGGGACTCAGGGGTCTTGAGTAACAGACATTGTCATTATGATATGTGGTTTAAAGTGAATTAGCAAACAACTCATGTGGCTTGGGACCAGGGAATTAGAAAGCATAAGTCTAAAGGAAAATGCAACAACCACAGATTGGTAGAAGGTACAGGCAATTTTCTTAATAACTCCCTTTATAATGTGTTAAGTGAGGTATGTTAAGTTGTCCTCTCTGGAGAAAACCGGTTAACAAGCAGAACCTAATGTTTGCTTTCAAAAGCAAATTTTCACTCTAAAACTGCATCTTTCTATACCTATCAATACACAAATGACACTTCTTTTTGGGGGAAGGTGTCGCCAGGGATCGAACTCGGGACCTTGCACTTGCAAGGCAGGCACCAACACCACTGAGCTAAATCCCTGGCCCTGACACTTCTTTTTAAAAAAAAATATGATAAAATGTCCACAGATTAATAAATGTGTTTTTTCTATTTAATCCAAAGTTTCAAATTTGATGTATTTTTTTAAAAGCTTGATTCAAATAGAATCTCTGTAGCCAAGGGTTTTATGTATATTTCTACAGTAGAAACTCTATTTTATCTATCATTGTGATTAATTTAAATAGAGATTTAACTTATGTGTACTATACTTATGGAGCATGAAGATATATGCAGAAATACAGATTAGAAATGAAAGTCATATTGATTAGATATGAACAATTCATTGTGAAGAATCTTAAACTCTTATAGGCCTGTTGCAATAAGAAATAGTCACTGAAGAGGGAATCGTGGTAATCTAATGCAATGAGGAAGATGCTCAATAACATGCTGAGCTTTGGTGAGGAGTGCAGGTTGTAAGAAAACTAGACTAATTGAAGATGCTGGGTTTTAGGTTAGTGATTATCATTTGGCCACAATAATGCCAGTGGGACCGTACAGGAAGAGACAAGCATAAGATACATTAAAGGGGGATCAGATGACTCCAGTTAATGAAAGAGAAAGAAATTCAGAGTAATAATACCAAATTGGCAAGTTTCATTGGCCAAAAAAAGAAGTAATAGTAGCAAAAGTAGCATGAAGAGGAGGAGATTAGAAATCAAGTTTTTTTGTTTTGTTTTGTTCTTCTTTTGGATTCAGAAAATGCTGAGGGTAGCATTCCTAAGTCAGATTGGAGGAGTGCTGTGCACAGCAGAACTATGTGATAGGACTAGAGAGATGCAGAATGTTCATCTCGGGAGGTATCAGTACAGAGTGGCTAACTACACACTTGGAAAGGGTTGTTCTCTTCCAGGGGACAGGTAAGATTCAAATAGGTCAAGGTCTATATGCTGAATTCCTAGAGTAACAGTGCTGAAGGGAAAGAAGCTGAGGGTGAGAACACAGGAAGAACACTAGGAAAGAGTCCATTGGCAGAATTTCCAAGACAATGAAATTCTCTAGAGAAAGAAAAGGCAAAAACATCTTGTTGAGCTTAGAGGTCAAGTGTGAAGAAAATGGCTAAAAATTTAAGTAAACTCACACAGCACAAGCATCGTGCCAAATCCATTTCTACAATATAATTATAATGGGAGCCAAACTGCTCAAACAATATGGCAGTGATGGTAAATACACAGGGCCAGTGCTTTCTGTTGTGTTAGGTACTGTTTTGCAACTATACTCATAAGAAAGATTGGCCAGTTCTTCCACTTTATTATACTGTTCTTGTGTAGATTTTAATACGAAAGTTAAAATACCCTCACAAAATAAACTGGGGCATGTTTTTTTCTTTTCTATGTCATTGTTTACAATGAATTAAAATTGTCAGGGGAGAGTTTGATTAAAAACTCATCTATAGCCATGTGTGGTGGTGCAGGCTTATAATCTTAGCACTCGGGGAGGCTGAGGCAGGAGAATTTGCAAGTTTAAGCCCATCTGGGTAACTGAGCAAATTAGGGAGACCTTGTCTCAAAAAAGAAAAAAAGGGAGGCGGGAAGGATATACTCAGTACAAAAGCCCTAGGTTCAGTCCACAGTACCACAAATACACACACATGTATAAGCCCAGATTTTATATTTTGGGAAGAGAATTTTAACTACTTAGATTTTTATTTTTTAAATGTCATAACATTTTGCTTAATGTTTTCTCGAGTCATCTTAAAAATTAATATTTCCTTAAAATGAACTAAAAAATTTTAAAATTAATTTGCATTAACTAATAGGATTTTTAAAAAATGTTATGACCCTCTTCTTATATCTAATATTTCAACCTCGTATTTTCTAATAATCAGGGGCCTATATGTATGTCTAAATAATTCATTTCTGTAAAAATTATGTTTATTGATGAATGCAATATTTTTTCAGTTCTTACTATAATTATCCCTATTCTTTCACTATTGTTTCCTTTTTTCCTATTTTTTAAATTCTGCTTTTTCTTTAGTTTCTTGAATAAAAAATAAATTATTACTTGATTTTTTCTTGATTCCTAGTATTTTTATGTCTATAAATCATCACTTATATCTTTATTTTTCATACATTTCAGTAAAACATTATTTTATTTTATATATTTTCATACAGTTTACAATATTCATTGTAACTTAATGTGTTAATTATATATTCAAACATTGATTTTTTAATTTTTTCTTTTGCATTGGTTTCTGCTTATATATATATATATATTTTTTTTTTTTTTTGGTTTCTGCTTATATTATAGACTTCTAACTTTATAAAATTCCAGTGAATTTCTAGATAGCACTTACTAATCTCTGAGATCAGCAGAAGTTTAAAAATAACATTTACTATCATAATAGTCCAAGACAAAAAATTATAGATGTTTCGATTATGATAGTAGGATGTGAATGGAAACAAGTGGAGAATATAGGAGTCTTTTATTGAGACTTCATGATTGACTACAGAAGGCAAAGGTGAGGGAGGAGTCAATAGTGGCTTTGATATCTGATTCTGGTTGATTCAAAGGATGGGTGGTATTACTGTTGACTGATGTGAAGATTGAGAACAAGGTCAGGGATTAGGTCAGTCTTGTACAAGGTGTGTCTGTGTTGCAAATCCACTATCTGAAAGGAGATAAGAATGAGTGAGTGTAATGACTTTCTCTTTAGATCAAGTGAGGAGCTCAGGCTACAGACATCACTTTTTCAGTCATCAAGGTACAGAAAGTCACTGACACCACAACAGTACATAAGCTTTCCTAGAACAAAATACATAGAATACAAAAGGGAACAGGTCTAAAATCTTGCACTAAAAAGAAAAATAAGTGTTAGACAAGAGAATATAATATTTGAAGAAAAGGAATCATGAGCAGCATGCCATTAGCAATGAAATTAAGCAAAATGATTGAAAAATATGCTGTCAATAAATTATAAAAATTAAATTCTAAGCCATGATGTCCAACTGGAGTCCTAATCCTAGACTTGTTACTAGTAACAGTGCAGGAAATTCTATGAGGTAGACATTTTCTATTGATAAGATCAAATGGTGCTTTCAGAACATTAAATGTGGTAGAAATTCTAATAACAAATTCCATGTATTGAGGGCTTACCATGCTCCAACAATGATCATAAGCCTCTTACATAACTTTAATTTTGAAAAAATTTACAATTTCCATCTGAAAAAGTAGTTTAAATAAATGCTTGCTTTCCTAAAGATATCAATTAATCCCTCAGTTTGTTTTGCAATTTATTTTTTGTTTTGCAATTTATAATTTTTACACTGTTTAATTTGTTATTGTCATGGAGGGAAACCAGTTCTCTCCTTCCTCTTCTTGTATTTGCCCCCGCCTGCTGTTGTTTCTTCACTCCCTCACTGGTTTCTGCTCGTGGGAGGAGAAGTTAGTCTTTTGTCTTTTCCAAACAGGTGTCCACAGCCCATGTTTAATGCTAGCCAGGCTTTCTTTTCCATAAGAAGCAAGCAAAAATTCTTTGCTACTTTTTTCACTGCTGCACCAAAAGTCTGCCATGCCCTTAGTCCTTCCCAGAGCCAGCTGAACAGCTGTGGAGGCCCAGCTTTGCAGCACAGAGACTACTTTAGTCTCTCTGTTTCATCCCTGCCACAAAGCAAGGTGGAGCAGCCATGTACATTAATGTAACCAGGGGACTAAATGGACCTGGAGTTTGTGCCAGATAAACAGTCATTCTGAAGTCAAAAGAATGGACATTTCACTCAGCCAGGAAAAATGCAGATCTAAGTGAATTCCTCCAATACATTTTACTAAAGGAACCATGCACTGGAGTTTATGTACATAAATACACACTCACATCTCACTGACACAATCTTTCTTTGACAGGTAAATTCAGAGAAGAAATGAATTATTAGTAGCATATTATGAATATAAGATAAAACTATCAACAGAAGCAGATCCAAAATTTAAATTCACATTAGCTGTTTACTTTTCATTGAACATATAATGTCACACTGACATTATATAATTCATTAATTTTGAGTAATCAAAATGTTTGTAACACTTCTCCTTCAGTAAAATTGTAAGTATATTTGTATTCACTATTAATTGTATTAAACATACTTGTTTTACTAACACTCGGTAATACATGGGCTGATGAATTTCAGAAAAGTAAATATAGTTTTCCAAAATAAAAGAAAAGCAACTTGAGAATAAGAGCAAAGGGAAAAAAGGTAGAGAGAGAGAGAGAGAGAGAGGGAGAAAGAAAAGACTAAATGGTAGCACAGTTTCCATATTTGAATAAGAAATGAAATGTTATCAGTTAAGTGAGTTGGCTTGTCATCTTTCTACAAGCATTATCCTAGTGTGGGGTTGTACCTTAGGTCCTACATTAACACAGATCAGGAAAGGGTGAGAAAGACAACAAATACAGAGTAACACTTAATAACTGGATAAAAATGACACCTACCCTAACCTTGAAATCTTATAGTCTCAAAAGGTCTCTGATAATCTCCTGTGAATGTAGATGAATTCATAGTAAAACCCATGGGGCTTCTGAGGAGCGTGAGTGATCTGGGACATAACAAGTGGAATGTCTGGCACTACAGAGAACAGACACAATTATAATAAATATTATTATGTCTAATGGGACAGACACAATTTCAAACACCAATATAAACATTATCAGAAATAAATGGAAGGGGTTGCAAAACAAGAAGCAAGAATCAACTGGAGATATTGATTGTCACAAATATATTTTATGAAATAAAAAGAAACTTCATTTGGAATGATTAACAGAATAAATATAGCTTAGTAAAACAATGGAAGTTAAAAAGAAACTCGGTGACATTCTGTAGTACAAATACCAGAAATGCAAAAAGAGAATGTAAAAGGGACGATGAAAGTTAACATTACCGGAGAATTCCTCATACTTAAAGTCACAAGATCTCAAATTGAAAAACTTTTAAGATTTCAAGCCTTCAAGAGAAGAAAATTCCAGAAAATAAAGACATGTGGAAATGTAAGCTATCAAATGTAACTAATGGATTTCAAAAGAACAAACAAATAGTGTAGAAACCACACAAAGAATCAAATTAATGTGGACTATTCTTGATCTGAAATGTGTTGGACTATTTAAAATTTTTAAAATAATAAAATGCAAATTAATTGCTCATCTCGACTGGCATTATTATTAGGATGGTAGAAGTATCTTTATTTGTTCTGTACAAACTCCCTCAACCTGATGTCCCCGGAATTTAAGATATTAGTTCATAATAATTTTATGGTTGAATGGATCTTTATCAAAGTGAATTTGTTTACTTTCTAAAGCATGTTCTTCAAAAAGCACACAGGGCGCCATCACTCCACAGTATTATCAAGAAGTAAATTATTTCTGTGGCGAAAAAAGTCATTCAGAATTCTACTCTCATAATTGCACTTCTCTCCCACTGGTATCTATAAGTGCTTCTCATATTTTTTTTTTTATAAATTTAAAGTGAGAGGATAGGACATTCTAAGCCTACTTGTTATTTAAAACAAATTAAATTAACATCATGCTGCAAAGTCATAAATGATACAAAATAATACAATTTCTGTAGCATTCATTTCATTTATATTTATTTAGAGGGAAAATGGAATGATATTTCTTAATCAGAATGTGTATTGTCATTAAGAAAGATTCATCCTTTCCATAAACCTGTGGAATATCTATTAGGAAATTCTTTAGAAAGCCCCCTCTAGTGTCTGAAACATGCAATAGCTCATTGGCAAAGAATTGGTGAGAGAAAAAAAAGTAAGAGATCATCAAATTGAATATCCATCGTTTATAAGTGGAAAAACTGAAGATCCAGACAGAATGCCTTGTCTAGGTTACATGGAAAATTCGTAGTAGATAAATTAGTAGAACTGATGATCGAAGAGTTTTACCTATTTTATTTTCCAGCAGATTAGGCGTTTCTGTTTTAACATTTAGATCATTGATCTATTTTGATTTAATTTAGAACATGATGAGAGCCTTGGGTGTAGATTCAATCTTCTGAAGGTGGGGAGCTATTTTCCCTAGCACCACTGGTTAAACAGACTCTCTGTTCTTCGCTTTGATCCAACACTAACCCTCATTCACCAAAGCCTTCAAACCTGCCATCAAAGTTCCTCTGGAACTTTTCAGTAGATTTCGATCAATGCAAACATGCATCCTGTCTTTCTCCCTTCACAACACCAATTACATAAATTAGTTACACCGCAGCCTTTCCATGGTGCTTCTCTATCTGCATCCTTGTCTCTCACTGTCAGCTCCCTCTTTCTCATTCTCTTCCCTCTATGACCATTTTTAACCTTAGCCCACCTTTTCTGTGGAGGCTGGAACAGATTGGTGCATGAAGCTTCCATTTTCAAATTTTTTTTTAGTAAAACATTTACTGGTACATTTTAGATATACATAATTATAACATTCATCATAGGTAATTTGTACCAGTACATGACATATCTTGTTGCTTCTTTCCTTCTTCCTCCTCCTCCTCCTCCTCCTAATCCTCCTCTTCTTCCTCCTTCTCCTCTTCTTCTTATTTCATCTGATCTTTATTCCTTCTCTGGATGTGGAATCCTATGTCCGTTTGGTCTCCAAGAGTATTTATTTTATTAATCATTTTGCACTTGGATACACTATGTTCATCATGATAAGACTCAGTGTTTAAGATAATCATCCTCCCTAAATGATGTATTAATTCAATACAATCCCAACCTAACCCTGGAAAGTTTTGGTGGAAAGTGACAAGCTGAAATGTAAAAGGTAAATGGCCAAGAAATGTAGAGCATTTCCATGCTTACTATAAAATTACAGTGATAGAACAGTGAGGAAAACAAAGTATAGTGACAGAACTGGAGAAAACAAAAAGATAAGTAGGATAAGAGTAGGACATACAAAGTAGACTAAAACATATAAACACTTGCCTTATGACAAAGGTAACATTGCAATGCAGTGGAGAAAACTGATTATTATTGCAACAAGCACACTGGATCAGTTTGATATTTATATGGGGAAAGACAAATCATATACTCTATCTAGTACAATATATGAATCATACCAGCTAAACCACAGAAAATAATGTACAAGGTAAAACAACAAAATGCTCAGAAGAAAATACAAAAGAATATGTGTATGATGTTGGAGTCACCAAAGATTGTAAAAATTGTAAAAAGAAATAATCATAAAATAAATATTGATTAATTGACTTACTTTAAAATTTAGAATTTCAGGACACGAAAGGATACTCATAAAAATACAAAGACAAAACATGCAGTAATCAAAAGTATTTTTATTTATTATGAAATAAATACAAAAAACATTTTATAAAAGTGTGATACATAAATTTGTGGTTCTTATTAAAATTTGACTATTTTGGAAGCTATGTATTACATGCCTACTAAATACAAACCACTATGCATCATGATTTTTCATATATCATTTTATTTATTCACAATCATGCAAACTGTATGGTAAAATTATTTACAGATGAAGAAATCGAGACAAAGGAATTTGGTAGTTAGACTTGCACTTCTAGCAGGAGACAGCTACAATCTGAGCTGTATCCTTCTTCAAAATTCAAACTCTCTCCGTATTTTTTCTTGGTTGAGTTAACGAAATGATTTACCTAGTGGTTATAGTAAATCTTAGGTTATGAAAAGAGAAATTTCAGTATCACCTTTTCAGCACAGATCTCCCTTTAATGGGTTCTTGCACATGAATAACCTAACAGCTGAGAGAACTTGAGACACCATCGAAGGGAAACAGAGGGGGAAGAACAACTTTGGCGAAAAGGAAGAAAGGGAGATCTAAGAAATTTTCAAGCAGGCAGACATGGAAACAAACAGGCTGACATTATATTACACGGAAGCAGAAAAGAGTCACTGCTGTGTAACAGAAAGACCACACTGGCCTAGAATCTGAAAACTTGACCAAGAGAAAAATCTTCTAGGATTCCAAACATAAGCCTGGAAAACTCCAGGATCTCTCTGCTACTCAGTGTCTCTGTCTATTCTATGAGAGATATAACCCAAGGCTCTTAAATTTTTCCTCCATTAAATGAATCTCTCCGAGTAGCTGCCAGAAGGCCTTAATAAAGGCATGAGAACATCTAGCCTTTGCAATATCAATACCAAATTAATCTATGACTAATGCTTTTCTTGTCTGATTATTTTGAAATTACTGATTGCTTACACTGCAATCAATTCTTTGAAGAGTTAAATTTATTTAAATCACAATGCCTTCCTTTCCCGTGAATTTCAAGTTTCACTTACCAGGCATGTATTCTATATTAAATTTTACTAAACTCACTATTATTCAGCTATTGAAACCAATGCAGTGTTCCATGTGACTATCTTGGCCATTTTAGCATACTCCTTTCTCGTATGCCCCTTACATGTAAGGTTTCTTTCCATACATTATCCAACCTCTTGTCCGTGCTAAAAGAAGAAAGTTGTGTATCAGCCAAAATCCTACAGAGGGCAGCATAGTTCTAGTTGTCTTCAGTTTTAAACCCTGTTTCATTATATAACACTAGTCAAATACATAGAAACATAAATAAAATGGTGGCTGGAGGGGTGTGAGAATAGAAAGATGTAGGTCAGAAAAATAATAAAACCATGGGAAGGACTAAAGACTGTAAGTTAATAAGCAATTTTTTAATAAAATTATTAGAAATTACCAAAGTAAAAATCAATTTTAAACTATCCATGATCCCAAGTTCAGACAGAGAACCATTTTGATGTTTATATATACCTATAATTGTTACCAGATTAGAGTTTTATGTTCATATTTTCTTCATGTAAGATTTTTCTAGGTTGAATTATTTGTATATTATTTTTCAAGAATGGACAAAATTCTTTTAAAAGGATACATGCTCATTAACTTAAGTCATTCAATTCTTGATATAATTTTAGGTAAATTTTGTCTTTTGATCTGAATTACTTCTATGATAAATATATTTTTACTTGAAGTTGCATCTTGTTTTGGATGTTTCCTTATAATACAAAATCTGATCAAAATATGGGGTATGTATTTAAATAAAAATTTGTCACAGTAAAAAACAGCATTTCAATCATGCTGTATATTTTCTCAAAATAGCATGAATGGTGTAAACATTCTTTGTATCTATCCCCAACCTGCCTTATGGAAATGTATTAACTCATTCTGTGTGACTACATATAGTTTTGATAACGCTGACTTATATTTTTAGAGTCTTAATTTCATATTAGCACAATAGTATCTTATTTTAATTTGTGATGTGAAAAAGCATTGGTAGGAATATTCTAAATTACCTCAGAAAATATTTGAGAATAACTGCTACACAAATAGAGCATAGAAACATTTCAAAAGTCTTCTGGGAGGAGCAGATGAGAGAAAAGAGGAAGGAGGTAAATATTTTAAAGATATTATCTAATTTGAATAAAAGAAATGATAGAATATTTTCCTGAGATAAATAATTGAGTCTATGAGAGTCATCATATAAAAAAAGTTTCAAAGCTTGGACCAGATACAGTTTCCTGGTTTAAAAAAAAAAAATACTGGTTCCAATTCTTACTACGTACGTGGTATTAGGTAAGAACCTTGATTCCTCAGTAGTTCGATATGATGATTATGGGTACCTTATAGGGTTGTGGTGAAGATTGGATTAGAGACTATAGGTGATTAACTCTATTGACGATACACATTTTTAACATTTGACCAGCTCACAGTATACACTCCATAAGCATTAATGATATTATTTTCTTTTTGTCAAATAGCAGTAGAGAGAAATGTGTCTAAGTATGAGCACCTGGAAGAAAACCATTAATGAAAAAATATGGTTGTCTTTCCAAATTAACAAAATGGCAATATGCAATGAACAGCAACTTTATCAAAATACAATACTAAGATTGAAAGGGAAGAATGCAGAAAAATTAAAAATAGTAACTAACTGAGTAAGAATTAGACAATAAAATGAAAAAATGATGCAAGGAGGTCTTTGGGGCAGGAAACTATTCGGCACAATGATGTACTGGTAGATGTACACCACTACGTGTTTGGCAAAACTCACAGAGTAAAACTCGAAAAGTGGACCAAATGTAAATTACAGATCTCAGTTAATAAAAATATGTCCTTTTTAACATTTTAACAGTGTACTAATTAATAAAAGATATGAATAAGAGGAGAAAATTGGGAGAATGGTAGTGGGCTTGTAGAAATTCTATACTTTCCACTCAACTTTTCTATTAAGCTAACAATGTTAAATAAAGCTGATTAATTTAAAAATATATATAAATCTTTGCTGCATTATACACACTATTTAGTAACCATATATTTTTGCCACCTATGCAAAGTAATAAATTTGCTAGCTTTTATTATGTTAATTACTTGTATATTAGTACTTCAGTAAGGTATTATGAACACTTAACAAATTTTTAGGTTTTTAAAAAATACACATAGATAACTTATTCATTGAAGTAATTCCAAGAAAAAAATAATGGCAAGTATGATTTATACTTTTTACATTATGAAAAAAATGGCTAATTTTACAAAAAAAAAGTGATTTTTTGAGTGAAAATGAAAACTAATTCTCAGTTTTGGATTTGGGGAAAAATAATTTTGATCAATTTAAACACTACATCGGATTTTGCAAAAAAAATGCCAAAAGAAAAAACATAAAATATAATGAAAGAACTTCTATGCTTTATCAATCATGACAGAAGGTGGAAATGGGTTACAATCTCCCAGAAAAAAGATTTATGTTCTTAAACAGGATGTGGAAAATTACAGCTTTGGGCTATCTATAAGAAGAAAGTAATGAAAGTTGAATGTAAGAGAGAAAGAAAGACCCAGAGAGGGAGAGGAGGCATAGCAATATTAATAGGGAAGTTAGCTCTAGTGCTACAAACACCAAGTAAGTATTAAGTAGGCCGGGGTGTGTATTAACAAAAGGAACACTTTGAGAAGGAGATGTCCAATTGCAGACTCTTGTATAACAAACAGCAGCAACTAAACATAAAAAGAAAGAACAACTTATTTGTACATTGGCAAATTGATGAAATTGTAATTACAGTAAGAACTTTCAATGTTTCTTTTGAAATTTGTATAAATCTAACCATTTCATAAAAATTAACTCATTTAATCCTCACCATAATAATCTTATAAAGTGGGTACAATTAAAAGCTCTATTTGCACTTGAAGAAAAGTGCAAAAGATAAATAAAACAACAGATTTTTTTTTTTTGAAAAGGCCTGTTGACAATGATAAATCGCTCATAAGACTGATTAAGGACAAAGAAGGGGAGTAAAACATACAAGATTAGAGAAGATAAGGCTTAACTACATGGGATATTAATAGAATAATAAATGTTAAGATATGTAACTATGGGTGCACATTTGGAAAACAAAATAGATGGATTTCTTAACAAAATATATAATTACCATGATTCAATGGTGCAAAAAAAAAATCTGAAGAACAGTTAGAAAAAAAATTGAAGACAGAGGTTCACAGGTGATTTCTATCAAATAGTTAACGAATAGGAACTTCAGGTGGATTAAAGTAATGGTGGAATTTTCACTGTCAGAAAAAATACAGATAGATTTTATAGTCTTTAAAATAGAGTATCCATTCTTCAAAACAACTCCGAATAAATTTAGAATGAACAGATGCTCCTGAAATTGAATACTTTGCTACGGACAAATATTGTTGCTATAAATACCAAATGTCCAACTATGTGTTGTTTAAATATGAAACATGAAAGTCATTTTCTATAAGGTCAAAATTGGACAGGGAGGACTGCTTTTAACATTAAATTTCAATACTGGTACATGTACAAATAAGGTAGAGAGACATAATTGCATTAGTGTTGAAAAAAGCACTTCATTTATTTCTGCTCTTGATATGATTGTATCTGACCAAGGAGGTTCTACAAAACCTATTAAAATTTGTGTAGAGTTTGTAGAGAATCTAAATTCAAGACATATTTTGCTAAATACAAGACAGTGATTTGCTTTTTAGAAGCATCTATAAATGGAGAAAATATAACACCCTTATTCATAATAGTACACACACACACACACACCATGCAAGCACAAATACTTATAAATTAACAGGGTATCCCAGTCTGGTGGCACATGTCTGTAATTCCAGCACCAAGGAGGCTGAGACAGGATTGTGAGTATGAGGCCAGCCTGGGCTTCAGAACAAACTAAAGGCTGGCCTGGAATACAGGGCAAGACCCTGTCTTAGCAAACAAACAAGCAACAACAAAAAAAGAAGAAATTAACAAAATGGAATGGGTCTATATAAAATATATGCATATACTCTTATGTATAAAATATATGTAAATATACTTAACCATGTACATAAAATTTCATGTATAATGATGTATAATGCATATATTTTTAAAATCCTATGAGCCAGGCAGGTGACTCATGATTCCTGTTTTTTAGGAGGCTAAATATTGAGGGCATCCTGAACAACTGAGCATGACCCTGTCTCAAAATAAAAGAAAATTATAAATTTCTGGGGTTGTATCTGAACAACAGAACACTTGCTAGTGTACACAAGCATCTAGGTTCAATCTCTAAAACTGCAATAATAATAACTACAACAAATTGTGAAGTACATATGTTCTGAAGAAATAAAAGAAATTATACACTGCTGTTTAAAACTGTAGCTAATTTAGAAAGAAGCAATCTGACAATATTTTTTGAGATTATAAAATCTTTAATCCAATAAATATGCTCTTGAAAATCTATCCCTAATAAATATATCATCATTACATAAGAATATATAGAGAAATATTTTAATATGTAATATAAACAAATAGAAACAAATGAGTGGAAATATCCTGAACATCCACTAAGAAACGAATTGTTGGCTCTATTATGCAATACTGTATTGCCATTATAGTTTAGACAATATATTAAGGGTGTTTTAAATTATTTTTCTGTTTAATTGATTTCCACAAGACATTACTGAGTGAGAAAAGAAATAGACAAATCTGTGTGATAACTTTCCCTTTTGTAAAATGCCTTTTGTAAAATAGTCCTGTATTTGCATACATGTATCATATATAATATTTACGGACCTTTAATTATGTAAGCCTGATAAAATCATTTCCAAGAGGGAATGAGGGTAGAGGCGATGTCCAGCCAAAGAAAGACAAGCTATCACTGTGGCTGCCTAGCAAATAACACCCAAACTTCATGGCTTAGAGCAACAACCCTCACCTGAGAGTTGCTCTGCCCTCCAAAGATCCTTCCTGATTGTCAAGGACTGCGTGTGTGGGTGTGGGAGGGTTGCCACTGCCAGGCTAGAGATGCCTTAAGCATCCTACAATCCAAGGGTAGCCTTTCACAGCACAGAATTGTCCTGTCAAACACGTCAGTACTGCAACACTAAGAAACCCTTAGAGAAATGCAGTATTTTACTTACAAATCTGCAGTTTAAGCAGGACAAAGTTAGATGAGGAAAGCTCATTTCTCCTCTACTCAGAGACAGGATAGGAGGCTGGGGGTGAAGTCATGCGCAGAGTTTGCCACGTGTTCTGGGTTCCGTAAAGGTGGAAGGCTGGGCTCTGGGCTTCCTTCTGGTGGTCCCTCCACACAGCCTGGTTTTTATGTGAAGACCCTGGCTCTGGATGGGAATGGCAAAGTTGGAGAACATGTTGGAATGAAAATACTGCCATAGATATATTTTTGAAAAATATAATCTGCTACAGATGCAACAATGTAAAATACAAAGTTTTTAAATTGTATTCATAAATTCTAAGTGTATAGAAATTCTAAGTGTATAGACCTGTTAGAACACCTGGTAAAGTTAATAATTTGGTTGGTAGCCATTTATTTTCTCCAAGTCCATTGAATATTTTTATTGTAATTTTAGAATTTCCCTATTTACCTGTACATATTATTTTATTATTTATTATTATTCACCAAAGAATATAGTACTTTTCGTGTTGAAAATATGTTGTGGAAAAAACACTTAAGCAAGTAAAATAGAGCTATTATGAATGCAATTTAATTTCATAATACTAGATAAATGTTTCACGTGATATTTACCATAGCCAAAGACATTAGAATAACTTTCTTGAAGTCCTAAATTGTTGTAAAATAAAAATACAATGCTCCAGACTTTATATTTAAAATAAGACTATTCAATACACCTTGCAGAAGTATTAACATTTCTAATAACAACTAAAATATATAAAATAACAACTTTGGGGGCTGGGGATTTAGCTCAGTGGTTCTGCCGCCTGCCCCGCAAGCTCAAGGACCGTAGTCCACCATGATACCAGAACAAAAAACAAAAGCCAAAAATACACACACACAAAAAAAAACTTTGATAAATCACAAGATTAGACAGAAGCTTGATGGTCCAATTTCTGTATTTAAGCAACTCCATAAACCCAGAGGAAAGACATCAGAAGAATCCACAAATCCAAAACCTTGGAAATAATACAGGAACAATGAAAAAGGATGGGGGGGGGGGCTTTTCAGTGGAAAGTATTTCTGCACAGTGGTATGGGGATGGACCTGTATTGTCCAAGGTACAAGTGTTTGGAGAAATACCTCAATTTTGTAGCCTCGAGTACTTGAGGGGCCATTGTTTCACCCAGTATTTGGTGCTTCAAAGAGAAATGTGACCTCACGTACCTGGTTAAATCCTTCCTTCCGGAGCTTTCCATTGCTGTTAGGATAGAGCATGATGCCCACATGACGTAGTCTCCGCCCACATGACGTCGTCTGTACCCACCTCTCCAGCCTCCATACTCTTTATCTTTGTTGCCTGTTTCTGTCTTCTCTCCACCTGTTTAACTCCTACTCTTTCTTCAAGTCTTGGTTAATGTATCATTTCCTCAGGAAATATACCTTGACACCTTAGTGTACTCACGTCAACACATCCACTGTGCCCTATAAGTCCTTCAAGGCATTTATCACAGTTTCAATTTACATAAATATGCGAGCAGTATTCCCTCTCTAGTATATGAGTATAAACAGCATGAAGACCAAAACAACCTCATTTTATTCAGTGCTTTTATTTCCAGTCCTTTTATTATGTAGCCTAAAACGAAAGAGAAGATCAGTTGGGGGTTTTTTGTTTGTTTATTTTGGTTGGGTGGTTTGTTTGTTTTGCTGAATGAATTCGTGCTTGGATATATTAACTAAAGTCTTTGCTGTCTTACATTTGATGGAATAGCCCAGGAATTGATACACCTCTACTCCTTAAACGATATAATTTATTCTTTAATAATTCATTTACAAGTACATTCAATTATTCCACAAATCTTGTCCTTCTATTTTCTGCCTCGCGTCTGCGTTTTGAATTGTACATAGAATAAGAAGGACATCAAATATATAGAGTTATTCTTGTTCAATACATTCATTTTCAGCTAGAAAATGAAGTCATATTTTTTATAATGCCACAAAGAATAGTGCAAGCTGATACTTGCAGGAAATGGCTAGTTGAAGGGGGGAAATGATAAGCAAAACCATTGAATTATAAGGAGCAAAAGTAAAATACTCATGCAGTTTACTAGCCTCAGTAAAAGAAAGATTTCAGTGAACTAGTGCTCATATTCACCTTTGGGCCATTTTGATTCATTAAATTTAACATATGGCATAAGATCGTGGCATCCACATTTAGTGTGTATTTCTCAATGTTTCTGAAACTATGGGCATGCTTACCCTCTACAGGTCTCACAGACATAACCAAAGCACTGCTGTAGGAGGAAGGCTCAACTTGGCAACTTTTCACTTTTCCTTGAGCCCTGATAAGCTATGACTCAGTGTAACATGACCCCTGAGGTTCCTGCACTTTGAAATCTTGTTTCTTCCTCCCTAAAACTTATGCCCTTAAGATTTGGGCAGAACTCAGTATGTCCTCCCACTGAATGTGCCTTTCTCATTTTTCATGACTGCTTCTATGGGTCCATGGCTCTGAGAATGGGAGAAAGCTACCTAAGGAACAGAGATTAGCAATGACCCTACTCTAGCACCAAGCTTCTCACCTGCTGCTGCCATTTCCTGTCTTCCTGATCACCACCAGTTATCCTCGTGGAAATTCCACTAGATCTGAGCAAAGCTAGCCTCCCCATACAAACCATAAATAATAATGAGGGTTACCTGTTACTTTTAAAATATGCACATGAATGAATGCAATTGGTAAGACAGACTTCTAATCTCAAAATCACATTGAATTATGAATTCTTTGCATTAGAAATAATTTTATGAGCATATCTTCCTGATATGACTAGTGTATGAATAAACTATGAAATATCTGCAATTCCCAGTAATCCAACCTGTTAGTAAATTCCTCTAATTATCATGAGCTCACTGCTTACAAGGTAAAAAATCTATTTTTACATAATACTGAGTGTCAACAAATGTCTTTGTTTTTAAAACTCAAATCTGTCCATTTCTTAATGGTAATTAATGGGACTAGTTATATTTAAGCTTTTCAATATTTCTGTATTAATTTGAAGATAGTAATCCTGCCCAATTCAATTTTCTTCTTCTATACAACGTAAAGGAACCAAAATCTTATTTTATCATCTTTGCATCTTGGTGCCACAGGCCCACTAAGCATTGTAGTTGTTGGCATTTTAGAGTAATGTAATATTAACTGAAGTGGCTATTTTTGTTCTAAAGTAATTTTGTCCTTGTCTTTGTATATTTGAAAAACTTTTAGAACAATTTTTGAATTTGTAGAAAAGAATGAAGTAAAGCACTGATTTCCTCCCACAATTCCCTCTTATTATGAAATCCAACGAAAGTAGAAACTTACACAACACTTGTTTTAATAAATACTCAAATGTAATCTATCACTATTCTTCCAGTGCCTCGGTTTTAGCAAGGATATTATTCTACAAAAATATATTATTTATGTCTATCTGAATGATTTCATATGTGTTTTACAACTTTTTATATTGCAAGAAGAAAATATGGTCCTTATAGTTTTAGAAATATACAGGAATGTATCACTGCCGTTCTCCTTTAAAACTGTAGACACTATTACAACACCGGGAATTTAGCTCTTGTTTTTCCTTTTTTTTTTTTTTTTTTGGTTTCGGGCATCAAACACCAGACCTTCTGCTTGCAAGGCAGGTGGTGGCACCACTGAGCTAAATCCCTGTCATCCCATGTTTAATTTTCATGTGTATGGAAATGCTTGCATGCATTTTAATATAATCATGTTATTTTCCACGTCTTTTTTTAAAAAAAAGATTTTCTATGAATACAGAAGGTATACAGCTGGTATATTGTATTGAAATTATTTCTTATTATTGGACATTTTAAAATGGTTTATAAATGTTCCTTATATGACGTCAACGAAGCTGCAAATTATTTATACTGCAATTTGACTTTTTGCTTGCTGATTTAAAAGACAAATATTTTAAAGTCATTGAAATATATTTGTATATAATTGAAGGTCAATTACCTTTCATGTTTTTCTCCTAGTTAATGTTTTCATTCATAATTTTTCTTTTCTTCCCAGGCTAAGAAACAAAGAATACACACAAAAGACACTCTTATCTCTGTAATAAAGTAAAAAAAAATTGATTTGTAAAACTTACTGTACATGGATAGCTACAGTAGTCTTCCTAATATGCATTTTTGAGTAATATAGATTTCTCCTAGAACAGCACCAGCTCTGTGTCATATACACATTGACATTCGTGTGAGAAACACCTGCTATTTTCTCTTTTCTCAACTCACCAATCAAGTAATTATGGAAATTTTGCCCCTTTGTAGAAAAATTAAGAATGAGGAATAAGTCTTTGCTTTCCAAAATCTGAACATTTTCATTTGTAAGTCTTACAAGGCCTTGGGCTTCATTGACTGCTATAGATATGTGTATATGTGTGTATGTAAATATGTAAACAGGTACACATTTAGATATATAGTAATAGACACTAAATTCATGAAAATAATTATTAGGAAGCTTTTAAAAGATACAAACTATGCAACTGAAATATGTGTTCAAGAACAAAAACCATGTTAAAAGGACTTAGTCAATGGCCTCATCTCTTGGTACTGTCTTACTCAAAAATTGAAGGTTATTGAAATGTGTTTGATTTTATAAAATTATTGGTTACAGTTTGGTCATGCAGTGCTAGTAGTACTGCTCCAGAGTTAGCAGCTAGAAGATTTCTAGTTGAATAAATCTAAATTTAAAAAATGATCTCCATTCTCTTTATCATTTATCTAAAGTCATAGAGAATTTTGAAATTTATTTTATGAACATCAGGGTACCTTACCCTTATTATAATATGTTAATTCCAATGTTATAAAGTATTATTATTTTCATGGCAAGAATAATTCTCGTAATTCTTCTGATTGTTTTAGAATATATAAATACTTCCTCTAGCTACAGATTGGCATTATGCTTTTATTTCCTAATAAAGAAATGTTGAGAACAGGATTGTGCTAGAAACACAGAAATTTCATTTATATAAAGTTCAAGTAATTTGTTTCATTTGATTGCAAATAAGATGATTTTGCCACAAATTAATGTTAATTAAGAATTAAGTTAAAACTTTACAGATGTTTAGATGACAAAAGAATGGAATTATAGATTGTAGCTAAACATTTTATCATTTGCGTTTAAATACTCTCTTTTTCATGAGAGAAGTCACATTATTTCAGCCTGTGTTAATTTTTACACTAGAAGGAATTAAGTCGTATGGTCCTACTTTGCTATTACATTCTTAATTAAGCTTTTGGTAGAATATAAGGAGTGGCTTCCTTGTTTCTAGATCTTGTACAATTAGGTGCCATTCTCAGGCCAATTCAGGCCTTTTGTGCCTCACCAGCAACTGACCCCCAACTTCTCCATCAAAACCCCCAAGAGGACTTCCTTGAGCAGAGAAGTCTAGCTTATGAATATGCGCGTGCTCATAAACTAGAACTTTTGTAATCTAAATCTCCACTGTATATTTTTACATCATTTTCTCATGCAGGTTCATAAAGTGGATGGAGCAAAGCTGTACTGGTTTAGTTTGAGGTTCTTCATCTCTAGCTTCTATAGCAATGCAAGATATTCTGAAGTTTTGTATGCATGTCTGTGTATTTATTGATATTATCTGATTTCACTTTAGCCAGGTGGGTTACCCTGCAGCAGAATTTCTGCACCTCTTTGTCCAGCCAAGCACAACAGCGTGCTGGCCTGACAGCATTGATTTCTCCTGTTCTCAATGTGGCCTGGTGGGAGAAGGAGGACTCGTAGCTGTTGACAGCCAGGAAAGCCTCACTCTGGCTTACCACAAATACTATTTTCTGTGTTACATCCTTAGCAAAGCTAGAAGATGCTGCTGCCAAGTACAGTAAAGTTTTACCAAGCTTTCCCAAACAACGAACATAAATTTGTATCCATTTTCTAGTTGTCTCACAAATACGAAGTAGAGTTGACTCTTTTAGAACTCTGCTTTTATTTTACATTTTTATTTTCTTTATTAGAACACGTTTGTAGCACATCACGAGTATGAATATTAGGGGGAGTTCGAGCCTGTACATAACACATCTTCATTCCTCTTCTTTTTGTCCCTTCATGACCCCCTCTCTCCCTGCTTCCTCCGACTCTTGATCCCCACTCCCATTTACAAAGTTCTATTGCCACTTTTTTCTTCAATTCTTTCTTTTCTCCCCTTCCTTTCCCTTTCTTTCCCTCTAGCAATCTCTTGTTCCTCTTCCCCTTTAAGAAAGATCTTCCTACTTCTTAGTATTTGTCTTTTATTTTTCTCTTTTTTTACATTTTGAGTTTCTTATATAAGAAAATCCATGAAATATTTAAGCTTATGTGTCTGATTTATTTCACTTAACATTATGGTCTCAAGGTGTATCCATTTGCCTATGAATGCTTCAAGTTTATCTTTCTTTGTGGCAGAATAGTACTCTATTGTACGTAATATTGTACGTAAATACCACATTTTCTTTATCCACTCATCCATTGATGGAAATATAGGCAGTTTCCAAGATTTATCTACTATAAATTGTGCTGCTTTCAACATGAGTAAAATAGACACTTCTCAGAAGAACAAATGGCTAACAAATACATGAAAAATTGCTCAACATTGCTGGCCATTAGTGATATGCAAATTAAAACAATATTAAGATCCCATCATACTCCAGAAAGAATGGCTATGCTCAAGAAATCATACAATAGCAAATGCTGTTGGGGCTGTGGGGGGAAAGGAACCCTTCTACACTGATGGTGAAAATGTAAACAAGGATAATCACTACGAAAATTGTGTATGGAGCTTCCTCAAAAAACTAAAGCTAGAAATTACATTTGACTCACCTATTGCCTTTCGACAGCTGACTTTTTAAAGATAGGACTTTTGAAAATCTTCAGATTTGTAAATATCAGTATACTATGTGACTTACTTTAATAAGATGCAATTAAATATGAATAAAAAATTAAGCACTTGTTGAGTAAACAGAGGAGTAAAACTAGTTATGAAGCTATTAAAATGAATTCTCTCTGAAAATCAACAAAACAGTATAATAAATATCTCTCTCTCCCCTTCTCTGTCACATACCCACATACAGATACACACACAAACACACACACACACACACTCTTTCATAAAGAGCAAACCTCAGTATCAAATGGAACATTTCACTTCTGAATTTATCCAAGTTTTTTCTGTTTTTCTACCTACAATTTTCTCAGATTTATAGTTTTTAATCTCTTATTTATTTCCTTTTCTCTTCCCAGAATTAACAGTCTGCTTTCTTTTTCACATGCTTTGCTCGTGTACAAAAGTTTTATCACTACCTAAGTTTTTTCACATAGGATGGACACTAGAAAACTGTTAACAAAAAGTTATTAATTAGTCAGCTAGTCTCTGTCCTTATTTGTAATTCTTTTTTTTCATTAAGTTTATTGGTAAATTTTAGGTATACAATATGATAGCATTCATTATTGGGAATTTGTACCTTTACATAATATATTTTGTATTTTTTCCCCATTCCCCTGCCTTTCCTTCAACTCCTCCACCCCTCCCTATTTGTTGAGGGTTAAATCAAAAGTATGTCTTAACAAAATAAATGTGTCATGGTTTTTCAAATATGCTAAAAAAAATGTTGTGTTAACTCCTCCAATGCAAAAAAAAAAAAATCTATTGTTCTGAATTTTCTTAAAGGTAACATTTTACCTATGCATGAAAGCAGAAATACTATCTCTTATGTTGCCTGGAGATTCAGCTGTTGCTGCTAAGTTAAGCTATATTTATAAAGAAAAATTAGAAATTCTTCTTTATTGTATATGCTAGTGAATTTACTAATGAGATAATAGAATAAAGTGTCCTCTAGGGGTGAAATGAAAGAGCATTCCATATGCCAATCTATTTATCTTGCCAGTCTACCTCTGATCACACTCTACCCTCTGTCTACAGATTTGTTTTTTTATGCAGGTCAAATTACCTCCTATTTTATTATCTCCTCACTCTGGCAGGAGGTAGTCCTCTGATTCAACAATCGGGCTGTCACTATCCACCTGCCCTTTAACACTGTCCCTTCAGACACCCGTACAAAAGGCAATTTTTAACTGATCTTAGTCCCAGAGGGCAAAACATCTACATGGGTTTTATCTACATCACCAAGAAACCACCTTTTTCTTTCACATGTGGATACAAAACTGCCAAAAGATTTTCACATTATTAATTACTTGATACAGATTTCTAACAAAGGAAAATGAAATGATAATAATTTAACTTGTACTTAAGCAGTTGATCTTAAGTTAAATCAAACAAAAATTTTTCCATCTGATTTTCATTAATTTTGAGTGTTTTATATTCTAGAAATATCAATACCTCTTTGCTTTCTAGAGTTAATAGGCACCATATAATGCCCATATGTATTGCTAAAGTAGTTAATGATTTGCAAAACATTTGTGTACTTAAAATCCATCAAAGCCTTTTTAAGATTATGTCTAATACTCAACCCCTGTTTATAAACATAGCATTCGTTTTTGCTTATTTTAACATAGAAGCCACAGTAATGTAATACATATATTTTTTTCAAAGGCAGGGTCTGTACCTGTAACAGTAAAAATAGTTATTATTCATTACTTAGTGAATTAGGAAATTATTAAGCATTAATAAAAGTTGTCAGGTCTTTAGTGGATCCCTCATGTAAGTATTGTTTTCTTAATTTACAACATGCAGCAATGGTATTTAGAGACCTTGATTGCATAATTCCAAGTGACTCAACCTCAGAGTAGAGCACGAATTGGAATCTAGATATATTTTGATGCAAAGTCAATTGCTCTTCTATTTTTTTTATAATGTCAATTGCCCATTTGTATCATTTTTGGAGCCAAAAGAAAATGTGTCACATGTCTCATTTGTGACGACTTCCAAAATCCAAACAATTCAGTCTCTTGCTTAACTCTCTTGCTCATCACAAAACTAAGGTTTTGCCCAACAGATTGCCTGCTGGCAGGACTCAAAGGATGAGCAGTTCTCTGCCTTGAAGAAGATCACAGATTCTTACAGTCTACATAGATCTTCATCCACCTCCCCATCATCTCAGGTGACTCACCAGGCCATCCTGTCCCTTTACAGTGATAGCAGAGAAGGAACCACTTTCTCGTGACATAAACATGGCACTGTTCATTGTAAAATGTTTCTCAAATAAACATTACAGGAACACGAGAAAAGGACCCCACCAACTCTGCACAACTTCTTCTTCCTTCTCCATGTCTCTCCTAATTTTGTACATGAAGTGCTTAATCAGCATCTTCTTTGTCCTCATCACTTTCTAAGTGCTAAGGGTGATAAGTAGAGAACACAGAACAATAAAGGTGAAAACTAGGGCTGTGCAAGGCAAAAGCAGACGTCAGTTCTCAGATCCTACCTTGAGCACATACTGATTTGCTAGGGCTGCTAGTACAGAAATGTCAGAGACTGGGTGCCCTTAAACTACAGAAATGTATTTTCTCACACTTCCAACAGCTGGAAGCACAGCAGCATGGTTTCAGGAGGCTGTGGGTTTTTCCTGAGGCATCTCTTCTTGATTTGCGGTTGGGCACCTTCTGTCTGTGTCTTCACATGGCCTTTCCTTTATGTGTGCATCCTTGGAGTCTCTGTCTTCTTACAGGATCATGTTCTTACTACTTTAGGGCTCCACCCTTATTGCCTTACTTAACCTCGATGACCTCTTTGGAGCCCCTGTCTCAATACGGTATCACTTGGGTTAGGCTTTCAATGTAGGAATCTGAGGGGAACACAATTCGGATATTTCAGTCAGAGGTTCAAATCCCAAGACAGCTGTTTCCTGATTGTCCCAACACTGGTTGGTTTTCTTAACCACTGTGTTTTATTCCTTATCCTGTAAAATAGGGACAATAAGAATACTTGCCTCCTATGGTTTTTGAATATCCATTTAATTGTCAAGCTGAAATCCAAATTGCCTATTAGTGGTAGATGAATATTTTAAAATATGATTTTACTCTTCTTTCTTCTCTCCATGCAGTAACACACAAATTGTGAAAATAAGATATAAAACAAAAGATGGAGGAATAAAATATTTTAAGAAGTATTATTATACACTAGTTTTTCTTAATTATAATAACGTGTATTATATAATTAATTGTGTGGAGAGACCCCACACAGAGAAAAACAGTTTATTAGAGTCCTAAATGTGTAACCTAATTCATTCTTTCCATAAATCTTCACGCAGCACTAGTTACGTGGCAGGAAATAGCCCAGCACTTGGAGACAGTAGAGGAAAACTTGCTATTCTCGGGAAGCTTACTTTCTAGAATGGACACGTGTTGCCTTCACATTTATCATTTATTTCAGAAATTGGGTGCAATAAGACATTTCCCATAGGGGAAAAAATGACTTACATCACATGGCCAGAAAAGTCCCTAGACACGATACTGACTCTGAGGTCTGTGGAGCTGGCAACCTCCAGGGCCCTCCCCACCCCTGAGATGCGATCTGATCCCGAGCCCCCTCCCCTGCAGCCCGGGAGGAGGGACCTCGGGCCACTGGGCCGGGCCAGGTAGCTCGAGCCCGGGCCGTGCGAGCCGCCGGTCCTGTCTCCGAGCCGCCGCCCGGGTCCCCGTTCAGAGGTCGCCCCGAGTGCGTGCTAGTAACTGTGGCTTTGGCGGGGTGTCCCCGGCCCACGTCAGCTGTTTGACAGCCTCGCATCAAATCAGAGGGCAGCGCTGGCCGGGAGCCCCCGCGCGACACCCGGAGCTCCTGCGGATTAGAACTCGCCTCTCCTGGCTCCTCCCTCCGGTCCCATTTAAATCTCCCACTGCCTTTGGGAAAAAGTTAGCACTGGGCTCCGTTTCTGCATTGCTGTCTTCCACTGCAAGATGGTAAGTGAGGACTTGGCGTCAGCAAGTCCCTGGCAAAACTGGGGCGCTCTGAATCTTTACCTTTGGAGTTTGTGCCGCAGTAGGAGCAAGATTGTTTTGCTCTCTGCCAATTAAAAACGGGTCTTCTCCGGGGCTCTCTGGCCCTTCCTCTCTACTCCCCTGCACTCCATCTCCTTCTCTTCCTCCTTCCCTCTGTTATTTCTCCATTATTTCTACTCTATTTTCTCCCTAACTTCCCTCTCCACCTGCACTCACTTCTCATCCCACCTCTTCCTCTAGATTATGCACATATTTGCAAACATTTGGACTTGAACTACTTTCAGTGTGTCTGGGTTTGTTTTCCTCTCAGGTGTCAATTGCATAATAGCTTAGCACTGATTCCAATAATAACCCCAGGGGAGGAGTTTGCAAACACACTTTTAGAATAAAAGAAAATAGCACTTGATAAACGTTTGGCTGGATTTCTTGGGTCTGCAGGGCCCCAGCTTCGCTTGCTTTAGAGCTGAAATTTTTTTCTAAACTTAAGTCTGAGAACATTGACAAAATGTAACTTCTCAATTTTTTTTTCTTCTTATTATTTGTTTCCTCTGTATTTATGTTATGCCCAAGAAAGTTCTCAAGTCAAAAAAAAGACTTGTAAGTGATTAAAAACTGCTTGTCCAATCCTGAATTAAGTGAGTTTTACCGGATTAAACATTGACAAATAATTTTAAAAAGGATGTACAAATTAACTCAGGAAGACTGTGTCCCTGCCCCTGTCTGGAAAATTGGAAAGATTGCATGTTTGGGGTGGGAGGAATGGAGGGCAAGAGGACATCCATTGGGTCAGAACACAGTGGAAAATACACGCAGACATTTAGTGGTGACAAGACAACTGTGCAACGGCATCAAGCCCTGGTGATGGACAGAACTAGAGCTTATTATTGGTGAGGTTTGACTTCTTTAATGCTTTGATTAGATGTTTACTTGAAGTGATACTATGCTCCTATGTTAGAATGGAAGGAAAATTTATATTTGTGGGACAGTTATATACATATATAGAGGCATGCAAATACATATATAAGTATTACGGTAGATAGATAGATAGATAGATAGATAGATAGATAGATAGATAGATCTGCACTCATATAACCATAAGACCAAGCAACAACATGTTAGATTGGAGGCAAAAGGTATACAGGAATAAGGCAACTATGTGACTCAGTAGTCAAACTAAGAAGTACTTTATAAGATGTTGTGTCTTGTCCATTTTATCCTTTGAAGTCTGAATTCTTTGTCCTGTCCATTTTATCCTTTGAAGTCTGGATTCTTTTCAATTAAGATATTTGCCAGAGAGAACCAAATAGTTCATATATCTTTGCATCAATAGTTGGAATTTCTTCTGTTCAATTGCTGAGTAGCTTACTAGATGAGCTAGACATTGCAACAGGAAATACCTGATGTCTACACATTTGATCTATCCAGTACTTGTCTGCTTTTTGCTCAAAAGGCCCAAGGAAAGTACTGGATAAGGCAAGAAGCTGAGTCCTTTGTAGTCAGTACAATTAAACAATTGAAATTTAAACTGGATCTATACCTAACACGTTCACTACTTTTTGGTTCACTGCATATAATTTTTGTATGTTCTCCCCACCCTTTTTCCCCTCAAATCCCCATCACCACATCTCCTGGAACCCCTCCTTCCACTCCTTATACTGAATTCCACAGAACACCATTTTGCCTTGCCAAGACCAGTATTTTTCAGGAGGCCAAAACTATAATTGTCCGTATCCCACTGCAACGTCAAAATCTAGTGTTGACGTTTCCACGGAGACTTGGGTCTCTTTCTGGACTGCTGGTCTCCTGGACAACAGTGAGCCCCAACAAGCACCACAGGCACGGGGTAAGTTCTGCTTCTCTGCTTTCCTGATAGAGCTAGAGCCCTTTTCTAGAGCCATGGCTGCAAAGCATCATGGGCTAGGACTCTATAGAAAAGGGATGGTAGAGAAAATTTAAGCCCCCACATTTGTTCTGTTTCAGCCATGAAACTTAGCAATTTTTACTTGCCAAGTAGTGAAATTGGGGTTAGTCCTTTTACTTGCTGGACAATATATATTTCTCCCTATATTTTATAGTTTTTAAAGATTCTCAATTTATTGAGAGTTTGGTCTGGTTTAAAGTTTTATGAAGTACATTCTAGTAAGAAGCGTTTGTTGTCAAGATGGCAGTTGGAACATTTCTTTTGGAATTCAACAAAGTTTCCCTGAGTATAGAAGAAGAGCAAGAAGGAACAACTTAATTTTTTATTTCACAGAGAAAATTCTGTGGAAATAACTATTCTCTTTTATGTACAAAAAGGACTTTAACATTGAAAGAGAAAAATAAAGAAAATTATACGCAACATTAATTTTGAACCTGGAGCTTGGTGGACAATCCTTATAAATATTAAGGGAATACTGTATGACATTCAATTTTCTGTAAAATAAAACTCACAAATACCACAAAATTAAATATCTGCACTATTATCCAATGTGCCACATGATTTGGGGAGAAAGATTAAGAAAAGCAAAAACTCAAAAATTTTGAAACACCCTTATATGTCAGGGAAGTTGTTCAGTTTTAATGCTGTACTATGAGCAACAGCGAAAACAGAATGCTCAGTGAAATGAAACCAACTCTATACAATTTTATTCCTGTTTCATTACTCATCAGTTCCTTATGAAAAAAATATTTCAGTGATAGCAATTTCAGTAGAGCGGGACAAGAGTCAGAATGATGGTAAATGAATGAAAAATTCAACAACATTAGCATACCCAAACAATTTTGATTGATAAGTATAGTTTGCTGTCAAATATGGGGAAAAAACACTCTAAAATCTTATAAAAATGTACAGACAAAAACAGTTGAAACATAAAAGGTGTAGGTACAGTGTTGAAATGTTCATCAAGGCCCTCAGAGAAGCAAGGTGCAAATTATTTTAAAGTAGAAGGTGCTATCACCTAGAATTCTGAATAAATAAGGTCCACCCAATTTAACAGGCTCACACACAGAAAGAGAAATGGTAGCATCCCACAATAGGATTAATTATAAAGCCAAACCCTCTATTATGAAGCATTAAATCTTTAGAAAGTAGAATACAAATTAGAAAAAAATATTAGAATCAAAATATTTTACTTCATAGAACAGTAGAGACAATAAATATTTGAATGATTTAATGATTCAGATGCAATGATTTTATTGATTCAGATGCAATGATTTTATTAATTCAGCCAGCAGGACTATACATATCAGAGGAAAATGTGACTAGTTACCTTCTAAAAAATTCACCTCTTCAACCATGTTGACATATTTTTGTGAGCCCTTGCTTGCTTTCCTATTCTGAAAGCTTTACATATTTTGTTTTCCTGCGTGGAAGAAATAACTATTTCAAGAAAGATAATTGCACCTATTGGACTTGGGAAATCGGCTGATAAATTTATTGTACACAGATAAACAGTGTGTTTTCCCTGCTGCTCATTTCGTGTGTCCACATAGAATCGGCCCGTGACCTGAGTTTCCCGGCTCTGGATTCCTGCTCATGGGAAGAAACGCAACTTTCCTCGCAGCTGTACCGCAACAAGCAGGTATGTGTTCAAGGGAACACCGAGACTGCTCTCTGCTGTGCCTTCCCTTCACTTCATGTTATCTCTTTTCCTCCTTTAAATTTCATGTTCACATAGGTTAGAATCCAAAAGTAAATATCTGTCCAGAGAAAGATAAGGTTAGGTGCACAATGTCAGACAAAACACCCCAGCAGTAACACTCTTAGAAAAGCACCTGCCATCGAACTGCTTTTTCACATTTTAGCTATATGACCTGCTGAATCCTCCTTTTCCTCATTGATGAAACTGGAATATTCACGAGATATATCACAAAGGGTTGATGTGAAGACCAAACGATATCCTGAGGGTCATAATATTTTTAAATGATGAACATAAGTAATCACTGCAGGAAGGGGGGATGAGTATAAAAGTGATTTTGAAGATTGCTTCATTTTTTGTGTTTTGTTTGTTGTGGCTCCTGAAGAGTAATTTAATATAGCGGACATGTAGGCACCCACAGCTTTTTTATTCCTCTTAAATATGTATGGAAGGCATCCAACCAAACCTTTATGAACAGCATTTTCTATATTTAAACAGTTACATTCAGCTCATTTCTCTTCATACCTACCTGACTCCCTTGTGGTTTCAACTTTAAAAGTCATTTAATCTCTTCAAACACTTTGTAATGAATGAAAAAATTCAGAGCACAAAATTGAACAGTCATGTGGTAGAAGGGGTGTAGACTTTATTTAGGTCTCTGTGAAAGAGGACTCCCTGAAATTCTGTTCAGAAAACAAACAGAATAATCAAATTTAAGAAGGTTGAGGAGCAGTGGCATTATGATAAGCTTACTAAGTCAATAGAGTGTAGCGGCCTTCACCATTGTCTGCTTTTTACAGCTCCAAGATACTCTGATACAGAAGGAAGAAGAACTCGCTAGGCTACACGAAGAGAATAATCACCTCAGACAATATCTGAATTCTACTTTGGTTAAATGTCTTGAAGAAAAGGCCAAGGTGTGTAACAATCTCTTTTATAAGATCAAGGCAGAGATGTGAGAAAGGAGACCATTTACAAAAAAACTCTTTCATTAAGTACAAGAAGTGCATTAAGCAGAGCGTCTTGATGTATGTTAATAAATGGATCATTTTTTTATTAAGGAAATATATAATGTTCACAAGAGAGTGTACATATCATTTCTTAGAAATGTCTAGATTGTACCAGTTAGCCAGGCACTGTTAAAGGGAATTCTTGAAGAAGCAAAAGCTAATCCAAGGAAGTATTGAGACAAGAGACATTAATCAAAAGGAGAGTTAAATACCTGGAATACTGAGGTAGAAGTAGGTATGAAAAAAAGTCAGTTGTTTTAGGTATCTACCTGACTTTAGATAAGTCATTCTCATTGAGGGCCTCCATTAACTTTATGTGTAAATGGATGGGGCAAAAGATATGATAAGAATCTCTCTTAGTCTGAAAGGCTATGAATCTGACAAGAGCTCAGGTACATTGACTATCTTGACTGGCAATTAGGTATACGCAATTACATTACCTGTCATTCATATTTTTCCTAAATTTTTAAATGAGTTATTTTCAACTTAAGGATGCATAGCTCAACTATAGTCTTCTTTTGTTCTTTTTCTTTTCTTTGGTTTTGCAAGTTTTCTGTGTTTGTGTGTGTGTTACTGGGGATGAAATGAAACCCAGGACCATTACACTGAGCCATATCCACAGGTCTTTTTAAATTTTTTCATTTTGAGACAGAGTCTTACAGAATCAATACATTACTCAATGTGGGGTAAAACTTGAAATACGTCTGCTTCATCCTCCCAGAATTTTGAGATTACAGATGTGTACCACCATGCCCAGCTGTTTCGCAAACTTTTTATTATATATTTTCTATTATGTTGATACTATTAATTTGCTTATCCATTTTTACTTTACTTCCAGTCAAACTACATTATCTGATACTTTGAATCTAAGTTGATACACTTACTAAACATAACAATTCAGACAAGACCTGAGATTTAATTCCTTTACAATCATTATTTTTTATAAAAAGGGAACTTGTCTTATAGTTCTTAGCCTGGACTCCTAATTCTAGCCACTATTCAATAAATGAAACTAAGTGTCATTAATTAGGTGGTTGTATATTTCTTGATCTCAATTTTTATAATATTTAGGAAAATATAATAATATAGCTCATGCTTTGCACATTAATGGACTCAACCAGGGAGTGTTGTATAGTGTTTAAATCAGAGGTTCTGCCTAGATCCAGTAGATGAGTATGGTTTAAATCTAAGCTGAGTGATCCTCAGCAAGTTACTAAGCTTTCTTGCCCTGGTTTCCTCATTAATGGAGGTTTTAGTAGCATCTACATGCAATGAAATGATGCATTTGATCAGTCCTTTAAAAATCATAATAAATGGTAGTTTATTTACTTATAAACAATAGTTTAATAAGTGATAATTGCTATTGTCGCCATCAGCAATACTATCTTTTCTTCCCTGAGCTGAAATGCTACAAACAACATCTCTTGATTTTACCTTTTCAAAATAGAGTAAAAAATCTGAATTAAAGTTTCTAGGCAACGAGTTATCATCTTGCATGGATTTTAATTCACAGGCACTAATCCAACCAGCTTTGCTTGTGCATGAAAAAATAAAATGTAACTAATTTTTCTAGGGCATCATAGTAGCTAGTAAATACTTGAAAGACTTGTAATTTTCAAATTCCACTCCTCTAGAAACTGCTTTCCTCCGAAGAGTTCTCCAAAGTATGTGGAAAATTCAGAAAGGGGAAGAGGAAACCTAAAGAGCAAAGATATTCTCCTGCTGAGACTCCCCATCCCAAAAATGCCAAGAGGAACCTCTCTAGCGAGTTTGCCAACTGTACAGAGCAACCTGGGCCTCCTGTGGATGCCTGGGTCCTCCAGACACTTGGGTTGAAAGACTTTAACACCATTGATGATGCCAGATCAGCTAACTGCAGTGCCCTCTCCACTCATCCTCAAGGAGCCACCAGTACATATTCCCACTTTCTGGGTGAAGCAGTTGATTATGAAAATGTCCCCAGAGACAATCTGCCCAATGACTATGAAGGTGCAAGAACAGCCCTGCTGCATAGCACTGCCAGCCAAGGGGAAGATCTTCACTACTTTTCTCAACTTTCACATGCCCCAGGGAGGGTCCAAATGCTTCCTTATCACAATGTGGATGTGGCACCCAACAAGACAGAGATGGCCTTTTCCACATCCCTGAGCCCTCACTGCAATGTGAAAACTCATTCCTTTCACCAGGGACAAGCGTTTGTGCGCAGAGATGAAGAGGGAGGCTGGAAGTTTACCTGGGTCCCTAAGCAATCTTAGTGACCCCAGCTGGTCACAGAGCACTGCCACAAACTCGGTTTACAAAGACCTCTCTTGCACTTGAATCTGTCTGTGTGGAACACTGAAGAGATCATCCAGATTCTCTCCTGCCATTTGGAAACTTACTCACAGTTATCTACTTAAATATGCCAGGAATGGCTTTCAAGAATTTATAAGGAGAGGTATCTGCTCTTCTTTCACCTAAATTTGATTTGTTTACACACCAATAACTACAGTGGACTTCTTCTCTTGGCCTTATACTTGAAACAATAGTTTCCAATCATTGGTAGATTTCAAATTTTAGTTTTACTTTTCCAGTTACAACCAGCTTAACAGCTTTTCTTCATTCATCAAGCAATTTAATATTCATAGTCCTTTTATTTTCCTTCCTTTTCTGTTCCTCTATCTTGCTGAATATTGCCTGGTTTGGTTCAAGTTCTTGCTACTGAGTGCTCAAATAGCTGGGGTAGGGTAGACGTAAGTGTCTGCTCATCAACACTACAGAAGACGTAATGTGGACATGAATGCCCCTATGTCCAGGGCAGTTCACACAGGTGAATGTCCCATGACGGCATGGGCAAAATATCTCTTAAAACAACCGTAACTTCACTAAAGAGAAATGTCATTGATAAATTACGAAAGTTACTTTAGAAATGCCCCATTGTATATCAGCTTCTACTGGCATCTGACATTTTTTTTATTTAATCAAAATGGCTCAAATAGGAACATTTTTGAGAAACAGTCACCATCTTAATCTACATAGATACTGTCTGACAAACTGTTATTCCTGGAAGCATAGTCTAGTGTAGCTCTGCATTATCTTATTCATTTGATCATCTATGCCTCCATTCATCATCTTTCCGGACATATCTATAGAACACCTCATATTTATACTCTGTGCCAGGTACTGTGATATGGGAAGGGGATAACCTATGAGCGATTTAGACTCTGCCCACACTCATGAAATTTGAGCTGTTTCTGTGCTCTTCACCTTAAGAAAGCTACTTCCCTTGTGTGAAAGTTCAGTTTTCCTAGATGAATGCGGCATGCGGATGAGATGATTGGTTGGTCACATTCTATGACTGTAGACTGGATCGTATCAGCTTCACTCCAGTGTAGGAACTCTAGGCTGCTCTCCCCCTTTGTTTTGCTAAGAGCTACAGCTACTATGTAGGGTGAACTTTACATACAATATTTTAAAAATGAGCCATTTGTAGTTAACATTAGAAATCATCTCTTACTACGGCATTCTTTTTGCTACTAGGAGCCCATTTTCTAGGTGAGTTCAGTCTGAGAGTAACTTGCATCTGAAATAGATATATATTAATTTTCAAGTGAGTATGCATAGATTGAAAGCAACTATTGCTATCAAAGGCTCTTCCTTTTCCAAATTTAACAAAAGTGTATTCTTAATGTTCTTGCTAGTCTTTCTTTCCCCTCCCTCAAGCTCCCTACGGTTCCCAACAGAAATTACACATCAAAGGTGTGCTCCTATGTTTCTCAGACCAACTTCAGTTAAGGATGAAGCCAAGCATGCTGAACTCCACTCCCATGTTTATCTTTCCCATTTCCTCTCACCGCACCTCACACGGTTGATATTTCATATGTGTGTTGCTTGGAATTCTAAGAAAGACATTCCTTTTTGTTGTTGTTGTTTTTGCTGTTGGTAGTTTCTTTACTTGGTCATGCAAACAAAGCATGTATTTAAAAAGATTGTTTTACTAGTCAGTTCTCTTTATAATTCGTGAAGGAAAATTAAAAATAGTAGTTAATATTATTCTCTGGAGTATTTTCATGGCTTGGGAACAGTTAAAACCACATTCTATTTTCTCAACAAAAATCAAAAGAGTGCCTTTTACAGTCTAGTATCTGTGGCCCTGGTAGGTGAAACTTTTCTCTTTTTAGAAAAGCAAATTGAAGAATTAGAATTAGTTGTAGTGTACTACACTAGGAATTGAGTAAACAACATAACAATTTTGAAAGGATAAAAATGAAGCTGTAAAACAAAATCGATTAACATGTTTATTTTGCATTTTTATATGCCACATTATGTGTTAAGCATCATGAGGATGTATCCAGGTTTAGCTCAGTGCATTTAGTACATGAAACAAAGCCACATAAAATATCACAGCTTTTGAGAGCTTTTATTTTTTATTTTTTATTTTTTTTGGTACTGGGGATCGAACTCGGGTCCTTAGCTTGCGAGGCAGGCGGTAGAACCACTGAGCTAAATCCCCGGCCCTGAGAGCTTTTAAATAAAACTTGGTCTCAGACTGCTTTAAAGAAATAGAACATTCATGAAGCAATTGTGACAATTTGTTCTGGCTTGTGTCATAAAGCACAGCATGGAATAAAATTAGTACACATTCTTGCAATCATATCTACAAACATTTAGTATTTGTTTGAATCATGTATAGAATATTATTTTGTTGCTATTCCAGAAATTAGAACTTTCTTCCATCTGAGTATACCTTCTACCATTTATGATTTTTTTCATTCTTCTCCAGTAATATTTTATTACACTAAAGTGGGAAATAAAAACTAAATGCTTTTTTGACTATGATAAATATTTTTATATTGTGCATAACATTTTCTAATAATACATTTTCTCCTCTCTGGCATAACCATAATCTTATTTATTTGTACTTTCTGTATGTTATATATGGAGGCAATAATAACATCTTCAGCATTGAAGGCTTAAAGCTTCTTTCCCTTTCTGAGACACATTAATGAGTCTTTCAGACTTTACATTGCCTTAAGGGTCAGGTGCCTTAAGAGTAAACCATTCTCTTTGCCAACCTCATTTAAAGATTAGAAGACAGTATCAAGTTTTGAAATTTCATTTCCCATGTGCTCTAACCACTTGAAAACAAATTACTCTTGTACCTCACCAATATCTCAAAAACAGGGACAATTGGAAAGCCTCAGCTATCCACATGCCACTGAGTGAGTGGGATTATTTAATACTGCAGGATACTAAACTAGGATTTTGAAACATTTGAAAAAAAAAGAAACTACATATATCAAAAGAAAGGATTGCTAAACTTAATCCAATTCAAGAAAATAGAAAAATATTTCAGGCTTGACAAATTGATTCAACAACATTTATCTATATATCACAGGCACATCAGAAAGCATAGAGTTAGTAAACCCAGTGAGAAATTTTTATATATGTTACTTCCTGCCTGTGAAGTTAGACTATACAAATATGTATTTGTTTCAGCTTACCAAAAGATTAAATAGTCAATTCCTTTTTCTTATTTGCTTTTGTAAATTAAACCAAATAGATTTGGCCTGCAAGCTATAAATGTATGATATAATTATATTCCTTAATGCAGTTTTCATATTTTATCTGCATTTTGTTACATGAACATAAACATTCATTCCTATGTTGGATATTTTACAAATGTGAAATATAAGTTAACACTTAATATTTTCAATGGTGTGATTTATTTGTGATTTGTAATATTTTTAATTATATGAGTCAATTTTCCAATGATTTTATGACTAATAAAAATATGACAAAATTTATTTAATCCCCTGTTTGTCCCTTATTTCAGAAATAGTTTTCACTGAATGGAGCAATGAACAGAGGAAAAATTTTCTGTACTAATTTATGCTATAATTTTATGTCATAAAATATATACTTTCATTTTCAAATGTGTGAAATAGTAATATTAATAACTGAGCACTTGTATTCAATAGATATAGCCTTGCATTGAGTTCTACTGCTATATAAAAATTAAATACATGTCAAAACTAACTAAACTGTAGATGAGAGAAGTGTAATTTAAACTTGCTTAAGCAAAGTAAGGGAATATTTTGCGCTCATAATGGAAATCTGTATTTCAAGTATGGTTGAATATCTGTGCTCAGGCATGTTATAAAGAATCTAGTTTAGGATTTCATGGGAGTCTATGGTTGGGAGTCTTGAATTTTGATAAGATAGTATTTACCTCAAAAAAGCATGACAGAGACCAGCAAGGACAAACTCTGGGGGATAATGCAGATGGTATTTTGCACAGAGTAACCCATTTTGTGACATTCTCCATGTCTTTGACAATTGTAACCCCTCCCCAAGTGAGGAAATATGTCAGTTAAATGTTACAGTTATGCACGGAGAATTATGCACAGTGGAAGATATCTGCATCTGAGCATTATGAGCAGAATTTCTCTGAGACCAAGATCTTGACCATATATCTAAAAAGCCAAGATTAATATCAACAGAAAATGGTTTGTGACTTGCAAATCATCCCAATAACCCTTTTGTTAATATTCATAACTAACACTATTAATATTGTTTTAATACTCTTATTAAGACTATTAATGCTAATAACTAAGACTTTATTTTTTAAAAGGATATTTGAGGGTTTATCTTAGAATAAACTATACTTACAACTCACTCATTGTAAATAACCCTTAAATCTGGAGGTAGTCCATGCAGGTTGTCAGAAACATTTTATTGGAATGAGTTAGGTACCTTGATTTTCATTTGCTAAATGATAAAACTGGTCCTGTGTTTTATATATATTATGTGATAATAACTAGTTAAGGCCCAAAGAAACTTCTGGTACTAGTTGTAGGTCTAGTGTTCTCTCTACCATGACACATAATGACTATTTTGGGGTAAAATAAATACATTTGCAGTCCACTTGTTCTTATTGACTATTACAGGCCTCAGATATACAGCTTCTGAAAGTATGGAGGGGCCCTTAAACTTTTATCCTACTTTCTTTAGAGGTTTGTTCTAGGGCTCAAAACTCCCATTACCACTAACAGAGGGGGCACTTAATTCTTTTATGCATAGTGTTTCATTTTTGGAACAGCAAATAACATTGGAACATTGTCTTAGTTACTTTTTCTGTTGCTGAGACAAAATATTTGATGCCCAAAGTTCACAGAGGAAATGTTTATTTGGCTCACAGTTTGTAAGGTTTCAGTTCATAGCTGGCTGGCTCCAAGGCAGAGTGGCACATGGCAGTGGGGCATCACAGCAGAGAAACAGTCCATGGCAGGCAGAAGGCAGCAAGGCAGCAAATAGCAAGAGAATGAGCAATAAGCAACAACCCTCTTTTTGTCCCTTATATCTTATTCAGCCTACACACCCTTAGGGCAGATGGCACTCATACCCAGTGTGGGGGACACATAATCCTACTCAGACCTATGCCAAACCAATCAGTATACTGGTTTAGTAATCACACACCTTTGATCCCAGTATCACACTCTGCAGATCCATCCATCACTGAAAAGCCCCACCTATGACCACATGCGGCATTGGGGAACATCTAGATACAAGCCATAACAAACATAATAAAAGATTTTCTCCTCAAATTCTGTTCCTTCAATTTTTCTAGGTAACATAGAAGAATTCCCTGTGAAAATTTTTAAAAGGCTGCAACCTTCAGCCTAAATGGGTTAATCCTCCATCATTTCAAAGGACAACAATGTATAAATTGAATCCCACTTCCAAAAATTTAGGGTGAGGAGAGTAGGGAGTAAAGTATCATCACAAAAGTGATAAGGCTGTATAGTGGCATAACCTGTAATCTCAGCGCTCTGGGACACTGAGGCAGGACCATCTCAACTTTGTGCCCAGCACTGGAATCTTAGTTACTAAGTGAGAAAAATTAAAAGAGGGCAGTTATGTTCTCAGGATGAACGTAACTTTATCTCCAATACTGAAAAAACAAACCAACAAGGACAAAATTATGGTCAAAACTATTAATACACTTCTAAATGACAGAAAAAGATAAATTAAAAGGGAATAAATCGCTCTCCAAATTACTGCTACTGATGACAGTAAAGCCTTTCCAAAAGTGAAAGGGAATAATCATATTTGTAACACTGAGTCCCCTTAGCTTCATAAAGTGGGAGCAGTCTGTCCTCAGTCTTTGCAAATCAAGGGCTAAATGACATCTTTCAGGGACACAGCAGGTGTTTTGGGGGGATTTTTGTTTTTTTCCTCCTCCTCTCTATGCCAGGTTTGTTATCTGAAATAATAAGGTGTAGAAAGGGTGTTTCCAATTAATTTCTCATTTTAAAAGTATCTTTAAAACTAAGTGGCCAGCCCCTCTGGGATGCTCCTAGGTATCTCAGGAGCTTTCAGAAGGTATCATTCCCTCAGGGCCCTCTGGTTACAGTGAATCTGAAAGCAACAGAAGCTGTTTAATGAGTGCACTGCAAGAAGTCAGACCACTCCTTACAATCAGGCCAAAGACCAAAATACACCCTTCCGTTCATTTTGGTCTCCTGAGATTTGCCATCTCCCAGATGCCGAGTCAGCATCCTCCATCCCAGGCTCACAGGGAGTCATTCTGAGTGGAGGCGGGAAGTGGCAGCTGCACGGGATCGGGATCACCCTTTGTATGCACCCAGGTATCTGGGCCCCAATGGGAGTTGGAGGACACTATTGCCAGAGACAGCTTTTTCTTTCTTTGATTTAAAGGACTATATTAGGTCCCACCTAGTCCATCCTGTTGCCCTTACTCCAAATTTATACAATAATTTAATTACCATCCCGCTTTATTTGAAATGACAGAGGAGGAATTAGATGTGTTTTGAGTCATGCTATTGACGGCAATGGACGCAAAGGGGTTTAGGGGTCTAGATCAGCTCTCTGATGAATGAAAATAACTTCCTTCCAATCACCTTGGATGGAGGCGTGTAGAAGATGGTTAATATCTCTAGCAATTGTTAGGATTAATTCATGTCAGTAGATCAGAATACACACAGGATTGTCACTCCCTTGTCCCAGACAATAATGATACTAAGAATAAAGGACACTGTAGTCAGAAAGTGGGTGCCTAACCCTAATAGCCGCACAACCAGAAAAAAATTAACCTTTCTCAGTTTCAGTGCAATAACCTGTCCAATGATGATTTTTTTTAAAAAAAGTTTGCCTTACCTATCTGACAATATTGTTAAAGTTCTGTTTCCTCCAGGGTTGGGATACTGAGTTACATCTCCAGCCCTTTAGAGTCAGTGTTTTATCCTTATGGCTCAGCCTCCCACAGTGCTGCAATTACAATAATTTGTGACCACACCCAGCTATATAATCTTATAATTGCAAAATGCTATAAATATGATGAGTTACTGTCCTTTATCGTTAACTTTTACTCAGAGTAGGAACTCCATTTCTATTTACATTCTCAAGGAAAAAGCTTCATACATCATAAAATGCAGCATTTTCAAGTGTTATATTCATTTCTACTGATTCAATTCAATGAATGTTCACTATTTTCCTATTAAAGTTTGATCTTATGCTCTCAGGACAAGGGCTCATATCTTACAGGTTTGTGAGTAGAGCAAAACTAAGGGAGAATTCAGGATTTGTTAGAGACATTTATCAGATATGCAGTTAGAATTTTCACCAGTGCCATTCAGGTCTGTTATAAGAGGGAAAAAAGAAGAAGAAGTAAACAGGGGAAAGCATGGGGGCTACTTAGAGGATGGTGATTAGCCCAGCTGGCTGCAGAAGAAGAAAAAAGTAAAGTTGCAGAGTAACTTGGACTCCTACAATTACCACCCTTCAAGTTGAGGGAATTCCTGGGGTGGAGCCGACCCTGGAAGTGGCTGGTTTGAGGCATCCTAACTTCCCCTTACCCTGGCCATCTCCCAGGTCCTGAACAAGAGACTCAAGAGCAGATGTCTGGTCACCACCAGGTGGTGACCTGGTGAGGTGAAACTGGGATTGGAGGTTATGTGGTCAAGACAAAGCTTTATGGAGCTTCCTCAGGAGTCTAGAACTATACTCTGCAAGAATAATCTTATAATTTATTGTCCCAAATGTGATAGTTTTAGAAAGACAAACACTGAACTCTGCAAGAGTAGATATAATTTTAAATAACATCTAAGCCGGGATATATGTCCACAACATACTGTCTACCATCTCACCCAATCATGATACCCAGGAAAGCAGCAATTACACATAAGGAAAAGGTAAACTTCAGATATGTAGATATGTGATATATGTAGATATGTATGCAGGGAAAAGACAGAGAAGCAGAAGGTATGACCAGAACCAGCCTTCTGCCCTTTCTGAAGTCCCACTGGTGGATAAGAATCACTTGTGAGATTGTCTAATCAGTTAAAATATCAATGTTTAAAACTCAACTGAACTTAGATTCCTGCACACAGGTAATTGACTGTTTATGATACTTACCCTAAAATGGAAATGATAATCCAGCATAACTAGGTTGAAATCAGCCCAGGAGGCAAAAAAAGCCAGTTCATCCCAATTAATTTAAATCCCAATTAATGGTAGTCTCCCAATAAAACCCTCACAGGGGACTGTGCAGATTAAACTATGAATGGAGGAGAGAACCGTGGTGGGCTTTTTGAGATTCACTGGAGCCCATTTGTACCTAATAATCAAAATGTATAGCAAAATTTGAGTTACTGTGTGGCCATTCATCACAATATGCCATCCTGACTGGATTAAGAAACACCCAGCAAATTAGTAAACACAGTTCTGGGTGTGTCTGTGGAAGTAATTGGCAGGTTGGCCAGCAAACTGAGGAAGGAAAACCCACTCCATTTGTGGGTGGCACCAGACAATAGGCTTGTAGCCTGAATGGAATAGAAAAGGGAAAGAAGGAAGTTTGTGTATTTTCCAAGAACTCCAGCCAGCTTGAGCATGTCTTTTGCTGCTACTGCCTTTGAATGTGCTTTTCAGTTTCTTCAGCCTACAGTGCTGGCTCCTGGCAGTGGCTCTCAGGGAGCTTCCAGTCTTCCCTTGGACCAGAGCTGCATCCTTAACCCCTCTTGCTCTTTTGCTTCTGTCCTCTTTCACTGAGAAGCTACTGAATCCTCCAGCTCACCAGGGTGTGAATATGGCTGTAAACTCTCCAGCTTCCAATCCTGTGAACCTGCCAAACACCCTGGCACAATTATACATGTATTTTCTATCAGTTCTGTTCCTCTAGAGAATTCAAGCCAATTGCACCTCTCTTCAGCAATGATTAGATGCTTATTGGCAAGTTAAAAAAAATTAATGTATGAACCCTTAAAAAAGAAATTTAAAAATTGCCACAAATTACATTATTTAGCATATATACATTTGCACATTCTGTATTAGAAAAATATGCATTGAAACACATAATAAAATGTTATACAGATAAACAGGCATATATAAATTATGAAACAAATCTTATAATCATATTTTTCAAGAAATACAGTAACATTTTCCAGCCTATTAGATATTTTCTACAATACGATTTTAAATTATAGTATAGTCACTAGAGACATTTATAGCTGAGTGAATGCACATTGAGGCCATACTCTTAAGTGAAATAAACAAGACACACATGTGTAAATACCAAACAGTTTCTCTGGTGTGAAAAACTAAAAATGTAAATAAGAATCAAAATGTATAATTGCTAATGTGAAATAGGAAGAAAATGTCAAAAGGAATAAGGGAAGTGGGAGGGGAAGGGGAAAGGAAAGAAAGGAAAAGAAAAAATATGAGAAAAGGAAAAAAATGGAAACAAAGTTTTTGTAAATAGGGAGGAGTGGAGGGGGTGAATGGAAGGCAGGGGAAGGGGAAAAAATAAGAAACCAAGATATATCTTGTAAAGGTACAAGATCCTAATGATGACTGTAACTGTATTGTATACCTAAAACGTACCAATAAACTAAATGGAAAACAATTATAATATAGTCATCATGTGAGTGCATTATAACATATTTGACTAATTACTTCTCAGATGTGAAGGCTAATTTCAATTTCCCTTATTATATATAATGTAGCTATACATATTCTTTTGTATACATATTACCTCTAAGTCCTATAATTGCTAATCTTCTATTTCCACAATCAGTAAAGATATTTTCTTTTAAAATTTTAGTTTTCTTTTAAAACTCAAATTCTGATGGACATGGAAAATCTCAGGTACTGACTAGGAAGTTGAACTTAATAAAATGACTGCAATCAGTAGGAGTAAAATAGTGTTTTAGGGCAGGGGATTTAGCTCAGTGGTTTTGCTCCTGCTGTGCAAGTGCAAGGACCCGAGTTTGATCCCCGGTACCAAAAAAAACCCCACAAAAAACAAAACCAAATAAATAAAGTGTATTACTAAAAAAAATCCAGACCCTTAAATTATTTAGCTGATTTTGTGAATTAATATGAACCTTGAATTTTGAGTTCTGAATGGTTAATTTTGCAAATCACCTATACTACTTTTTTATTATAGAAGCAATCCACGCTCATTACTTTTATGGATTATATTTTATGGAATAATTTTATGGAATAATGTGTTAAAGAAAGTGGGAATTGCCTATATATTGTAAATAAAAGAGTGAGCTGACATATCAACATCACTTTTTTTCTGCTAAAAACTGTAATGTTTAAAAAGCAATGATTTTTATTATTTTAAATGCGTTGAAATTTATTTAGCATATCTCAGTATCATAATGCTTCTTCTTGAGCTTTTTCTATTTCCTTATTTTCTACCCATCCAAAAACCTGATATAATTTCAGTTGTTTTTCTAAAGCTTTTTTCATCATCATGTGCAGATTTAAATTTTGGAAATGTATTCAGACTATAAAAAATTTTAATGGAAAATATTAATATATTTTTGGCTCTATCATCATCTCCATATTACAGTTTTATAAACAATTGTCTAATGCCACATTGTATTTTTATGCATGTATCTGAAATTATGAACTTTATATTTTACTTTTTACATAGAAAATTAAATTAGTGATAAAGTATATATTAATTTATTTTAAAAATGAAAGGTACCTTCATTGTAGAAGACTAATGAAAAGGTATATGCAGATAAAGCCAAAAAACAGAAGCTGATATTAACAGTAAAGCAGGGGGAAGAACAATGGAGAAATGTAGGTGATAGTTTTCTCTCATTTATATTCCTGTAATATCTAACTAAAGCAAATTGCAGAAAACCTAAAAATAGAATTAAGAAAACCAAAAAGACAAAAATAATGACCAGGTTCTAAAAATAATGACATGGCTCTAAACATGTGATGAATGTCCATTCAATCATTTTTAAAATAAATAATGTACTACATAAATTAATTTCCAAACTTTTATTTTTAAATTTCAAATATTATTTTCCAGATTGGCAAAAATTAAGATTGACAACATTCAGGATTGTGGAAAGAAGTTTTCAAGAAACGTAGAGAATGGCATACTTGCATGAACTGTTGTAAGAAATTGAAATGACATTGTATTAAATGAAAAGCAAGAAGCAGCCAGTGTTCGTAACATGAAGTGATCGGAAGCTTATGTGTGCATGTATTGATATAATTTTGCGCAAATGAAAAGTGTGGAGTGAGATGCATTTTTAGAATACATTTGCTGTGCATAACAATGATATTTATCTTGGGGAATTGGTATGTACATGTATTGCACCTTGATCATTTTTAATCCTTCTTTCTCTCTCCACCACCCTTCTCTCTCTTTCCTCAGACCCCTTTCTATCCCTACAGAATCTACCTCCCTATTTCCTACCATCTCTCTTTTATTTTGCTCTTTAAATTTTGTATACTTTGGATTTCTTGTATTAGATAAACCATCAGAAGTTAATCTTATATATCTGACTTATTTCCCTTAGCATTGTGGTCTCAAGAGCTATCCATTTTTTCATAAATAACTCAGATTTTCTCCTTCTTTATACCTGAATAGTACTCCAATGGAGATGGGGTTTTTTCCAGAAGAGGAATCAAGCTCACTTTGCTGTGTAAGAGGGAACCTGAGACACAATTTTATCTCAGAATTTCAAATAGAAAGCTCAGCAAAAATAGTTATGTTCTTTGTGTCTTTTCAATTCACCCTGATCTTTTCGAAGTACTCCTGCTCTCCAAGACTTCAGGGAAAATTGAGGAGCATAGCAAACACCTCACCATCTGATTTCTCTTCTCCATTCTCTTCCCATTTGTCTATGATTATGTTCTGCAGCCTTACCTTGGAAATAATGTTTTCTTCCTGAAATGTGAATACCTAGTTATTTTTCTGAAATATTATTTCAATATCTAAGCTGAATTTTAACAATTTTTCTTTGTGTAACAGAGTAGAGTTTCTCTCATCCAAAATGTTTAGCAGTGTTTCCAATTTTAGCTTTTTAAAATTTGTGAATATTTGCAAATACAGTTATCAGGAAACTTCAGAATGGAATCCTTGTGTGAAAATGAAATTCATTATGTTTTGTATACACCTGATGCACATGACAACATATATAGGAAGTCTGGTATGGAGTTCTCCACTTGCAGCACCCTGTTAATGCTGAAAAGTTTTGATTTTGGAGCATTTTAAATTTCTAATCTTTGTATTAGAGATGCTCAACTTGTACTGTTGTGACAAGTACAAGATCTCTACAAAGCCAGAGATGTTTAGCTCAGCTAGTCTAAAGACAAGGTTGTGTACATAAAATGGAAAAGCAAAAGGGGTGTTGCTATACATAATATTAGGCTTGTCAAATATGAAAGGACTAAAATGTTCTCATTCCACATTTTCTATTGCATGGGTTTTGCAATCATGATAATCAATACTTGAAGAAATATTGATATATTAGAAAATTTTGTGAACATTAAAGCAGCAATTTTACAAAGACCAATCAAAATAGCCCCTATACTGTATGTAGATTTAACCAGAAGTAAGGCTATGACTTGAAAACTTCCCCCCAGGAAAGTTATATCTGCTAAAGTTAGAAAGGATCATCACTTTTCACTTCACAGTTAGGTGGCTCTGAGCAGTCTCCTTAACCTCATTCAGAATTAGTCTGATGCAACCTATTGTCAAAATCCAAGTACATAAATCAAGTATCAAAGCAATGGCTGAATATTTTATCAAAAAATATTGATAGCTCTTCCTGGCAATGGTAAATAAAAGTGCAGAAATGATAATTGTCATTATAATAACTACTAACATGATAATCTATAAAGGAGCATGTTTGTGTAAGACATAAAATATTGGAAATACAAACTATGAGAATGGAAAGAGATATTGAGCTGCCATTCTAGGGTAACTGTGTACGGCTTTTGCAACAAGTACTGAAAGTAGCCAGGGGTAGAGACTTGGGGAATAGGAAAGATAATGAACCAAGGTGTGCTACGTCTTTGACATGATGTCATTTTGCTCTTGGATTGGTCTCTTCCCTGCATTATTACTGCTCTTAGCAACATAAATTGGACCCATTCAGTAAGTTCCCCACCTAAATCTAGTCTTTGGTGAGACTCTTGCCTCCCTCAGCATTGTGAGATGATGCTATAAATTCATGTTTACAAAATTGTGTAAACATTTTGTAGTTTTCTGTAGTTTTATTCATTCATGCTTATGAAAGATATATCAGGAAACAAAAATCAGCACAAAGAACAAATATAATTCCAAAATCACTAAGCATATTTCTACATATGCTTTATATTTTATTCTACACATAAATGTGTATTACTTTACAAAATAGAAAACCACTGTGCATCTATTCTATATATTAAATACATTTAAAAACTTTAAAAAGTAAAAACAAGCCTTCATGATCCCTTATGTACATCAACAGTTATCACAATATTTGTATCATTTGTTATCTGCTCATTATGACCATTACCACTAAATTTTGTTATTTTAAAACAGATAGATATCATTTCATATTTATATATAAACACTATACTATGAATTTTAACCAATAAGCATTTCTAAATAAGCACCAAGTCTTTATTGCATCTAATAAATCAGTTTCATTAGCACACGTGCATTAAGATTGTCACAAATGGGAAAGGGACCAAGAAACAGAGGGATGGGGGAGGAGAACGGGAAGTAAAAAGAATTAAGTTGTTTTACGTGCGTGTAAAAACTCACCGCTATGAATGCTATTATTGTATGCGACAAATCTGTACTAATAAAAAATATTTTCAGGAGCCATCAAAAATTAAAATAAGCTTTTTAAATATCTTATAAAAGACATTTTGTTCTATAACAGTTGTTTTCTTTTGTATATAACTTGATTTTTTTTAAAAAAACTGATCATTTATTATGCTATTGGGGGGGGGGTACCGGGGATCGAACTCAGGGGCTTGTGCTCACGAGGCAGATGGCAGCACCACTGAGCTAAATCCCAGGCCCTGTTAAGCTAAATTGACTATTTTTAGTATATAACTTCATTATATATCATATTCATATATATATATATATATGTATATATCAACATATAGATCTGTCTGCACTTCATGGCTGCACCGTGTAGCAGTTTAATTTGAATTGAAACTTAAAAAGAGGGAGAAGTGGAAAGAGGAGGGAGAAGAGAGGAGATGAGAGAGTGAAGGGAGGTTTTCTGCTGGCCATAACTTTCACCCAGAACCACTCACTTAAACTGGATTACTTAATCCTAACATTCAGGTTCTATTTCTACATGAAATATATATTTTCATTTCAGAAACTCCCTCCAAATAATTTTGACATTTACACATGAGTAAGACCAAGAAAAACTTATTTCTATATTCAGAAGCATTATGCTATCCAGCTTGAGGCGACACATTAGGAATAATCTCACTCTTCAGGTGAAATCCTCAATTATTTCAAGAGGGTACACCTCTCTAAGCACTTCAGTTGCTTAGATTACAACATATGCACCATCCAAATGAACAAATGCCAACCGTTCTGATAAGACTGTCAGCCCTGTTCATAATATAATATACTTTGGCTATGCCAAAGTAACATACATCTGGGTCTGGTGGTGCACACCTGTAATCCTGGCACTCTGGGAGGCTGAGGTATGAGAATCGTAAATTCGACCCACTGTGGGAATTTTATCAACTTACTAAGACCCTGTCTCAAAACTAAAGAAATAAAAAGGGCTGAGGATATAGCCTAGTGTGAAGGCCCTAGGTTAAATCCCCAGTAAAGGGGGAAAAAAGGAAAAGGAGAAGGACAGGAACAGGGAGAGAAACAGGGAGAGGCAGGAGAAGGGGAGAGAGAGAAGTGGAGAGGAGAGAGGGAGAGAGAGGGAGGGAGAGGAGAAGGGGAGAGAGTGAAAGAGAGAGAGAGAGAGAGATTTGAGGCAGTTTTCTGACAATTTCGAATAAATCACTGCACCAGAAAATGGCATTATAACATATATTTATAATGATAGACTATTCTAACTAACTGAAAAGTTTACAATAGAGAAAGAAATAACTCAAACAGAATTTTTTGTCCAGATATAATGGGAGGTAGGGATTTTGCATTAGGTGAGTTTTAGTGTTTTATTCAGCACCAGGGCTGTATGACTGATGATTTTTCGAAGATTACTTATTAAAGCTAAACTGTGATGAATTTAATAGATACTTACAGGATGATTACGGTGTCCTTGTCAATCACAGTTGAACACGTATTTCTTGGTAATAGGAGCAATAATGACCCTGATGAATCCGGGTATAGGAAAGCATTTTGTATCCCATTGCTCTGGCCAAGGTGCTGAAAAGAGCTTCTGAAATTGAATTCCAACTGTCAAGCTTCACAAGAAATTTCTTTTTTTTTTTTTTTTTCACGGTACAAATAATTATCTTTGTATCTTCCTGGCCCCGCAAGCAGCATATAACTGTAATGAGAATTAGAACCAACAGTAAAAGTTAAAATTATATGGTAGCCCATTTAAAAATACTGAATGTCTGAAAACAAGCAAAGTTAAAGGACTCTTAAGAGACCATAAAGCAAAAGTATACCTATAACAGAAATTACAGAAAAATTATAATTACTCTGAATGAAATCAGCAAGCTGTCAGAGTAAGAAATCTTATTTCTCAAGATGTCCCCCTTCAAACAGAGAAAGTTCAACTCGCAATTATCCACAGACTAGAATATCCTGTGGTGGATGGTTAGGAAACACCTGGGATGCTGACGTGGTAGGCAGAACTAATTGGAATCCGAAGGTCAAAGGAATGGCCTGGTTCTGACCCACAGTATCCTTTCTCTCCCCATGTCAGTATAGGGCCAGGTAGATGGAATCCCATGCGTGAGTAGTTCTTACAGGGAGCAAGAGAACCGAGGCAGACATTTGCTTCTCCAGCATGATGGGATGCTTCTGAGGAAACCAATGCCACTTGTACTTCATCAGAGACCAAGGGGGGATTGGAGCAGTTTAACTGCTCAGGATTCAGGCAGAAACAAAGAAAGTGATAGCACATGAATCTTGATGGCATCTCTCTGTTCCTGTCAATCAGAAATGTCAAACAGCTTTATACCACATGTGCAAAGCTGAGCTGGTCACCATTAAAAGCATGGTGGGAAACAACAGACATCCTTAAAGACCACACAATGGAGTACAGGAAGACTCTTTCCTTTGTGTTGTTTGGGGAAAAAATGGCCATTTCTGCTAGACACTGGAGGTCAAACAGCTAGTCAGCTCAGCCAAAATCCTACCCCATGGCTCCACTCATACAGGGAGGAAATCTCCAACTGTACCTTTATAAGAAGCATAACTCTTGGTACTTCTTCTGCCAAACACTAAATTCACCTAAATTCAGAGAACATTCTGCATATTTGTCAAACTGCAGATCTCAAGCAACAGGATGGCTCCATTGTGAAATACATTTTGTTTCAAGCCTGAGCAAAAGCCAAAGTAGCACTAGCCAACAGCTTTACCTGATAGTGAAGCTCAGCAAGGGATCTCACTGGCGAACCAGGAGCCCTGTGAGATATTAAAGCAGAGGAAACTGCCCCACCAACTAGAGAGTTTACAATAAGCTCTGTGTGCATGAGTCATCACCAGTTTGCCTCCCAGAATCACAGGCTAGATTAGAATGTGAAGGTCTACACTTGCCAAAGGACAGTCATGAGGCCAGAAGAAAGGGCTGTCACTTCCACACACAGACAGCTGTACAAAGACACAAGGATTACAAATAATCATGGAATCATGACACTTCTAAAAAAAGCTAATAAAGTTCCTGTAACAGAACCCCAAATCAATGACATCCATGAAAGAACTTTCAATGAATTAAGAATAATACTTCTAAGGATATTTATCAAACTACAAAAATACAGGTAGCAAATTTAATGACATTTGGAACACAATACACAAAACTGGGGAGACAGATAAAGGAATAGAAGCAATAAAAATAACCAGGCAGAAATCCTAGGCATTAAGAATGCAAGCACTGATTGACAAGTTCAATGAGAGAATTTCAGCAGCAGAATCTCTCAACCAGAGGAAATAACCAGTGATCTGGGAGGCAGAATGTTTGACATTATGCAGCCCCCAGAGCAAAGAGACAAAAGAATCAGATCATTCTATAGCAATTACGGAACATCATTAGGAGACCAAGCATTTACATCACAGAAGCTACAGAAGGAGAAGAAAGAGAAACATAGCAATAAATCACATTTAAAGAAATAATGGCTGAAATTTTTCTTAAGTTATAGATAGATGTTATCACACAAATATAGGCAGTGCTGAGGTGACCAATCAAATTCAAAGGAGGATAGAATACATCAAAAGATTATACTAACCTATTAACAACCAAAGAACAGAATCTGAAAGCACTGAAATATTAGAATTATATCATGTATAACAGTGAGCTGTCAGATGTCTCAGCAGGACTCTTACAAGCCAGGAGAAACTTGAACGATCTATTCAAAGTGCTAATGGAAAAATATCTGTCATCCAAAAATATTTTATCCACCAAATTTGCCCTTCAGAAATGAAAGTTAGATTAGTATTTTCCCAGAGAAACAAAAGCTGAGGGAGCTGATCCTCATCAGACTTATCTTACAAGACATGCTGAAAACAACTGTCCAAGCTGAAGGAAAAGGATGCAAACAAGTTACATGAAAATATGTGAAGGCATAAAATGTACTGATAAGTTCACAGCCAGATTCAGAACACTCTAATACTGTAACTATGATGTGCAAATCATTAGTTTGATGGTTAAAAGGGAAAAACTTACCAAGAATAATAATTCCAATTATTTTTAAGGGTTATGCAATATGAAAACAAGCAAATTGTAAAATTAAAACTTCAAAAGTGGTAGAATGTGGTTCAAATATAGTGCTAATTTTTCCTGTTCTTGTTACCGTAAAAGTTAAGTTCCTATCCAGGTCAAATAACCTTTTATAGTGATAAGGCACTTTTGTAAGCATTATAGTAAAAATCTAGAAAAAAAATCTATCAATGATACACTGAAAATGAAGAGCAAGAAATCAAAACATACTACCAGACAAAATCCCTGGCAAGACCATAAGACAGGGAGAAAGGAATGAACTACAAAGCAATTAGAAAATAACAAAATAAGTAATAAGTCCTTATCTATTAATAGCTATATTGAATATAAATTGATTAAATTATCTAATTAAAAGACACAAAGTGGCTAAGTGTTTAAAAAAGAAGACTCAATTATGTACTGCTAGGAGGACTCACTTGATTGTTAAGGACACACATAAACCAAAAATCAAGGGATGAGAATATATTCCATGCAAATGGAAACAAAATAATGCAAGGTTATTGATACTTGGATCAGATAAAACATAACTTAAAAGTAGATGAAAAAGTAAAAGTAAATGAAAAAGAGTAAAAACAGAATCAATTCATCAAGACAATGTAACATTAATAAATATATATTCACCAAACATAGGAACACATGAATATAAACTCTAAATATTAATTAAATATTAAAATAGTAATTAAAGTGAGAATGTGGCTCCAATAGCATATAGAAGGGGAATTTAACACTCCTCTTACAGCAATGGAAAAAATCATCCAAACAGAAAATCATCAAAAAAGGATTTGACTTAAACTGTACTCTAAACTAAATGGACATAACAGAATTCACAGAATATTCTAACAACTGCATTCTTCTCAACTACACATGGAATATTCCAAGATAGGTTATTACATTATGCCCCAAAACAAGTATTCATGAATTTAAGTAGATTGAAATTATATCAAGTATCTTTACTTGATCACAATGACATAAAACTGGACATTAATAGCAGGAGGAATGCCGAAGAGTTTACACACATATGGGAAATGGACAACATGCTTTTAAACCACTAACAGGTCAAAGAATAAATTAAAAGGGTAATTGGAATCCTTATTGAGAATAATGAAAATGAAAACACAATATACCAAACCTATAAAATACAGTAAAGTAAGTGGTGGCTGGGAAGATCATAGCAATAGTCTCTATATAAAAAATAAAAGTGTTAAATAAACAACTTAGTGATGTAACTAAAGGAATAGAGAAACAAATAGAAAGGAAACTCAAAATTAATGGAACAGATACTAAAAAATAGAAGATAAAGAAATAGAAGTAAAAATCAAGAAAATGAAGAATTTAAAGAAGATAAACATAACTGACATTTAGTAAGATTCTCTAATGGAAAAATGGAGTAGACTTGAACAAATCTATAGGTGAAAGGGGATACATTCTAAATTACATCACAGAAAGACAATCATAAAACATTTTATAAGCATTTATATCCCAATAAATTGAATAACCTAGAAGAGACAAATTTCTGGACACTTACAACCTAAGAATGAATCATGATGAAATAGAAAATCCAAATGGACCAGTGGAGATTAATGAGGATGACTAAGTAATTAAAACTTAGCCAACAACAAAAATACCAGGACCTGATGGCTCAACTGCTGAATTCTCCCACACATACTCTTCTTGAGATCGTGACTTCCTTTCTCAGGTTCCTCTCAAACTTGTGAACCTCCTGCACCAGCCTTCTCACTAGCTGAGACTACAGGCACAAACCCCCACACGGGACAATTCTTCCATACATTTAAAGAAGAATCATTACTAATTATACTCCAAATATTCCCAAAATCTGAAAAGGAAAGAATAATTCTGAAGTCATTCCAACTAGTCATCTTTATCCTGATACCCAAATCAGACAAAGATACACTGACAACAACAAAAGACTATGATAGGTCAATTTTCCTGAACTGAAACAACACAATTTGAAGGGGTTCACCAAATGATCCAAACAAAAGTGACCAAAAATACATGAATATTTCCAAAGAATAAAAGAAGTGGCTAGCATGATGTTGAAAATGTTCAACATCACCAATGATCAAGGAAATGTAAGTCAAAACTACAATGAGATACTATTTTATCTGAATTAAAATGACTTATCAAAAAGCCAAGAGATAGCAAAAGCTGAGGGGTATGTGGAGAAAGTGGAATTCTTAGACACTGTTTGTAGGAATGTATATTTGTATAATCATTACAGATACAATATGGAGCTCCCTCCAAAAATTTAAAATTGAACTAACTTATGATCCAGCAATTCCACTACTGAATGTAGCCAAAGAAAATGAAATGAGTGTGTCAAAGAAAGATATTTGCACCTCCATCTTCACTGCAGCACTATTCTCAACAGTTAAGATAGCTAATCAACTTAACTGTCCATCAATTTATGAAGGGATAAAGGAAATGTGGTATACATACACAATGGAATACTATTCTGTCATAAAAAGAATAAAATCCTGTTATTTTCAGCAACATGTATGAACCTGGGGGGCAATTAAGTGAAATAAACTAGGAACACAAAAACAAATTCGGTATGATCTCAGTTGTATGTAGAATATAAAGAAGCAAATCTCACTTAGGTAGAATACAGAAGAGTGGTAAGTACAGGCTGGATGGGGAGGGAGTTCATGAGACTGCTCATTGGCAACAAAGCTGGAGAGGAGGAAAAAGTTCTTAAGTTTTATCACACAGCAGGGTGATTCTGGTTAACAATATGTCATTGGGTATTTCAAAAGAGCTAGAAAAGAGGACTCTCAACTTTCTCACTAGAATAAAATGATAACTTTATGAGATGATGAATATACTAGATACCGTGATTTGAGTGCCAGCAAATGTAAACCTGAATTACAACTTACACCATATCCCATAAGTTTGCATAATTTTGTGTGTCAGTTAAAAACCAAACAAATAAATTAGAATTGTTGTAGTCTTAATTTCACTATTTTATAATAAATTGTTACAATAAAGTTTATGAAAATATATTACATTGTATTTTTTTCCACTGCTAGCACTGAATGTAGGAATCAAATATAAGCAATAGACTTCACTTCCACCAATGTTTTTGTTGTACCCAGAATTCCCCTTTCCTCAATTTTCCATTGAAATATTTTCTATCCTTAATATTGCTCCTCTTTTTTGCATGGTTTACCATCTAGTCCTCATTAAGTATATTTAGCACACACTCAACAGTAATTCATTCATTCATTCATTCATTCTTCCATGTACTTGCTAGTTTTTGCAATATTGAATCCAGGGCCTTTTCGTTGACCTCTGTCTCCACCCCATGGTTTGTTTAGGTTTTGAGACAGGGTCTCACAAAGTTGCTAAAATGCCTGGCCCAGGCTTTGACTTCGAATTCTAATGCCCCAGCCTGCCAGAGTGCTGGCATTCTAGGCCTTTGCTACTAGCCCTGGGTATATTCAACTATTATAGTGTCAGCATCTGTTTGTACCTCAGCCACGCGGTAAAAATTAGGTATCAACTGTCATCTAGCAGGCTACAAATCGGCAGGGGTTTAAGCATGGAGCACTGGGAAATAACAAACATGCATAATACCCTTGATTAAAAATAAGACATTCCAGGCAGTAGTTCACAACTAAAGGCATGGAGATTAAATGCAAAAAAAGAATCACTCTTATTATTACAGAGACAACTATTTGAAAAATATGAGGACTAAGATGATGACGGCTGACCCAGGCCCTGAGGGGTGAGTAAGATTTTGATTGTTGGAGAATGGAAGAACACTCTTGAGAAAGTGGAACTGAGAGATCAAAATCATCCTTAGGCAATTTTTTTTAAATTTAACTTTTATTTTTGCAGATTTTATTCTTTATTAGTCCATGTTTGCAGTGCATAATGATTACATCCCTCGTGGGAAGTTGGTGCACGTACATGACACACCTTCTTCACTTTATTCCTTCCTTCTCCACCCCATCTCTGGGTTCCCTTCTCTTTTGCAAAAGATCTATCTCCCTATGTCCTATTATCTATTTTTTTAATTCTCCTTTTCATTTATATTTTTGGTTTCTCATATAAGAGAAATCATGTACTATTTAAGCTTGTATGTCTAATTTATTTCACCTTACATTATAGTCTCAAGGTGCATCCATTCTTCTACCAATGACTAAAGTTTATCTTTCTTTATGACAGAGGAATATGCCACTGTGTGTAAATACTATATTTTTTATCCATTTATCTGTTGATGGAGTATAGGCAGCTTCCAAGATTTAGCTATTATGCATTGTACTATATACATGAGTATGTATGTACCACTGTAATATGATGTCTTTACATCTTGGAGGAAAGTACCTAGAGAGGAATACCTGGGTCAAATGGAATTTCTAGTTTCTTTATGCAAATTTTAAAAGAAGAGACAAGGAATTCAAGGCAGTGGGAAAAGGTTTTGTAAATAATTTAAAATGTGCATCTACTGCCATTGTAAATTAATTTGATGTTTTCCCATTTGCATATGCCTTTCTAGTTAGAGTACGTGGAAACATGATACACAGCTCCATTATTAAAACAGATCCATGTGGGTACGCTCATATATACACACACAAAAATTCAAACCTATGTCTGTACCTGCACATCCTCCCCCACGCTGGATCAGGGAGTAACAATCGTTTTAACCTATGTCAAAGCATGAGAGAGAGAGAGAGGAGTTCAGCCCCTTAATATTTAAGTGACCCTAGTTATCCATGAATAAGTTAAGTGAATTCAACTTGCCAGCTAGGTTAGCAGACAGTACTCTGAAAGGTCAGAACAATCTGGTCACAGTTATCTAGCACTGGTCCACTGACTTCCACTTCAGTTCATGAACATTACCCATTATGTCCAGCCTGAGAGATCTCAGATGAGTTAATCCTGCCAGGAAAAAAGTGAGTGGAGGCAGACAGAGAAATTGCTAATTTAATACTGAAACTCCCCGAGACCTAATTGCTGCAGGCCTAGTTAGAGCCTTTCAAAGTAATACAGTCATAGGAGAAAAACAATAACCATTGAAGAGTTGAGAAGTGTTGCCAACTTCAACATAACTTAAATATGAAATAAGCACAATCGGTTGTGATTAGGTGTTAAAAACACATACTAAAATACATAATAGTAATTGGTCAGCTTCCCTGACAAACTCTTAGCTTATTTATTTTTTAATTTCAGAGTATTTGGGATGCACAGTACTGCTCCTAATGTGGCCCAAACACATGTTTTATGTATAGCAAAACAACTACTCAAACATGTCTTTGTCATGGTTTTATCATTTGCCATTTTTTTCTGTCACGTTTAATGATGCAGGCACAGCCTTCTATACCTTTCCCCATCTCTATGTTTTGAGGAAGTATGTTGTTGCCTCATGCTAATTCCCCCTCTAAAAATACGGTCTGTTGCATATTTATATTTATAAAAATTTGATAAGGACATCTGAAAAATATAGGAACATTGATTTGATTAAATGAAGAAAATGAGAGAGTTCATTTCAACCCTCTTTAATTTTAAGTGGTACCATTAGAGGGAAAAGTTTTCATGAAGGCATGCAGAGGATGGCATACCTTAGATGCCTTCAGGTGTGGGGCCATCTATTAAATGAAATCTTTTGCAATTTCCATTTCCATAGCACAAATATGATCCAATATTGGCAGTTTAACATGATTTAGCCTACTGAAATAACCACCTGTAATGTACTTGAATGGAAAAATATCTGTGAAAGTGCCCAGAAAATTATACTGGTAAACAAATATACCAGCAGAGAACCAAATGTGCCCACTTTAAATTCAGTCCCAAATAACTGAAATGAGTATTTCTTTTCTGAAAATGAATACCTTGAGTGTAAAATAAATTTCTTTAATTTCTAAATGGACAGCTAATATAGATCATGTGTAACCATTAAATATACTTTGGAGTTTAATCCAAATGTAGGGCTAATAATCACTAGAAAAACTAACCAACAATGTGTTCCTGGTCAGAAGTCTTAAACAGCAAATCTTAAATGTGTTACTTGTTATCCAACCTTACTAACAATGCAATTGATACTATAAAATCTGTGTTCCCAATTCTAGTGGATGACAAATCTATGTTCTTGATACCAGATAAATACATTCACTTGAAGGTCTTCAATAGCAGTTCAAAATGAATTAAAGAGTGAAGTTACTTGCAATTTGAGTAATAACAGAAACCTAGCTTGGATAGCCTTCCAATTTTTGTAAATTGCTGTTGGTGTGTTTTGAAACAATTCTCTACAGGAAAATAAATGTTTGCTGCTTATCTTAAAGGCACTCCATTGAAAAAGCTGTCATGTCCATGTATATTTAACTAGGTCAGTGCACACCAGTGTGCAGCAATCTACTTTTATTCCAGTGGGAGCAATCACACATAACAGTGAAATAAGGAGTTACATCTAACAATAACAAAGTCTCTTCAGTGGCTAAAATCCCGTTTCTGAAATTATTGATGTCTCTCCATGTTGTACCAAACTATCCAAGTCTTTCCTCAAGAATGATTGACTTGCAAATGACTAATTGTTTTTATATCAGTGTGGCAAAATATAACTAAGAAATGTATGCCAAAAACATTTCTAGATCTAAGTAGGAAAGACGTTCCTTATATTCCTATAGTGCTTAGAATGGTGATGAACATATATAATAAATGTTCAGAAAGATTTGATAAATGAGTAAATTGTTCACTGGGAGATTCTTTAGGACCATGTAGTACCTCATATGTATACAAAATATTGCCACTTGTCAAGCACTTTCAAATATCTGCAATTTAAATGATATTCAGAGGAAGTATGGTGTACTACAATGTGTTTGAAATTTGGAATCAGAGAATAAATATTTTGAGTTCCATTTCTGTGTGCTTTTTCTCATAACCTTGACCAAGTAGAGTTATCCTTTATTTCCACATCTGTAAATGGCTTAACAAAACCTCTATCATAAGCATTGATGCAAGGATTAAGTGTGGGATTGAACATGAGGTTTGATGTGGTAAATGATATCTGAAAACAATTCAAATGTTAGAAGTTCTAGTTAGAGATCAACAAAGCTTTAGTTCTGAAGATAAAGTGACTTGATGAAAGTTTACAGCTACAGAGTGAGTTTTCCAAATGTGGGCTTCAGCAATATCATTACTTATAATTCTTATCATCCATATGATCACATTATAACTGGAAATATTCTTACACGGTTGAGTCCATTGTACCTCAGTGAGGATATTTTATTATAAGTATCATAATTTAGCATTTCTCTCAAGGCCTAAAGTCCTCTCTTTTAGTGCTCATTATAGACCTCTGTAATGGTTTGTTTTCACAGAAGGAGCCAGTGTCAGATACCCCAGGTCTTCCTCATTACCTAGAGAATGAATCACTACTGCAGGAAAATGTGGATACCAGATCCTGGACTTCGTTCATAAGACAACGTCCTACTGAACATGATTCTCAGTTTATACATAAAGCCTTTTCTGAGCCAAATACTGTAGTTCAGACCTTTTGACTTTCTAAGTGTGTGCCACCCTTTCCTGCTGGTTCTCACTATCATTCAGATATTTCTTAGTATCTACTTTATGTAGAATTCCGTGCCAAATGTAGTTAAGAGTAGCAGAAGTGATTAGAATTCAGACTAGAACCTTGGCCTCTGAGATTTGAGTGTAGTTTCCAGTTATTCTTGAATGGTTCAATAAACAGTAAGAAGTGCTCTGATCACTGAAAAGACTAAATATTAAACACGTTACATTACTTCCTCTTTTTAGCAAGCTCTATTTGAAAGTACTTGAACATTACCCTTATTATGAAAGTATTGATAATTCTACATAACCTTGTCAGTTTTTAAACTTTCATATGTTTTTCTGTAGATTGCAATTTAAAACAGCCTTTCTTCAGGGAATACATTTCTTATGGCTCTCAAATTAAACTGGATTCTTCTGTTTTTCTCTCCCATGAAGAAAATTTTTTACAAAAATTCCTACCTTTTGTAATTATCAATTTATTTGATTCCTAATCACTAGAGTATGAGTTATTTAAAAGCAGGGAAGATTTCCACCTACTTGTTTTCCTCGAAGGCCCTATGCAGTGACTGGAATATAATACTTTTAAAAAGCTATGTCTTAGTCATGGTAAATGAAGCAAGCCAACCATGGGAGTCAAATGGTGAATGCTCAACTATGGAAATGTAAAAGGTTGATTTCACTTAAGTAAAGAATAAGAAAAATTGTCAGTAGGGACTAGGAAGGGAAAGGAGGGATAGAAGGAGGTTAGATAATCAGTACCAACATACACTTAGGTAGGAAGAATAAATATTAGCATTTCTCATCAGAGTAGGGTAAATGTAGTCTATTATATGTTGTGATATATTTTAGAAAGAATTAGAAAGGAAGAGTACAAAGACTCCCAGGGGAAAAAAAACCTAATAAATGTTTCTGGAAATTCAAATGCTAATTATAGTGATTTGGTCATTACATATTGTATATATGTATCAAATTTTCATATTTTATAAATATATGCAATTATTATGTGTTAATTAGGATATTTTAAAAGAGTGTTTCATCCAAGCTTCCTTCAATGATCTTCCTTTCTGTTAACATTCCTTGCATCATCATTCTGCTGGAGAGAGCTTTGAGGAAGATCTGATACTTTAATCAATAAAATAAAAATCTTATCCTAGGCTTATAGAAGAATGAGGCATGGGACAGTAATAGTGATTTAATACAGAAAATTTTAAGCAAAATTATAAAGGGAAAAAGTTCAAATCTTTGAGACAAAACAAACCCTTTTTCCCTCGCACTTTTCTTGTACTATGAAGTGGTCTTTCCAGTCTGATTTCATCCCCAATGTGACCTCTAACTAGACCCGTTCATACATATGGGCATGTAGCCTTCTCTTTTGGTGTTGCTGGCAGAAACTTCAAAGATTTTAGAGACTTGTCCCATCAGGAGGACATCTGTGATTCTTTTGCTGAGGGTGAAGTTGGAAGGGGACCTTTTGGAATAACATCACAAAACACAACACTAGAATCAGAAAGGTCGCAGATTCTATGTTGGATGTGACCAAGATTTTCCAAGTATGGAAGATATGTATATGTATATGTATATCTATATCTATATATAGATATATGCATTCGTTCTTTTTTCTTTTTCTTCTGAGCTGAGCTGCTGTGGATCTCTCTGGAATGTGCTGTTCATTTCAGCATGGATGCACTCAGCAGTTTGTGGCCCGCTGGCCTGTTTTACTTCACCAGCTGGGTTGTACTTGCCAGCTTTTGTTGAGAAATAACAGGAGGTCATACGCAGTGTCAAGAAAACGTTGGCATGGTTAGAGAAACAGGTATTGTATTAGCTGCAATGAACTCAGACCTACTGATGGTAAGATTAATGAAATCTGTGTCTGGCACTCTCTGCAGCTTGATGGAGCTTACAATGAGCAGAGCCTGGACACCAGAAAGGCTCAGAGAGACCCCTGGCCCATGGCCTGCTTAGTCAAGCCAGACTTGGCCAACACATCAGGAAAGTAAGTGCAAACCTCCTCAGAAACCTACCTAGAAAAGGAGGGACAGACAAAGGGGAAGAAAATGCAGAATTCTATAAAATATCTATCTTTAGCACTTCTAAATTGAGTGTGACATTACATTCATTAATACATATAAAATGGTACACATGCCTATTATACTAGTTTCTCCAGAGGCTGAGTCATGAGGATCACAAGTTTGAGACTAGATTGGGTAATGCACCAAGACCCTGTTTCAAAAGAAAATGGCTTTAGATGTAGAAAGAAAAATAATTTTGCACCAATGACTTATCTATAATAAAGAAGGCTGCTTCTATTATTGCCTATTTTAACTCAATTTAGATATGATTCACCTCATGCCAAATTCCCTGCAGCAGCAAACTTGAGAAATGAAAACACATTACTGTACAAGAATATAGTAGTGAGATAGGAATAGAATAGATAGCCATATTCCAAAAGTGGAAGAGAAGCAGAAAATAAGGGGTAACAAGCTCCAGTCAAGTCCAAAGCCCAAGTCCAAATCATAGTAAGGCTCTTCAGTAATCTTTCTCTTTATGTATCACCTCCTGGACACACTGAGGTGTCAAGCCCCTGGGGCCTTTGACTGCCCAGCCATTATGGCACTGTTAGGATTGTCCCAGGCAGAAGTTCTTTCAGATTATAGTCTCTTGCCTGAAGTTCTCCCAGGATGACATTGTATGCTGAAACTATAGTTCTGGAGTCTCTAGGGCAGCAACATCCCTACTGCTCCATGAGGCATTACCCTAATGGAAGATCTCCATGGTTGCTGCACCCATAAACCATGTTTCTGCCTGGACTGCCTCATTGTCTGCAATATCATTTGAAATCTCGGTAGAGGTACTGTGCCCCAGAACTCTTGCATTCTGCAGGCGTGTCTGCAAAGCTGCAGGGAATTTGGCATGAGGTGAATCATATCCAGAGGTTCATCCATATGTGATTTAGGTGAACTCTAGACTTTAGGCTTTTGAGTCAATACAGAAGTGAATTAAGACTTTGGGGATATTGGAATGGAATTAAAATATTTTTTAAGTGAGAAAGGCATGGGCTGTGAGGGGAAGGGATGGAATGCTTTGGTTTGAATATCTCTTCTAAAACTCCTGTTGAAATTGAATTGCCATTTTAACAATATTACACAGTTGAACTTATTAGGTTTTTGATTTAGGCAGTAAACTAGCTATGCAGAAGTGAATTCTTGATATAAGGTTGACTATGTCCTGATTTGTTCTGTCTTGCACATGCACTTAGACTTCCTAGCTTACAGAACAATAAATCAAATATACATAAAGCACATTAAAATCTTGGGTCTTCTCTATTTTTCAGCTAAATACTACATTACTCAATCTTCAGGTTGCAAGTCCCTCATGAAAATGTGGAGACTGTGAGAGCATACCACTGTGAGGCCAACATATGTAAGCCCATCCCTTTCAATGAAACAGTAAGCAATTTTCTGATAAGCAAGAGCACCAAAAACACGTTGTCTGATCTCATTAAAAAGCTATAGATTCAAAGAGTTAAATAAAAGATAAATTCAAGAAAGATAAACACAAGAGACAGAGGTTTCTTTCATATTGGGAATCACATTGGCATAAGCACGTTAGGCAAAAAATGAACTTTCCAGAAAATGACACCCTTCCTAGATGTAGAGAGATCAGTTGAACTCTTTCTTTTTCTTTTTCTTTTTTTTTGTACCAGGGATCAAACTTGGAACCTTGCTCTTGCAAGGCAGATGTCAGAACCACTGAGCTAAATCCCTGGCTTTAGTCAAACTTTTGAAGAATCTCTTGGTAGAACTGATTCTGGAAGAACCTTCAAATCAAAGATAATATTCTCTGTCAAGTTATTATCTTTTGGAAGAAATTGGCTAAGTAAACAGATACTAGAGGTGGCACTAGAAGATATGTATGGTTTATATCTAAAATGTTGCCCAAAAGTCTCCTGCATTTGGAAGATGATAGGATCATGAGGATGCTATACCCATCTCATCCATTGATGAGTTAGTTCAGTAGTTGAATGTGTTCTTTGGAAGTAGTAGACTAATTTATCAGGCAGAGGAAATTTCAATGTAGCCCAACATTCAGACTGTGACATGAGTACTACTGTCTGATTTAGCTAGATCGACAAAAACTCAGAAGCAAAAAGGAGATATTAAATATTTGCAGTTTCATCAGAAAGGAAATGCTTACAGATTTGGGGCCACAGAGAGCACAGTTGATAAAAAAGTGTGGGTTAAAAAAGAAGCCAAGTGGGTCAGGGATTTAGCTCAGTGATGCCACTCCCTGCCTCACAAGAGCAAGGTCCTGAGTTTGATCCCTGTGTACCAAAAAAAAGCCAAGTGTTTTCATCAGGACAATAGGAAAGAACTCAAGCATCTCAGGAGCCAACAAGACTCCACTCTTCACAGCTTCAAGAGTGCAAAGCATTAAGGCTTTCACTTGAGAAGAGCAACCCTGGGCCCCAGCTCAAGAAGAGTTGACTGAAGTCCATTCTCTGGGGTTCATTTCATAGTCCTCAGCCATCAGGGAACTCAGAAGTCTCTGCAGCAATGAACCAAGGAGGTGCGGCTACTACTTGAGCTCCCAGCAGGCCTTAGGATCATCCATGCAGTACTGGTTTTATAGGCCTGCTTAATACAAGAGTTGTGGTAAAAGGGAGTCTTCCACCCAGAACTCAGAAGAGAGGCCAGGCAGTGTGTCCCTGATAGGGAAAAGTTTTAGATAACTTAGTAGATTGAATATTAAGGTAGTTGTAGAAGCAAAATAAGTAATGCGTTCCTCTAAAATTTGCTTTTCCCATAACTCTCGTTGTTTAAGGTGATGGTAATCTAACTCTTTAACCAGTAACTTCATTAACCTAACAAAGTTGCAATGCCTGGGTGAATTCACAATGTACATGTGTCTATCTTGTGCCTGTTACTTGTAAATGGGAACTGGAATTGTATTTACGCATCAAAGACCATTAGGGATGAGATAATGGCTAAAAAGGATATAAAAAGGGAGACGCTGAACAAAGGGGCGAGGATACTAACCAGACAGGTTTCTGGCAGTCCTGCCTGCATGCAAGTAGAACTTTTATTATTTTACTGAATTCTGTGTCTCCATGTATTTCTTTCTGAGATTTCTGGAACATTTGATTCCCTGACAGGGAATCAGGAATGAAATAGTCCTTTGGGGCATCAGCCCAAACCCCACCAGAGGGAGCGGCTCTCTGTCTCCTCAAGAGCAAAGTTTGTGCCCCTGGGACTAATTTCCTAGGTTCCCCGACAGGACACGGAGACCCACTCACCAGCTGAGGATTGCCCAAACCTGAGACAGAAGACAACAGAAGGAGGACTGCTGCTCTTGGTGTCTCATCTGTCTCTTTCCCTTGCTGGGTGAGAAACCCTGGGAAACCTCATAGCCATTAACTTTTGGTTTTGCTTTGGTTTTACTTTGTGAATTTGTATTTTGTAACTTTGGGTAAATACAGTGTAGGGGCCTGATCACCCCTTGTGCTTTGCCATTTGGGAAGATAGCTCCTCCCATTTGTTTTGGTTCACTTTGCAAACTTCGGGCAAAAATACTACAGGGGCCCAATCACCCCTTGTGCTTTGCCATTTGGGGAGGTAGCTTCTTTCATTTGTTTTGGTTATGGTTAGGGAGTCACCTGGAGGGAATGTGATAACTTCTGAATAAATGTGTGAGTGAAAGAGTTCTGGATAGGAAAGTGAGTGGAAAGAGCTGCAGAACAAGACAGAGGGAGAAGGCGCTTGTGTTTAGAGTCCTCCCTGAGTTGTGGAACTTGTGTTTGGTCTGTCTTTTGGTTCTGTGTTTGCGTTTAACAAAGACACAATGGTGACCTTACACGACAGCCCACCTTAGCCTGAATGGACCTTAAAGTGGCTGAGAGGCCTGTAGCCAGGCAGGTGAGTGAGTGGTACCCCACCTTTGTTTGTCTTGCCTCTCCATACAAGGGTACCCACACACACCAACACTCTGATCGGCCAATCGTGGGGACAGAAACATCTCATCCTATTGCATGCTTAAGAGTTTTAAGAAAGGTTTTACTGGAAATTATGGTATTAAGATGAAACCCCCAAACTTAGAGCCTTTTGTGAGTTAGAGTGGCCCAAGCTTTGCCTAGCTTGGCCAACTGAGAGATCCCTAGGTGAGGGTCTCATCTGGTCCGTCTGGCTAACAGTCACCGCACCTGGATGGGAACATCCACGTCAATTTCCCTATATTGATTTATGGCTCAAATTGTCCCACAGGATGCCTCCTTGGCTTCATATGGGCTCCCTGGAAGCAAAAAAGCAATATCCTGGTCTTCCATCAGAAAGGGGACAATACTGAAAAGAAACTGGTCCTTTCAGATCCAGACTGAGAGAATTTAGACTTTACCCCTCCTTTTGAGTTGCTAAACTCACAGGTGTGGAGGAGGTGGGGACAAAAGCATGAGAACTGCTTGGCTTCAGAGCACCATGCTGTGGTCAGACTCAGAGGACTGAATAGGGCTTACACTCAAATTGAAAAAAATTAAAAAGAGAAAATAAGTAATGCATTAAAAACAGCTTAAAAAGCTCTGGAGAGCATAAAACAAAGCCAGAGAACATAGGAAATTTTACTAGAGAAATCAAGATACAAATTTTAGCTAATTGATAAATGTATCTGTGTTTCAGATTGAGTTGATGTTTAATTGATGTGCTTAAAATATTTCTCATACATTACAAATGCTTCAATTGTAATTATAGGGTTAACTTGCTCTTTTCTGTACTTTGTTGATAAAAAACTCAAGGTTACTACTGTTCAATTGGCAGCCAACCATATTTTAAAGTGTAACAATCTGAGAACAAAAAAGGGACACTTTAAAATTTTAACAGCTAAAGACAAGTTTGTGATAAAAGGTCTATAGTAAGTGAGATAAAAAATATTAAAAAGCTATAAGTAAAAGAGATACAATTGGCTGGGGATTTAGCTCAGTGGTTTAGCCGCTTGCTGCACAAGCACAAGGACCCAAGTTCGATCCCAGCACCAAAAAAAAAAAAAAAAGAGATACAATTTTGTTATAAAAAGTTTTATATGCTTGTCTTGTTAAAAAGATAAAAAGAGATATATAAAACCAGAAGGCCTAGGTATGTCAAAAGATGTGTGAAAGTGATTTATAAAGAAAATATGTGTGTCTGTTTGTTGGTTTCAAGTTTGTTATGAAAAGTTTAAATATGTTTCCATTAGTTGTCATCAAAGGGTTAAATTCTAAATATGTTACTATAATATGTATACATTGGTCATCTTCAAAGGGTTTAAGAGCCAATAGATTATAATATTATCTCCCCTTTTATAGTGAGTTAGAAAAAAAGACTATTGGGAAAAGGCACAAATATATCAGACCAAGGTGTGGTATTTGAGATTTGGCTTTAAAAAAGGACAAAGGAGGCTAGGTCCAGAGAAAAATAAAGTCATTTATTCTCTGCCAAGACCCCTCCAAAATGCTTCAATTATTTGATTCCATCTTTGCTACCCATAGTCCAAATTGGGAGGACTGTAAAGAATTTTGTAGAACTTTGTTAACCTCTAAAGAAATACTGAGAGTTTTAGGAGAAATTAAAAAGATTAATGCCCCTAGAATGCCAGGAAACATGCAAAATCCAGATGCTTGGCATGAGCAACAACTTCCAGTAAATGAGCAGTCCAATTGGAACCCCAACACCCCAGGAGGCCAGGACAGCTTAAGCAATTATCAGACGGCCCTCCTGGCAGGGATACGAGCCTCAAGTAAAAGGCCTACAAATATGATTAAAGTGCTAGAAACACGGCAGGAGCCCAGTGAGAGCCCTGAGAGATTTTATGCATGGTTCTGTAAAGTTTACAGAATGTATGCACCATCTGATCCTGCTGTTCCTGATAACCATCAGTTAATCAATATGACTATGTGACCCAGTCAGCTCAAGAAATTAGAAAGAAAATTCAAAAGCAAGAAACTTGGGAGGGTATGAATATAACATAATTGCTACAATTTGCTAGGAAAATGTATGTGAATAGAGAATCAGTGAGAGAAAAGGAATGGGCTAAGAGGAAAGATAAACAAAATAAGAGACAGCTGAGGGAGTTTCTTGGGGCAACAGGCTTCTGTAGAATTTGGATTCGGGTTTTACACAGATCACTAAACCTCTTTATGAAGCCCTAAAGGGAAAAGAAAAAAAAAATCATTTACTTTGGGCTCTAGAACAACAAAAACAAAAGCTTTTAAAAAACTAAAACTGACCTTAGCAGCCACACCTGCTTTAGGCATACTGGATGTAAAGCGACCTTTTGTTCTTTATGTGACTGAGAAGAACCATGTGGCCCTTGGAGTATTAACCCAAGAAGTAGGCCTATGGAACCAACCAGTGGCACACTTGTCTAAAAATTTAGATACAGCAGCAGAAGGGTGGCCTTCTTGCCTTTGGGCCTTGCTGCCCTCAGTTTTATTAATCCAGGAAGCAGACAAGCTAACTCTAGGTCAGGAACTGACTCCGCAGGTTCCAAATACAGTCTTGGAACTGTTGAACACAAGAGGGCATCAATAGCTCTCAAATAATCGGGTTATTCAGTACCAAGCCCTTCTCTGTGAGAACCCCTGCTTACAGTTTATTCTTTTAAAAGCTTTAAATCCTGCTAGCTTTTTTCCCATGGAGACAGACCCTCCCCAATCATGACTGCTTGAGTATCACCTGTGAGCTCTCTTCCAGCCACCCTGACCTACAAATGACACCCTTATCTGATGCTGACCTCGTTCTGTTCATAGATGGGAGCAGCTTCGTGGAAGATGAGGTTCGTCATGTTGGATATTCAGTAACTACGAAGGATGAGGTGATCCTAGCCAGGGCTCCCTCCTAGTCAGCACAGCTTACTGAGCTCTGGGCACTCACATAGGCACTCCAATGGGCAAAGGGTATAAAGGTAAATATATATACGGACTTTCGCTATGCATTTGCTACAGTGCACATCATTGGCATGATTTACCAAGAGTGAGGTCTGCTCACAGCAGAAGGGAAACAAATTAGAAATAAACAGGAAATTATACAGTTGCTAGAAGCAGTGTGGGAACCTACCAAAATCACAGTAATACATTGTTCAGGACATCAGAAAGGCAAAGACTTCGTTGCACAAGGTAACAATAAAGCTGATGCTGAAAGCCAAGAGAAACAACGCACTCAAAGCCCTGCTCTCACCACCCTGGAGGCTGGTGACTCAACGCACAGCTGAAGAATGGGAGCACCAACAAGGATGACATGGGTTATTGTGTTGTGGCAGATCACTTCTGCTTTAAGTTTCTTTGTTTTCAAACTGTGGGTGTTTAAGCCTAGTGATGAAAAGTTTGATGACCAATATGTGACTTTTAAAATGGTAAAATGGGAACCAGAAGGCTATCCGTTTACAATATTCTTTGACGCCTGCCCAAAAGAACATTATGGGGGACCTGAGATAGCTTCTGACTGTGGGGGCTATTCTAATGAGAAATTATATTGCAAAAAGAAAACACAAGTTTGGATCAACAGCTCCCTTGTTGGATGAGCCACTGGTAATTGTTACAATTGTAAACAAGGTCAACATAATCCCATTTCTATCTATGTATATGCCAGCCCCATAGGATCCTATTTGGCTACAAGGAGAAATACATTTCATTAGGACAAGAAATTGGAAAAGATCTTGAGGAAATTCGATACACACTTTAGGCTTTAGAAACCCAACTAGATTCACTGGTCAATGTCATATTACAAAATAGGCATGCTCTCGATTTGCTAACAGCCCAGAAAGGAGGGACTTGCTTATTTCTTGGTAAAGAGTGTTGTTATTATGCTAATAAATCTAGTGTAGTACAAGAATCACTAGAAAAACTGAAAGATCGGATCATGGCTCTTGATGAGGAATTTGGTATAGGAGAGCCATCCTATGGGATTAATTTTACTTGGGCAGGATAAAAAACTTGGATAATACTTCTTCTGAGTCCCCTTCTTGTTTTAATATTACTGTTTGGTCCTTGTGTCATCCAATGGATTTCAAAATTTATACAGCAGCAATTTGCTTTTCCCATAACTCTCCTTGTTTAAGGTGATGGTAATCTGACTCTTTAACCAGTAACTTCATTAACCTAACAAAGTTGCAATGCCTGGGTGAATTCACAATGTATATGTGACTATCTTGTGTCTGTGACTTGTAAATAGGAACTAGAATTGTATTTACACATCAAAGACCACTAGGGATGAGATAATGGCTAAAAAGGATATAAAAAGGGAAACCCTGAACAAAGGGGTGTGGATACCAACCAGACAGGTTTCTGGCAGTCCCATCCACTTGCAAGTAGAACTTTTATTATTTTACGTGAATCCTGTGTCTCCATGTATTTCTTTCTGAGATTTCTGGAACATCCCTGAAAGGCCAATGTATGACACTGTGAGCGTAAAGATGAAAGTGCAGTTGAGAACCCAGGAAGTTGGAGATGCCAGGATTGTAGATCATTTACTGAGGATAGTTTTAGACACCGAGCATAACTATTCTAAAAGAGAAAGGCTATGAAGGCTGCAGCAGGCAATGCATTAGGGTCGGGGGGGCCTTCAGAGTTCACATCTCTCTACAGCATGCCTCAGGTACTGGAACTGGGATTACAGAATTTAATGTTTGTCCTAATGGGTTTCAGTCTTGTGTTGGTCTCATTCCTTTGTATCTCTCTATTTCTCCCTTTTGGAATGGGAATGTTTTGTTTTTTATTTTGTTTTTTATTTTTCCACTAAGTTTATTGGTACATTTTAGGTATACAATAACAGTTACATTCATCATTGGATCTTGTACCTTTACATGATGTACCTTGGTTCTTATTTTTTCCCCATTCCCCTTCCCTCCCTTCACCCCCTCCACCACTTCCTGTTTCCATTTTTGCCTTTTCTTATATTATTTCCTTTCCCTTCTTTCTTTTCCCCTACCCCTTTAGACTTTTTCTTCTTATTTCACATTATCAATTATACATTTTGATCCTTATTTACATTTTTAGTTTCTCACACCAGAGAAACTATTAAGTATTTATACATGTGTCCTATTTATTTCACTTAAGAGTATGGCCTCAATGTGCATCCATTTAGCTATAAATGTCTCTAGTTTCCCATTCTTTATGGCTAAGCAGTACTCCATTTTATATTAAAAAAAACACATCTTCTTTATCCAGTCTTCAGTTGATGGGAACTTGGGCTTTTTCTAAGCTTTAGCTATTACAAACTGTGCCTCTATAAACATGGGTGTGCATATATCACTGCAGTATGATCCTTTTAATTCTTTTGAGTAGATACCCAGCAGATTAATAGCTGGGTCAAATGGGGCCTCTAATCCTAGTCTTTTGAGGTATCTCCATATTAATTTTCACAGTGGTTGCACCAGTCTGCACTCCCACCAACAATGAAGAAGTGTTCCTCCACAACCCCACTAGCATTTGTTATTGGTTGATTTCTTGATAGCAGGCATTCTTTCTGGGGTGAGGTGGAATCTCAGTGTTGTTTTCATCTGCATCTCTCAAATGATCAGTGGTGTTGAATTTTTTTTTTTTCATATGTTTATTTTCTGCTTTTACTTCTTTGTCTGAGAAATACCTTTTCATTTCAGATGCCCATTTTTGAATTGGGTCTTTAAATTTGGGTGGTCTGGTTTTTTTATGTTTTTTGTATATTCTTAATAGTAGTCCCTTGTCTGAGGAGCAGCTGATAAAAACGTTTTCCCACATTGTAGGTTGTCTCTTAGCTCTGTTGGTGGTTTCTCTTGCAGTGCAGAAGCTTTTTAATAAGATCCCAGTTGTTGATTCTTTGTGCTAGTTCCCATGCTACTGAGGTTTTGTTCATAAAGTCTTTTCCTATGGCAATGTCTTCAAGAGTTGTACCTAACTTATCTTCCAGCAAGTTTAGTGTTTCTGTTTTAATATTTAGACCTTTAATCCACTTTGAGTTTAGTTTAATGAGTGGTGAAATATAGAGATCTAGTTTTAGTCTTTGACAGGTTGAATTCCAGGTTTTCCAACATGGAATGGGAATGTTTCATTCTGTGCTTTTTTTAGTTGGAAGCATTTAATTCTCTTTTTGATATTTTTATGGCAGCTATAGCTAAAAGTTTGCCTTAATTCTTAGAAGAGACTTTGGACTTGATAGTACCGGCATGCTGGAGCTATTAAACTTTTGATGATTTTATGTAATAAGATAGACATGAATCATTTGAGGGATAGGGTAATGGCTTAGAATGAAAATGCCCCCTAAATTCTCATATATTTGGATGGTGATTGGATCATGGGAGCACTGTACAAATTCATTGATGAGTTCAGCAGCCAAACAGGCTGTTAGAAAGTGGGACTTGGTTGGAGAAGAGTTCGTGGAATGCTTTTGTCCCTGACTCTTCCCTTCTCTTTCTGCTTCCTGGCTGCCATGACTAGAGCATCTTTTCCTCCACCATCCTTCCCTGCCGTCCTATTTCTGCCTTGGAGCCAACTGACCATAGACTGAAACCATGAATTAAAACAATCCACTCCTCCTTTATATTGTGGAAATCAGGTGTTTTGACCCATGGACAGGAAGTTGCAATCTTTTAGTCTTAAAATTTCATTAGTTTTCATTCTTGAAGCCTCATAGTTTCAAAGCTCTGTGGTTTTATACTTCATCTGTCACAGACTCTAATATTGCAGTCTTACAGGTTTCAGGTGGTAAAATTCTGGAAGTCTTAAGGTTTGGTGTTCTCAAAATGTTTCAGTTTAGAAATCCTGAAGTGCTACAGTGTGCTACAGTATTTAGTTATTAATCCTTTTCAGGAAATAGTTCTGAGCTCACCTTAAGTTTTGTTTCATTGCAGAGAGAACTTTCCCCCAATGATCTCTGATACTGAAATGTATTAAACTGTGGCTTTTGTTCTAGTATCTAGCAACACACACAGAGAAGCATGTACACTATATATTTCTCTTTGTTATGTGTGAAATTTGAATTCTATTAACTCAACATCTACAATTGTATTTCTTTATATTTTTATCCATAGATCCTCAGTTATGTGTCCTTCTGTACATTCTCCCTTTTGGTATGATTCACTCACATGTTTTAAATCCCTAAATGTATCTCTAAACCAAGTCCCTTTCTTGATCTTTGGACTCATTTTTTCACTTGATCTCTCCACTTAAATGCCATATATACCTCAATTTTTTAGAAAACTGCCTATGTATTGTCTTTCAGTCTTGCTACAAACCTTTCCTTTCTCTTCCTCATCATGAGAAACAGCATCATCCAGTCTCCTGGGTCTAAACTGTGGACATGATGATCACTGGTTACTTTTCTCCTTTATCTCTGCATGAAAGAATTACAATGGGGGCTGAGGATTTAGCTCAGTGGTTCCACTGCCTGCCTCACAAGCAGAAGGTCCCAAGTTCAATCCCCAGTACCAAAAAAGAAAAAAAAATTACAACGAAATATCATTTCTACCCTGTGCACATATACTGATACCATCTACTTCCCTATATTCTTCTAACATTAACAAGTCTCAATGGAGCATTTCCTTTAAGACTAATTATTTGGGGTGCCTCTTAATATGCATTCTTTATATATCTGTTCAATAATTATTTTGAAAAGATGAGGGTACAGAACTAATACTCTCCTTCTCCTTTATTTCCTTTAACTCTTCAGTTTTGCATCCAAATGTGCAAACAAGGTCTACTATGCTAAAAACAGCATGCTGCTTTCCAACCTGTGCTAACTTGAGTTTACTACCCAGGCCTCTCTATCAGCACCCTGAGCTGCTTATCATAGGATCCATTTCAAAAACATACTGTGTTTTCTGAGGCAGAAACTTTGATCATTGCCAATTTCTTCATCATTTTGTAACATTTCCACTAATATTTTGACAGCTTGTGATATTTTATTTATCCCCACAAAGCTTTATTATGGGCTTATCTCTGAATCCTGGTCTTCCCTCTGTCCTGGTAATAGACATATTAAACACTTAGGGTTTTGTGGTAGCTTCCTACCTGATTCCAGCAGTGCACCTTGTTCTCTCCCTCTAACCCCCATGCTCACACAATTCAGTTTCCACACTTCAGCAAGAATGAGTGTTGAAAAAAACAAATCTGATCACATTACACCCCTATATTAATCATTCCATTGGCCTTCCCTTTCTCATAGAAAAAATTTCAAGAACAGCCAGGAAATACATTTTCCATTTACTCTTTGGACCCTCTCTCATTACAAACCAGGAAAAATGAACTTGTTTAAGTTATTCACATATACAGTGATTTTTTTCCCCTGATTTCTAGTGTTTTTCAAATGTCCTCTTTTCCTAGACTATTTTTAATAGATAGCCATCACTTATAAATCAGTTTTCGACTTCATTTCTTTTAAGAAATCTCTTCTCACCACTACAACCAAACTAGAGTAAGAAACTGTTTTCTTTCCTTTCATAGTTCCTGATTCTCCACTCTCACATATGCCCCACACTATATTTGAATTAATTGCTTCATTTTTGTGATTCTTATAATTGCATTCTACAATAGACTTTTCCACCTACAAACTGATTCAGGAGATGGAATCACTCCTTACTTCGTGGCAGAGTGGTGTTTTTCAATTTTAACCCTCATTAACAATCACCCCTGGAACATATTACAAAAACTCATAACTGTTGGCCTTTCTCCCTAAAATTCTTACATAGTAGATATAGGATGAGGGCCAAAAATCATTATGGTAAATATGCACAAAGTGATTTTAGGAGATGGTTCATAAACTGAAGAAGAAACAACCCAAAAACTCCAAAAATACATTTTATATATTTTTTTGTTTGTTTTTTGGTTTTTTGGTACCAGGGATCAAACTCGGGATCTTATGCTTGCAAGGCAGGCTCCAGAACCACTGAGCTAAATCCACAGCCCCAAAAGTACATTTTAAATGAAGCAAAAGTTTACTTTGCAAGCTTTACAAATTATTTCTATTGCACCCCTCTGACTTTTCTGTACAAAACCCAGTTCAGGATTCTCCTTAATTGCAGTATCCATCGAAAGTCACTCTGCATCTCTCAAAGACAATAATAGGAATGCCACTACTTCGATCTGGAGTTCATTGGAGAGGTCATATTCATTGACTCAATCTGGTTCATTCATTCATCTCTTGGGAAGGAGATCTTGGGGAAGGGAAGAGAAAGGAGGGGAAAGAAAGAGGAAAGGATCAAGATTCAATTTGTATATGTACTAATTCACTGAGATGGTTGCATTTATTATGTATTACAGATGTATATGAAAACTTTGATAAATTAAAATTAAAATGCACCACAAAGTGACAGTATTCAAAAAAGGTTGATACTAAAACAAGATTGAACACATAAAATGCTAAAATAGAGTTTAGATTCCAGCAATGTGGACAATTCACTATGAAAAGAATCATCTTTTAAATAAGAGTACTTGTGCAATTTGATATCCACAGCAAATGAAGTAAGTTATGCCTTAGCGTGTACTTCAGGATTATGTCAGTCCCACCTATAACAGAATAATATTGAGTTACATTTAGGGACAAACATGTTAAGAAGCACAGTGAATCATAATTGCTTCTTATTTCCTCTCTTAGATCAGAAGCTCTATGTCCTAGTTCTGAAAGGTGCTCAGCAAATACACTTTGAAAATGATGATTAAGTACCCAGAAAAATGAGTATCACAAGGCCATAATGTGTTTTACAAGTCAGTTATCCAACTTTCAGTAAGTGTGGGCTGAGCACAAAGCAAAGTGTCAAGAATGTTCAAGTAAAGATAACAGGCTTTTTGCTGCTCCACTGGTATCAAAGGAGATTTCAAAAATATGAGATAGTTGCAGTTGTCAAAGAATAAGCAAATTCACAGGCTTGTGGATTTTAGATGAAAATTTCATAAGCAAGAAGAGCAGAGTTCAAGAATGGGAACTACTGAGGGTCAGAGAATAAAGAAGATCTCAGATATGCAAATAACTAAGCAACTATTTCATAATTCCACAGCTATATTGTTGCTAACATGGTTCAAACATTTCACTGTATTAATGCCCACTATCAAGTGGAATAGAATTTCTGATTTGTCACACCATAATTATTCTAACAGAAAAGAGTTAGTTGTTTCACAGGCCTTATTTTTTTTAAAAAAAGCAACTCTGAATTTTGTCAGTTGTTTCCTAAATTGCACAGGCATCCCTAGTTTGGATCAAAAATTCGATATATTTTCCTCAGATAATACTTGTCTCATTTAAGGTTTCTTCAGTGATACTTTCTCCCTAAGAGCGGTACTTCCCAACGCAGGATGTTTGCTAATGCACAGCGCCATCTGGTGATAATAATTTGGAATCAACAGAAGAATTATTGCACAAGAATAGAGCCATTTCTGGAGGATGTTTAGTGTTTGCCAAAAGCAGAACTTGTTTGTTTGTTTTTCCCAAGTTTTATTGAGGAACTCATACAAAATGTTACAAGAATATCATGAACTGTCTCCATATTCAAGAATGTGAAGATAAAACCCTCACCGGGAGTCAGAAAATCTGGCTTTGAACTGTATGAACTTGGAGAAGTGTTTTCACTCTTATGAGTCTTAGGTTTCTGGTACATGATAGTATCTCTACCACCAGCCTTGGGCTTCTGAAAAACAAAATGAAACAATGAATGCTAAAACATCAGGGAAAGAATAAACACATGTAAGCGACACTAGTAGTCGTGCTTAGCTGTTAAGATTGGACACGACTTTCAGATAACAAACGTGAGCTTGGCTGTCCATTCATAAATCTCTTTGTGATCTTGGGGACAAAACGTAACATCTCCTCCAAGAATACCATTCTCATCACCTTGAGTGCACAGTCAGCAAGGCTGGGGAGTGACTCCGATGAGACTCTCATACCTGGCAAGAAGTGGGGTTACCATAGTGTGCTCAGAAATCTAAGCAAGAGGCCACAGGCAGGCAGGGTGGCTTCATCCTGTGTCCTCACCTGATACCCATGCAAACAGGACCCAGAGGACGCACTGGGGCAGGTCCTCAGGCCATCCTCAACTGCACACTTGCTTGGAAGCCATCTTTACTTTTAAGGTTACCTGTTAACAAAATGTGACTTTTCAAAGGAGGGGTGTGAGAGAACTTGTGCTGAGAAGGAGTCTGGGAAACAAGTGAATCCAGTCCTTAACCTTTCACAGATGAGAAAACTGGTGACTATACAGAAAGAAAATGAATTACTCCTGATGTAATCTTGATTCTAAACAAGTACTCCAATATAATGAACCCTAACATTTTTTGTCTTTTGTTTGTTTTTACACTACTGTGTGCTGTTCTGTATTTGTGTTTTCTCCTCGATCTACGCTCCACAAAAGATTCTGATTGTCTCATATCAACATCATACACCAGCTGCATGTAACGGAGAAACAGCAGTTAGGCAGAAAACAGTCCAGAGGCTGAGGTCTTCTGAGTTTGGGGTCAAGGAGATCAAAGAGGAGATAGCCCAGGTGTTGATCAGAAGTCTGGGCCCAGGTGGAAATGGGTCTCTCGTAAGTGCAAGACAATAAAGCCAGAGTCATGGCCCCAGGGCTCATAAGCAAAGGACTAGAGATTGGAGGTGCTTATCAGAGGCGAGAAGTCTTCCCTTACTTTTTCTGGGCCATGCCTGAAACTCTTATCCATGACTCTGATTCTAAACCAGGCAAAGTTCTTACAGCTGGTGACTCCATCCACTAATCGCAACAATGGGTGCTGAGCTGACTCTAGTGCTAACATGTAACTGTTTGGGGACGGAGTTTGAATTTAGTGAGTTTGGAAAGCTGCTCAAGATCCAGTAGCAACCTGATTCCTCAAGGAAAAGGTACCAAAGACTCTAAGGATGACCCACAGCTTTCCTCACTTAAAGATTAACTCTGTCTTCTTATGACAGTGTCTGGGACAAACCTCATTGAGATGGAGCCAACTCAGAGAAATGCGACATCACAGAGTAGTGCTTGGAGAGCAACCCTATGTGCCTCTGGATAGCTGTGGTTTTCATTTCTGATGCTCACAATCATAGCCATCTGTTTCTAGACGTGAGAGCCAGGGGAGACAAGCAGTAAGCCAAAGGTCAAACTAACAATGTACATGTGCATTCAGGTTGAAGCATCCTACAAACCAGAGCTGCAAATTCTGCAAGAGAACTGTCCTTCCTGTAAGGCTACTAAAACCTTTTTTAGCTCCAGGAAGGCATTCAAGAAAGCATTTGGATTTTAGCTTAAGAGAAACAAGTAAGACACAAAAGTCCTCACCATAAACCATGAGCCTAAGCAGGACTGCATGCAAGGAATCCTGTTCTTTCCCTTCCCAGACAAAACTGAGAAACTTGCTTCTAGAGATCTGCAGGAACAGTGCTCAGACTTCATGGTTAGTTATTAACTAAACTGGCTGCACACTTGGACCCTCCAAGCACAGTGGATTTATGCTGTCCTTTAAACTGCAGCTGTGGGCCCTGGGGGGGACAGCAAGTGAGGACAGTGGCACTTCAAACATACCACTGAATTCCTTTACTTCAACTACTCATTTTGGTCTTTCACGTATAATACTTTACTGGGTACATTTATGATCAATAACTTTAAGTCCTGTACATATTTTTAAAGTAACCAGTGTGCTTCATGTCTACTCGTCCTGTGGGGTAATGTTCCTAAGTAGTGACCTGGAAGCAGTCTAGACTTATTCAGAGGAAAGTTTCCCCACAGACTGTTACATGGTTTCTTAGGAAAGATTAAAATTTGAACCTAATCTGGAGTCACCCAGTGTTACAAAGATAGCATCACATTGAAAGTCAAGCTGATGACTCAAGAATTGCAGAAGTAAAAAGGGTACCTGTGGGCCCTGTGACCTTAAAATTTTTGATACATATTTACATTACCCCATTAATAAGACAGTCTATGGAAATTAACTGCGAAAGAACTGTGAATTGTCTAACAGAGCAGAAAGGGTTGGCTGATATATATGCTAAATACATATCATCATTAAGGTAACAAATATTTAAGTAAATACTTTAAGAAATTTAGATAATATCAAAAACGTAAAATCGCCATCAACTTCATTCCCCAAAGATAATCCCTGTTAATATTTTCACTCATTTTTTCCCGTTGTAGGTCTTATTATAATAATGATTTTTTGCGTATATCAAGATAGTCATCCCTAGAGTACTGCAATATAGTCAGGAGATTAAGATTTTATTCTATTCTTCAGTGAGTTACCTTTTTGACCTTGAGGTATTTCTAGTCTTCATTTTGACCTTTAGAAATATATGAATTGAAAAATCACTAAAGCCTCTCTCCACTATAATACGAATTAGAAAGAAAGTCTTATTAGCTTCTTCCTTTCTCTTTATGTTGACATTTTTACCCTCGTATGCAGAGATATGAACAGGTTGGGGGCAGATAATGTTGTTGAAATTTTGTAATTTCTAAAATATCAAGAAGTAAAACTACTTTTTGTCTACATTCTAGATTAATGATCATGTATGTATAGATGTAAATACATAAATGCACATAAAAATGTACACACGCACACACACTTTCACAAATATTCTTGGAGATGCTAGACACTTAATAGCTTTAAAAAATGCTCATATATGAAGCCTGACACCGTATCAAGAATCAGGAAAGCCAAGTACATTTGATCTTTTGAGCTGTCATTGAAAAATGGATGCATTGTGCCTGCTCAAGTTCTGAGCTAAGGTCAATGTACCCTTGAAAAGACAGGAAAAAAGAAGTGTTTTACAGATAAGGCTCACAACCTTGGCACCAGGAGCTTTTGTTCTCTTAGCTCTAGTCCTTGGGAGAAGAGTGTGCCTCAGCCAGCACAAAGTGTCCCCAGACAATGTTAGACACACGCCAAACTGGAGCCCAGCCAGCATGCAGCTACGAAGCTGAATTCCTCCCTGCTGCCCCTGGACACACACAAAAGGCAGACCCAGGTTGCCACAGCCTCTCAGGTGAGGAGCAAAGCCGTTATTTGTCATCATTAAGCGAATGAGCCATTCTGCTTCCTGGCCTCTAATACATGGCAGAGAAACTCAGCTGAAAAAATAAATGAAACAAAGAACAACCCAAGCCTCTGAGCTTAGATTCAGTGAACTCCCCTCCTTTACTCTACTTCTACATGAAGAAACATTGCAAAACTGTGCCATAAATTTTTTATATTACCTTGAGTATATATTTTTCTAATCAGCAGTATAATCCTCGGTGTTGTTCTCCAAATATTAGAGGTACTTATCAGTACATAATTTAGAAAATCAGAAGGACCCAAGAACACCAAAACAAACCCTCATGATCAAATGAACCAGAAATCGCCACGACATTTTAGTGTGTTTTATTCTCATCATTTGTGCGTGAGTGTGTGTGTGGTATGTATAGATGTGTTGGTAGTGTGTACATTTAATTGAGTAGGTGTGGAAAATCATTATTATAACCATAACTGGTAACACTCCAAACATAATATTTTGCATTATTTTATTCAGCATCATCTCATAGATGTGTTTGCAGTTATTTAGTAATTGTAAAGGTGTGAAAGTACTGAAATTATTATAACAGGTTTGTTATAAATATTAAATCAATAAATGCCTAATTTGCAGTAGCACCAGGGAGGTAGTAATCAAGCAAGAGATAATAATTTAATTAGAACCTAATCAGTATGAAATGAGTTTCATGCTTAAAATATTCAAAGCCATATACTAAATCTATCTGTAAAGAAAAAAAAGCATTGTTGAGGATCACAGGCTAAAAACCAATGACCTTAGAAATAGGTGATATTTATTCCTGTACCCTACTAAAAGGCAGGCCAGGTTATGCGTAAGCAGAGTCCACTGGCAGAGAAATTGTTAGATACTAACGAAGGTCACAAATAGTATGGCAGATTTAGTCACTAGAAAATTCTATGTAATGTCAATATCAAAGTATTTTCTTATATCAACTCAGTCATTGTTCCTAGTTGAAGCCATTTAACCACACCAAAGAAAATCTAATTTTCTTGGCTCAAGAACATTGTCAGACAAAGTAAGACAGTAATCCTCAGCACTGAAGGTATTCCCTGTTGTCTAATAGGACTCATTTATCTCATGCTGTAAATACTTTCCTCCTACTTATACAGCTTAATAACTGCTATTTCCTTCTTGTCTCAAATCAGGCTTATTGGTAGCCTAATGAGGATATCCTTGTCAGCAATACTGTGAAAATGCTTGTAACATGATTAATGCTGTGGTGTGAGAAGAACTTCTTTGAAAGCTCATAATTAAAATAAAGCCCTACCTAGATGTTTAAGTCTGTAAGTTACATAAGAGGTGTTTAACATGCAAAATCATCACCCATAGATAAGAGGATAAACTCCATTATCTGGCAGCAAAAAGCTCTGAGAAGCTTTAACTCAAATGGAAAAATTTAATTCTATTATTAAACAACTATTATTAACTCTCTATATGTGCAAAGCACTGTAACTACAGCTTTTATATATGCATTTCTATTTAATCATTTATTTCATTTAATCCTTACAACAATCATGCATCTTAAACTAAGGTCAGAGGAGGAAGTTTGGTAACCAGTATTTAAGATAATTTGACTTTGACTATATAGCTAAAAAGTGGCACTAGTGATTTTTAAGTTAAATTTTGATTACACTATACAATACCTAGAATATTTTGTAAATTTAAAATTATTATTGCATATATGCTATGCTTTTCTCCATTTACACACACATAAACACAAAAACAGAGTTGGATCCACTCAAAACATCAAAAGTATAAATGGTTATTTTCTCCCCATCTGGACTATTCTCTTCACCATCTATATGACGGTCATGTGAACAGTAGTGTCTTCCTTTAATATATAGCCTATCTTTAGGACTGATCTTTCCAACGCATAGGTTTAATCATTGTTATTCATTATTCAAACAAACACAATAGATCTTCTTTGCTTTTAGGAAAATTTCAAATCCTATTATATTAGATTTTAGTTCTGCAGTTCTTTAATCTAGCCCCATCTGCAATGTTATATTTTCAGTCAAACAAGATCCATTATCCCTGTTTGTAACCTTCTTCCTTCCCTCCTGTAATCAAGCCAACTTGAGTTTCACAGTCTTCCACACATGGTATTTACCTCCATATTTTGACTCATGCCATTCTATAAAGTCAATTTTCACCCAAGTTGATCTATCACATTTGTTTCATGTTCTATCCCTTTCATTATGTTTCCTCTATTACTCTGTTCAAAAAGAATTGGTTCTTTCTCTGTGTTCATAAAATAGGTTGTGTGTATTCCTATCATAACAGGAATTTCATTTTGCTTTGTAAGCCCTTCAAGGTCAAATGTTACTTAAATGTGAGATTCTATAATACACATCAAAATTTTTAATGAAACAATAATAATACCACTCAGAGAGGTCAAGACAGGAGGATTGCAAGTCTCACCTAGGAAACCCAGTCCTAAAATAAAAATAAAATTGGGGGATGTAGCTCAGGAGTAGAGTGCAGGCCCTGGGTTAGATTCCCAGTATGAAAGCAAACAAACAAACAAACCAATATATAAATGAAACAATATTTACTCCCTGCTTTCTAGGAGCTATCAGATGTGACTAAGACTCTAGAGCCGGTAAATCCATTTCAGTCTCAGTGTTTCATCATATTGGCTTATTTGTTTCTATTCCTGTGATATTCTGGTTTTACTACAATGATTATGAGTGTTTATTAGTTTCAATTATCTTTCTTACGACTTGAGGTTTCTGTCTTAATCTGAAGACTCATCATATCTGTAATAGTCTATTTGTGCATTTACAAGAAAATATCACAGCCTTGGCAATTTATAAAAAACATAGTTTCATTTCTCACCATTCTGGAGGGAGGGAATTCCACAATCAAGTCACCAGCATCTGATGAAGTCGGCTCTCTTCTTTTGCTGTGGCACCTTAAACATTGTGTTCTCCAGAAGGGAAGAAATATCTCTCCCCAAGGCCTCACTTTCTGCTGAGTAGAGAATTGAATTTCCAATGCGTGAATTCTAAGGACACATTCAGAACATAGCAATGTCATTCTTCATTTCTGAAAAATTCTCTGTTATTATTTCTTTCATGATTATCCTCCAAATTCTCTGAATTTTTGCAGAGAATTTTGGGAATTCTATTCAGTCGTTCATGTCTTCTCAGTCCATTATCCATGTATTTTAATCTATTTTCCACTTTTAAAGTTTCTGGAACCTATGTTATCTGAATTGAGTGATTCCTTCAGATATAACTTCCAATTCAGTAACTCTCTCTCTTTGACTGTGCTTATGGAATGCTCAGTGTTTGCAATGATTTTTAAATTTATTTTAACATAGCATTTTTCTCCTTACAATTTCTATTTAATTATCTTTAAACTTTGCTCTTATTAATCTTTTTTTGAAACTCATGTTTTCTTGAAGCAGGAGATAATCATGCTTGAATTTCTATCCAGCCTTAGTAATTTTTCTGGAATAAAGGAGAAAATTAGTCACTTGCATGCAACAGAATTATTGATATATTTTTGTTTAAATATAATGTTTCACTAGTTACTTATTCAATTCCCTCTATGTTTTTCTTCTCTAACATGTGAAAATAATTTTAAAATATTTTACCTCTTCTTTTTGGAAGTTACATCTTGCTCTCTTCTTGCATTTTTTCCCTAGAGAATATTGTATACATATTTTAACTGTAAAAGCCTAATCATAACAGATGTTTTAAACCACTTCCCACATGTAATAAAGCATTTACTACTAATAAAGCAATATGAAGACATTATGATACTGATGATTTCTCAAAAATCATTCAAAGCGCGCCCTTCACAATTCACTTCCTCTACTCAAACTCTATAAAATATATTTAATTTTTTATTCATTTGAAATAAATGTGATGACCTAAACCCTCCTCTGGCCAATAAGATGCAAGAGGAAATTTGAGGGCTAATTTTCAAGGAAATTATTTAAAACTGTTAACATATTTGTCAATTCACTTGGCAGCCCCTCTGCTTATTTTCATATTTTTTTAATCTTTCCTGAATAATAGATGGAATACTTGGCATGTGGCAATCATGAAAATGAAAATCATATAGTGCTAGAAGAAGATCAGTGGAGTCTAAGTCATTGGTAACATCAAGGTAAGCTTTGTCCATTGTGGGTCCCTTAGTCTAAACTTTTTGATTCTTGTGAAAATCAACTCAGGGATTGTGACAGAGCAGCGCCAATATGAACTAGCTTTGGAGTCTGCTCCAGGAATTGGTGGAAGGTTCTGGGTGTGTCTAGGTAGGTATCAAAAATATGACCTTGGAGTTTACGTCTCATCTCCTCTAGCATCCTCTCTTGCACTTTTCCTCTTTTTTGCTTCTTCGCTACTATGAACTAAGCAGCTTTTCTCCACCATGTCTTTCCTCTATGTTTCTATGTCTTTTCCTTGTTTCTATGTTTCTATGTCTTTTCCTCTGTGATGTTTGGAGCCATCTGAATGACTCAATCCCCTAAAACAAAAGTCAAATTAAACCTCTCCTACTTTATGTTGTGGTTATTAGGTATTGTGTCCAGCAAAGAAAAGCTGACTAACACAAAAAATTACTACCAGAAGTGGGGTCGATGCTGTGAGTTTACCTGGCCATGTGGTTCAAAAGCTTTTAGATCTACTTCATGGAAGACTTTGGAAACCTTTGCAATATGAGCTAGAAAAGTCCTAAAATGCTTTAAATGAGCTCCATGGGTGATTCTCATTTGTGCTCAAAACACCAGAATGCTAATAGAAATATGGACAGTAAAGGCCAGCCTCAAGAGGTGTTGGTTGGAAATAAGGACTACATTGGCAGTTAGACTAGAGGTCACATCTGTTACACTCTAATGGAAAATTTGTCTACATTTGCTCATGTCCTGAGACTTTGCAGGAGACTGAGATTAAGGACAGTAGACAAATTAATCTGGAAGATGAAATTTCAAGACAGTCCAACATTTAGGTTGTGGTATGGATACTGTGAGCTGTTTTTAAACAGATTTCTAGTGAAACTCAGGGGCAAAAGTTAGGTCAGAAGAATGTGAAAAACAAACTAGGACCCAGAAGGCTTCATGTATAAATACGGTGCTAAAAGATTGAAGAGATTAGTACCACTAAAACAAAATCAAGTACTTAATACAGGGACAAGAAGAAACATACCTTGAGGGCATCTCAGAATCAGCTGGACCTCATTCATCATAGGCTCAAGAATGTAAAGTGAAAACTTTTTATTTGATAGGCAAGTTTTTGGGCCTCATGCTCCAGAAGGACCTCATAGGGAATTGGTTCCACGGGACCCTTTTCACAGCCATCTAGGCACTCAGACCATTACTGCCATGGTTCAATGGGGGCATGACTACTCCTCACCTCAAACTGACAGCAGATCTTGATGTCATCCACATGATGGTCATATTAGCATGCAGAATGCCAAAGCTATGGAGTCAGGGTGGCTTCCACCTAGATCTCAAAGGAAGACTTATAATGCCAGGCAAGGAGCCCCTGAGAAGGCAGTGTGTGATGCTCTAGGATTAAATCAAACCTACAGGGGAGATCCTAGGATATCAGAGGTGCTAGACACATGGAACATTGACTCAGGAAAGCTGTAAGCCATGAATAGGAGCCAGCCCAACTGAGAGACTCTGTGAACTACAACCAACAAAGACATAAAGATAGTGCCATGCATAACCATTAGAATTCACATTTTGCCATCATATGCCTCAGATGCCAGATATGGAGCTATAGGACTTAATGTTTGCTCTGTTGTGTTTAGTTTTGCTTTAGAACTATTTTTTATTTCTGTTTTCTTCTCTTTTAGAATGAGAATGTTCATCCTGTGCCCTTGTACATTGATATTGTGTAACTTGTTTTTAATTTTTACAGAGAGTCACAGCTAAGAGTTTGTGTCAAGTTTCAGAAGAGTCTTGGACTTGGACTTTTAAAAATGTTGCCATTCTTGAGACTTTGGAGAAAGGATTATTGTATTTCTGCTTGCACACAGGATAGCTGTATTAGGTTAGATGGAATTATGAACTGGCCACTGTCTTTATTTAGAAATTAAGTATAGTTTAAGTTATGTTTGGGGTATAAATTGACAAGCTCTGTGATGTGGCAGTTAGAAAAGAGTTTTAACTTAGATTATCATTTTGATTCACTTAGAGATTAGTGAAGGACATTTTTGGGTTAGTCTAGGTGGCTCATGGAGATATACCCCTGGAGTCTGTGTCTGATCCCTTGCCTCTTCCCTACTCTGCTTCCTGGTTATCATGAACTAAGCATCTTTGATCTGCCATGGCCTTCCAACACAATGTTTCTGCCTTAGAGCCAGCCAACCATGAACAAAATCTCCTAAACCATTAGCTAAATTTAATCTCTCTTCCTTTAAGTTGTGAATGTTGAGTTCATCAAAGGGAAAGCTAATACAGACACAAATTATTGCCCAGTTATTATCATTATTTTCTGTCAGTGTATCATAATTTATATTTCTACCCTGCCATTCAGGCATGTAGAACAAAATCTATTTTCTTCTTCATTGAGAATTTTCTCAGTTCTCTAATTTTCTTCATAGTGATCCCAGAACAAAGAACTGCCTCACAGTTAAATATATTGAGTAGTTAAATCCAATGTAACAACTACAATTTGTGTGCTATCAGTATTTCCCTCATTATGTAAAATAACCCACTTCATCCTTCTCAATAAGCTACAGTGTCCCAGTGTGTATATGCGTGTGTGTGTGTGCATGTGTGTTTAGTATTCAAAATATACAATGAATGTTAAGGTAAAAGATTACAGTAAAACACACATTGTCATTTATCCACATCAAAACACTATTTCTCACTTCCAACACACTAATTCCATTGTTCTTGCCACTTTGAAGCAGTTGTGGAAGACTTTTTTTGTGAATGTGTCTCAGAGGTGTGATAAAAAATACAGCAAATGGTGCTGCCGTTCAACAGAAAGACACATGTGTAAAACATTACACTGTGTCTTCTTCTACCTTACTTGTTGAATCTGGCATCATGCAACTTCTGGTTCTTCCTGAAAGTCAACAGACCTTGAAAAGTGCCTTTGTTGCATTCTAGTCACCAAGACAAAATACATAACACATACAATTTAAAGAATGAGAGGTTTATTTGAGCTCACAGTTTTTAGAGGTTTTAGTCCACAACTGGCTGGCTGCAAGGTGGAAACAGCATGGTGAAAGGGTCTAGTGCAGAGGAAAGATGTTTGTGACATGGTATCCAGGGAGCAGAGAGAGAAGGAAGGGGTTGATGAGGGAGATACACTCTTTCAGGTCAATTCTCCAGTGACCTCCCTCCAGTGAGGCCCTACCTCCTAACAGCTCATTCAGGTATGGATTCATCAGTGGACTGATCCACCGACGAGTACAGTGCACCCATGTAGACATTACCTTACAAAAGACTCACTTCTGAACACATGAGGCTTTAGGGGAGCATCATGATCTAAATTATAGCAAAGGGTAAAGTCTTGAATCAATTTGGGACAGTAAGGCACCCATGACAGTACAATTAAAGACTCTCACAAAAGAGGACTTCCAGGCCTGCTTTAGAAATTAGCAAGAAGTATGAGATATATGTGTTGAAAGCAGGAGGGAGTGTTCTGAGGGGGGTGAATGGCAATGTATCTTTTATTTTAATAAATATTTAACAATTAATTATTCACTGTACTTTATGATCATATCATGAAATGAACTCTGAAAACCTGGTTGCCCAGGGTAGGGCAGGTAGACTATATGCAAAAGGACACACAGAAATATTTTAGAAAGGATTGAACTATTTTTCTGATTATAGGTGTTGGCTATATGCATTTTTAAGATTAGCATAATTCAAAATATTATGTACATAAAATTGATAAAAAAGGTCATCTGTAAATGCACAAATAGTAATAGTCAGATGGGTTGGATTGCTATATAAGGAGATGAGGAAATTAAAATACATGTAAATGTACAGTTTACTGAAGGAAAAAGAGACAGTACAGATAGAACATTAAAACAAGAATGCGTATGATAGCCAAAGACCTCACAGGAAGAGGTCCTGAGAAAACAGACCTCAGCTCCAACTGTGTGCACAGGCTGTGCAGATATTTTTCCTCTCAGGTCAGGAACAATCAATTTGTACACAACCCACTTTGGGGATGGGAAATCCATAACTGAGTTTTGACTGTGTTACCTTATATTCAGCTGGCCACATAAATTTATCCTTGCCTTATAATTAGTCCCAGTGGAAGAACTCTCTGAAGTTTTCCCTAAGGCTAGGTACAAATCATTAGTCTTGATTTACTGATTAGACAGTGCTGACAAAGTAATACAAATCATCCCCAAATACTTGCGACATGTGGTTACAAAACCACAGTTCTAATAATATATTTCCTGATTTGATCAAGGATTAGTGTTGTGTAGATACTTTAGTGACACAACTCAGTTCAATTCTGGGTCTGATGGACTAAATCCTCACAACATAATAAATACCAGCTTAATGAATATCAGTAACAAAAAGGGAAAACTAAAGACCACTATACAAACATAATGAATTATGTAAGAAGTACTTGCTCTGCACTATTCCAAAGTAACAGAGAGTGATAACCCTAGACTACCATACTATGCGCCAGTTTTGGTTAACATAGTACTATACAAGTGAGGATTGCCTGTAACATAAGTATACAATTGTAATATCAGTTATATAAACCATGAATTTTTTAAATTCCACTAACTTTGATCATACTTTATACTACATTAAAGGGTTAGTTAAATTAACTAAGTCCAGAGTTTTTATAGCTTGATTATTGATTCAAACTTGAATTCAATCTGTCAGTAGAACAGGCAACATATAAAGCAAAATAATCAGCCATTTGTGGTCATTCATTTCATATTCTATAAAAGCACTTCAGGATTTTTTTTAAATACATGTAAAGCACTGGACATATGGAGACATTCAATAAAAGGCAATTACAGGGATGTCTTCATAATTAGACAGTTTATGTACACACATAGGACCTCAAGCTTAAAAGGGCCTAATACTTGCTTCAAATCTGTGCTGTCACCATCTTGAAAGTCTTAACAACTTGATCTATGACTGTGAACCTGTGCTTTGTAAATGATATCTAAATTGGGTTATAGGCTGTGCTCACTGTATTTGCTTTCTCTTCTTTCACATATAGCTGGTAATATGCCATGAATGCAGAATTCTTGCAAACTGAAGATACGTGAGAGTTCAGGAAGGTTCAAAATGTATCAAAGATAAGCATACTGCATCTACAGCTCAAGCAGTTACACTGACTGCTGCAAAGAGATGGTGCTTTCTAATCGAATGATAACTTGCTTTGAATGCAGGAAAGAAGATAAATGTTCCAAGAGACATGCATGACAGGAAACACCAAAACATCCTTTCTGACTCATGCTACATCCCTCTGTTATTGGAGCCATACCTCCCTCATCTTTTAATCTTTCCTTACTGGGCAGTTACCTGGAGAGTTCTGATAGAATGTGCAAGTATCAAGAAGTGAAATTAATGCCATTGAGCTACTTTATTGGACAGTTTCTCTATCCTGGAAAAAAATGGAATACTTATGCATGCGTAAACTGTAAAATATGAATCGTGTAATTTCTGTGATTTTATATACAATTCCAGTGGCTGTTACATTTGCATTAGAAGTGCCATTACATAATATAAAGATATATATAATATGTTCTATAACAGATTTTAATTTTTCTTTGTTGAACAACATAAAATCAAGTAAAAAACACTATGACAAGTCAAGAATAAAACTGTGGAAGAAACTACACATGGTGGTGTGTGACTGTAATCTCAGCACTCAGGAGGCTGAGGCATGAGAATTGCCTTGAGTACAAGGCCAAACTGGGCTACATAGTGTGCCTGCATTACAGAGTGAGACCTTGTCTCAAAAAACCAAAAAATAAAACAGTGGAAGAAAGACAAATACTAGTACTTTTAATGACATTTCCACCTGCTTTATGAATGAGGAAAAACATATATTTACTTTTCACTGAGCACAATAAGTAAAGTGGAAGACTCTTGTAGGCATTATTCTTAATAGAATGCTGTTGAAAAATAAGTAACGAAATTCTTACAAAGAAATAGATAAAAAGGACATCATTCAATCCACACATCTTTTTTTTAATTTCTTGAAACTCAAAAAGGAGATATAAAATGATGTGATTAATAATTCAACTGAATGTCTATAAGAAAAATCTGCAAGAGTAAATCTTAATAGTTTGTTTTGTTTTGTAACCTAACCTGAAGGGTGGGTATTGGCTTGCAGGTCAGTTCTGAGAAATGGAGACTTTGGTGATTGAATGTTTCCTTGGTGATGGGTCTTTTTTTCAGATGTATTGTCTTGGTAAAGGCAGAGTTGAAAGCCTTGGATAATGATTATTTACTCATTCTGCTAGCTTCAACTTTTCCACGGTGTTAATAATTTAAAGGTCAGGTATGAAAAGATGGTAAGGCAACATTAAAGGGAGGTTTAAAATATATGAATAGGAAATGTGTGAAATATCATTGAATAAATGTCTTTATATATTTAAGCACTGAAATAATATAAACTTGGTTTAAATTCCTTTCAGAAGAAATATATAAATATATTCTGGATATGATTTTCACCTATAGAAAACACTGCTAATCAAGCATGGATCATGTTTTTTCCTGTGATAATAAATCTTTAGATATGTCGGACAGGTATTGGATTCTCTTTACGTAAATTTTATAATGATCGGCTTTTTTTTTCTAATAGATACTTTCTCATTTTATTTTGACATCCATTAAAGTTTGGTCTCTTAGTTAATTTTTAAATATATATGCATGTGTAGCTGGGTATTTGGCCCTCAAAGTAGATGTAGACACAGTCTGGAGAAAAACTGAGTAACATAACAATTTGACCTTGAAAAGACTATCCAAGATCTTGAAACAAGAGAGTGTATCAAGAGGAGTCAGTTTAGCACTTATCTTACTGCAAATAATAGGCAATATGAAGTTCCATAAACACCTAAAAAGAACTAGAATATGAATGACTTTAAATTCAGGCCTTTAGTACCACGAAATTCCTTTTGCAATAGGATTGATTTTCTTTCTGCTATGAAGACAGTAAGGGTGGAAGCTTCTAGGGAAAAGAACCAAACAATACCTTTCCTTGTGAGCTTATATGATTAGATTGGACCTACCTAGACAATCCAGAATAATCTCCCTATTTTAAACTACCTATTCTTAATTCTGAATGTAATATTTTCTTTATCAATTAAGATATTGACAAGGTCCAATAATTAAGGTTTGTGCATCTTTGGGAGATTACCATTCTACCTCCCATACATGTATTCAACAAATAAACATTAAATTAAATCAATGGAAAAGCTGATAACTTCAAAGGGAAATTTGTTCCTAAAACACTTGTGAAAAACTTGTAAACTTACAGCTTCTGTTATCACAGACCTAATCTAACCTGAAAAATGTTATATTTTCTGACCTCTGATCAGAACCTCAGTAGGATCTCTCATCTTTCTGTTGATCTCAGCTATTTCTGAGGATTCCCTGGGGTTTGTTTCATCTCTTTGTTTTCTTTCATTATCCTCCTCTAATTTTATTTTCTTCAATTCTCTGGGCTGTTCCAAGTAGCTACTGTGCCAACACATTTACTTCTGTTAAACAATATGTAAAGGGATTCCAAAAGCAGCTATCATTTACTTTCACCAATTGCATCAAATTTTGCTAATATGCAGATTTCTCTGTCAGCTATTACCATCAGTATAACCATGGGTGGAGTATTATCAGAGGACCTGAATGTTATAGCAATCCCATAAAAATGCTGGAACATTGACATCATTAGGTAAACACTAACATCATTATCACAAAAACTTGCATTCAATTGAGGAAATGGGAGAACTGCCTTTATAATCTTAAAAAATACTCTAAACGAAATGGCACCTCTTTATAAAGATGCAGGGAAAAGAGCATTGAACCGATGCACCAACAAAGCAAGGAACACCAAAGACTGTTGAACCTACTACAAGTTAAGAGAATGAACCAACCAGAGCAGTATGCTGACTTTTCCTGAGAGAGTATAGAGAGAAATTTTAAAATCAAATTAGGGGCCTTTCTTCAATATCTAAGATCATCATTTTCTCAGCAAACATTAGAGAATTCATGGTGTTTTTTTGGGTTTTTTTGAAGTAATGTGATTTGTCCTATGAAGATAAGGAAACTATACTCCTTGCCTTCAAATTGCTTACAGTTTATATCAAGATATAGAGAGAATAATACATGCTTGATAGAGCAGAGAAGTCATAAAGATATTTTGCAGTCACTTTGGGAGGAGAATGAATCTTAGTAACTTTGTAAGCTGTGACCCCAAGATACCAGATTCAAGCCAAAGAAATAGACAAAATATTACACTGATCTAGGAATAATAATTACAATCAGTTATTGAAGGTCTTAGAGTTTTAGAAATGTATTCACATAACTATCTTACAGTAAGAGTCATGGTTTAAGTGACTTATACATGAAGAGCTATATTTGATACGGCTGGGAAGTAAATCTGTTTTAATATTTCATACCAGACTTACAGGAAATTCCATATAGTAAATAATTTACCTTTTAATCTTCTCTTTCATTTTAGTGTTAGTAAAAACGGAAAGTTTTTTCCTTTCAATGTAAACAATAATCATAATTATACTTAAAATAATTATGTACTATTTACTGATTTCTATGGTGGGATCTAATGCAGGGTCATATGCTACATCTATTTATTCTGCTTCTTTAGTTTCCTTTAGTAGAGTTCCTCAGTCTTTCCTTCTCTTATTACCTTGACATTTATTGAAGAATGTGAGCTATTTATTTTGTAGAATGCCTCTCAATTTGGGCTTGGCTTTATGCTTATCCATGATTAGACTTATGATTAGACTCATGTTAAGAGTCTGGCCCGATATATGGTAGTTGTGATGTTGGGTCCTTCTAAAGAAACCTAAAGCCAATCATGGATTCTAAGTACTGTTTATTCTCCACTAAATGAAAGAAATCCTTGGAGAAATGCCTAATTCAAGAGCCAAGTCAGGAACTATTTATAATGATCTTAGAACAACTTGCTATGGTGTACTTCAAGGTAAAGAAATATTTAAGTAATGATTGTTAAATATCGAAAAAACACAAAATCTAATTTTACTGGATTTCTGCCAGAAAAATCTGTGAAAATTTAAGCATTAAAATAAGTAACAATAACAATGAGTTATATCTTTGTGATTATTCTATAAGTCAATTAAGCATAAATAAGTAAATAAAGAAAATACAACTGTTCTTTTTATGTAGTAGAAATATTATTTTTCCAATAAAAATTATAAGGCCCAATATTCTGTCTGAACCACTTAGCATTTATCAACACACAAGAGCACAGAGATTGGTGTATAGTAAGCATTCGATACTATGTAACTGTTTCCTATACAAATACTTGAATGAATAGATAAATACTACATTCCTACTATAATTTCACTTTGGAAAAACAGGGAGACCTTAACCAAAGCATTTTATGTTTTTAAATCACAGTTACTCATATAAAATAAAGGCTAGTGGTATCTTAACTACTTGAAATCTGGAACAGATATTCTCTTTATATTCCCTGCAGATTTTATGAGTCTGTGTAATTCAGTCTGCGTGTTCTTTGAAGATACTACGTGCTATGTCCAAATTCCTGCCTTGGTCTTTCTATCACTGCAAGGAACTATTCAAGACATAAATTAATATTTAGAAATATGTTATGCAATGTTTACTTAGGTATAATTGAGGTGCACCTGTTTCTGATTCACTGATACATTTTTTGTTTCATTTGAAACTTGTTTGGTATTTACATATTTCACATCAATTGTTAAGTCTTGAATTCATATAAGTTTGGCCAAAACCAAGGTTCATATTTCGTTGCCTTCTCTATGTAAAAAAAGTGAACTGTAATTAAAGTCATTTATAATTAGAGATTTAGGATTACAGGAAACTGCACAAGTGAGAACACTGAAAGGCTTATAAAATATTTTCATTACAAGAGTAATTTTGCTGGTCATTTATAATTAGCCTGACTTTTACACTGGAAGCCAATACAAAACTCAACATATTTTATGAAATTTTTTTCTTTAAAAGTTTCACACAGTATCAGGAAATGAAAGGTCAAATCATTATGTGTGTTATTACAATGGGGGAAAATATATGAATTAAGATATCCAAGGTAACAGAAAATTAAAGTCAAAGGAAAGATAAGCAGTAGTAGTGAGGAATCTTTGAACTTTGAGGCCAAACATCAAATCTAACCTAACTTAAGCAGATCTAAAAGTGTGTTGAAAAGATTGTGAGGTATTTCATATAATTTAGAAAAGGGAATGTAGATGGTATGTGGGCCTTAAAAAATGAATTCAAGGAATACAATATTATTAAAAAAACATTTCTCCATCTTGAAAATTCTGTCTCTCTTTATTGAGGAATGGAGCCAATAGTTGAACTCATATTTATTTGACTCTAAGTAGATGTTTATGTTTCTCCTTAAGTTAAATTAAAAGTGTCCACATTTCCATTATAGACAAATTATGAAAAGGACTAATAAATATTTGAAAAACACAAAAGCTTGATTATAAAAGATAATTAAAGGAAAACATGGAAATAGAGCTTTTGAAAATATAGAGGGGCAGAAGAGTTGGAAGGAGGGGAGGAGAAGGGAATAAAAAATAATTAAGACGTGTTAGGGCCAGCAATTTAGTTCAGCGGTTTTGTCACCTGCTGTGCAAGCTCAAGGTCCTGAGTTCAATCCCAGGTACCAAAAAAAAAGATATGTTATGTACGTGTGCAATTTCTCCACTATGAATGTAATCATTATGTACTACAAACATGTACTAATGAAAAAGTGAAGAAATTTTAAATTTTTTAAAAGAAATTGAGTTGTTCTCTACTTAAATATTTTTATTGTAATTCAAGTTCTAGTCATAATAATTTAATAGGCAATTGATTTGACCACATTATAAAAATACTTTAGCATCTGAAATACAGCTTATGGATCACCGGACAACAAGCCGCATAGACCTGTTGCTTCTGAAGGAAAGGAGGAAAATAAAAATGAGCACTCTGTCATACAAATGGACATCTACTTTCAGAGATTGGTTCAGGTGTTCCAGGGACAAACATTGAAGATTCAGGACAAAGATAAAGGGCAGTTGAAGCTCAAATAGCATCAGGATGGAGACCCAGTCTCCACCCTATAGTCTAAATGTAAAGATGACCTCCTTCAGAATTCTCTCTTGCTGAGAGGTCATTCTTTGATTTAGATTAGGCCTCCCTTTAACTCATTCGATGGGATCTACCCACATTACAGAAGAAAATCTGCTTTACCCGAAGTCTACCTATTTAAAAGTTAATCTTATTCAAAAACACCTTCACAGAAATATCCAGAATAATGTTTGCAATATATGTTGGCTTAGGTTCACATCATGGTTCATCTATACACATACAAAATATTATCACAGAGTAAAATTCCGAGAAAAAAATAGGAGTGTAGCCAATTTAAGTAGACAGAGATTGGGAAACTGAAGTTATCTGGAAGTTGCAGCCCAGATTTATGGAAAGAACAAATCTACTCAGAAAAAATTTGGAAATGATTGTGTTCTCCTTAAATCTTACTGAGATGCACACAAGGAGACTAAATCTCTACAAAGTTGGGGGATAGAATTTAGGAAATCTATACACAAAGAATTCTAAGTGCTCATAAAGGATTGTAAATTGTTCATATTTCCAATATCCAGAGTGAAGTATACTTACTGATCACTTGAGGCATTCAATTGGTACCTTGTAAGGATAGATTCTCAGTATTATATTATCTGTGTCAGGCAGCTTTAAGTTACTGTGACAATCAAGCCAGAAGGAGGAAGGGTTCATCTCAGCTCATAGTTTCAGAAGGTTCAGGCTACGGTTCCTTGGCTCTGTAGCTTTGGGCTGTGGTTGCATGGTGGTGGGTGTGAATGGCCTAGGAGGTCAACTGACTCCATGGAAACTGGAGAGCAAAGACAGAGACAGGAGGGGCTGAGATTCCAAAATGCTTTTCAAGGCCATACCTACAATGACTTCCTTTCGTGAGTCCCTAGCTCTTAAGTGTGACTCCACCTCTCAATATCACCATAGGCTGAAGACTGAAACTGTAACATACAGGTCTTTGGGAGCAATTTCATTCAAACTACCGCATATACTAATTTATTAATATGCAAAGGCTACTGTGGAAACACCTTGCAAAACATTTTTTTTTTTTGAGACAGGCTCTTGCTATGTAGTACAGGCTGGCCTTGAACTTAACTCTGTAGCCCAGGCTGGCCTTGAACTTGTGGGAATCCTCCTGCCCAAACCTCTTGACTGCTGTGATTGCAGATCTGTGCCACCATGCCCAGTGACTACAAAGACTTTTAAGACAAAGCCTAAACATATTAAATTTAATCTAAAGTAATTTAACTTTCCACTAGAACAAATCCAACCTTTTAACAACAAAATCCAGACAATCAATAACATGAAATGAAAATGCCAAGTATCTAATTAGAAATTATTAGATATACCAAGATGCAAGAAAAAGTGACTCACAGTCAGGAACAATTAACCAAAACAGACTCAAAACAGGAGAAATGAGTGAAATAGGAGACAAGAAATGAATCTGTTATTATGACTGCATTCAAATATTAAAAGAAAATCAAGAAAATAATAAAGAAAAGATACACAACAAGTAATAACATTTGTTATTCAGAAATACAATGAATAAATAAAAATTTACTGAATTAAATAAACAATAAATTATATACTGCAAAATAGAGAGAAATGAAGCACAGAGATAAAAACTGAAGAATGAATGGAATTTCCATAAACAATATAATGTAATTATACATACGTGATTGTATTACATATAAATGACAGAAACATTTTATTTATTTTTATTTATTTATTTTTTTTCCAGTAAAAGGAATAGAACTCAGGACCTTGTGCTTGCCAGGCAGGCATGGTGCCATCGAGCTACATCCCTGGCCCATCCCTTTATTTATTCTTCAATGTACTTTTTTGAAGAAACATTTTATTTAAAAGGCAAGAAAAATTAAACTAGATTTTTAAATAACAGGAAACAACCATATCATCTTTATCTCTCTATAAAACATGTAGAGTTTTAAAATGGATTAAATACATATATCATGCAAAAAATAATAGGAAGGAAGCCACTACAGAAAATGATCTGATGGCATCTGGTAACTTAATCACAGAATTACCATACATCCTAGCAATTCTATTTCTGAGTGTATACACAAAAGGAGCACTCTTGAAAAACAACAACTCCCATAGAGTATTCCCATGAGTTTTGACAGCAGCTTATTGACATTAGGCAAAAGGCAGAAACAACACAAAGGCCCATCAATTAAGTTAGTGGGCAAACAAAATACAGTGCATTAAATACATACAATGGTAACAGAGAAAACTGGAGGTTTGGGGCATAGGATTAGTACCTACTACTAACTGTCTATGTGGAGATGTTAAGGACACAGTTTGATGAACAAAATCTGGTAGGAAAAATTTGATAGTCATGATCATAAACATTGTTTTCAAATCCAGGAGACTAAGTGAGATAATCACAGTAGTGAGTGAAGATAGAAAAAAGAACTTCAGAGACTGAGCCATTGGTTCCTTCTGGATGACCAAATCTGAAAAAAGAGGAGGCATCTGAAAATGAGGCTGAGACAGAGAGCCAGATGTGGTGGGAGAAAAACAGGAGATTTGGGTAAGAGCAATGTTAGAAAATATGTAGTTAGCATTCTTTTAAAACATTAACATTCTTTCTATTCCTTTCATGAAGATTTTCATTATTACCAGAGAGCCATGGTTTATGTTTCACACACAAAAAGTACATACCTATGGAGGCTGTAGATAAGGATTAAAATCTTAAAATTTCAACTTTAATGATGTGATGCTGGTCATGTTATTTATATATGTGGAGCTATCTCTTTTTCACAAGGAAAATTTGAATGATAGATCTATAAAATGCATACAACTAATAAATTTTATTTTTACCATTTGATATAAAATAGCCTACCTCTTTCAATTGTCCTACTTACCAAAAACAACTCTGTTTCCTCAACGTTGAGCCTGTTTACCCTGGTAGAAGAAATCATATGATTATTGTGTTTATAATTTCTTAATACGTATTTAATTCTTCCAGCAGAATTGAGTTTTCTCTTGTTTACCAGAAGGAAATATTTTGGTTCTTTATCTTAAATGTTTACTTCTGGGATATTATAGGAGATATAGTTTGTCACAGGCCCTGCTATTTTGTTTCAAATGGAAAAGAATTCATTGTTGTGAAAGTTTACAAACAGAATCCTGAAGCGCCCAAAGCCTGACTTGATATTAACATCTGGTTAAGCACGGCCTTCCAGTAGCCTTAAAGGAGAGTTTCCCTAGAAAGGAAAGCAAAGTATCAGTGGCAAGAAATGGAAACTATCTTTCATATCAATAATAAATCGGTGTGGGTTTTTAAACAAAATATCTTAGCCCAGATCGCTACAACTAATTGCCATAGATTGGGTGGTTTTTGTTTGTTTTTGGTACCCGGGATCAAACTCAGTTCCTTGAGCTTGCGCAGCAGGCGGCGAAACCACTGAGCTAAATCCCCAGCCCAAGACTGGGTGTTTTAAAAAACATTTATTTCTCACAGTTTTGGAAACTGGGAAATTAAAGATCAAACCACCACACTGCTGGGTTCTGGCTTTTAAAGGGCTGGTTTTTCTTCCCCCTCCCCCTCCTCCTCCTTCCTCCTTCCTCCTCCTCCTCCTTTTTTTTTCTTTTCTGTGTCTTCACCTGGGAGAGAAAGGGAGCAGCCCAGGGAGGAGAGGAGAAGGAGAGAAGGAGGGATGGAGAGGGGAGAGAGGAGAAAGAGATTGCTCCAGTATCTTTTTCTTTTTATAAAGGACTCTGATCCCGTCTTGGGGCCTCCGCCCTCATTTTGTCCCCTAAATCCAAGCACCTCCCAAAGTTCGACCTGCTGATACCATCACATTGGACGTCAGGGTTTTAAACCCTCAAGTAGGGGTTGGACAGAAACACTCAGTCAATCCATCAAAACACATGAGCTGTACAAACTCAAATCTTAATAGACAAACTCCCCTTACACCTTTCTCGGCACTAAGGATGATCAGGATATTTTTCTTTCAGATTTCATATGTTGCAGATTTAGCCATCTTTACTATCTAACAAAATGTCACTCTTTCTGTAACATGTATCTCAACCAATTAGAAATATCGGATTCTCCTCATTTTATAATGTTTTATAAACTGATTCTCTTGGAACACTTTATCAGCTACCTAAGAGTAGAAACAACCTAGGGATACATTTACTTCATATCATTTAAGCTTAGTTACTCAGAAATATGTATTGACTCAAAAACACTAGAATGTACATTTGATTTCAAGCACACCGAATCTTCACTTAGCCCATATCTGGGGGCATAAAATAAATCTCAACCAATCTAAACTACTTCAAATCTGTTGAATGTTATTCTCTGAACATCATGAACTAACAATTAATAACAGAAAGAAAACAGAAAAATATTCACACTTGAGCACTGATAGCCTATAGATGTCGCAAAGAAAATTTAAAAAATACAAGTGAATGAAAATAAAAGCACAACATCATCAAATATGTGAAAATGCACCTAAAGCTTTAAATCAGTAACCAAAATTCCTACCTTAAGAACCTGAAAAAAAAAGAGAGAACCTGGAAAAATTAAAACAAAATGTAACAAAATACAAAGAAGAAAGAAAATAACAACACAGGTAATAATGAAGAAAATTGATAACGAGAATATCATTGAAACCAAAAGATAATTCTTTGGGGACAAAATCAAATAAAATTTATAAATCTCCATCAAAGACCTACAGAAACAAAACCTAGTGAAGATATATTTTCAGTATTAAGGATGAAAGACAACACTATAGATCTTGTAGTTATCAAAATGAAAATGAAAGAATAGTACAAACAAGTACTCTTAACAGATATTCACTGTAGAATTGCAAGCTACCCAAATTCAATCCGGATATGTTGGACAGCCCTACTAGTCCTAAAAGTTTGAAAGAAGTTCAACCAGTAATTTAAAAGCTCCAGCAGGGGCTGGGGCTTTAGCTCAGTAGTAGAGCTATTATTTAGTATGTGCAAGCCTTAGATTCAATCCCCATCATCAATTTTTTTAATTCCATAAAAAATACATAAAAGCGGGCCGGGGATTTAGCTCAGTGGTTTTGCCGCCTGCTGCGCAGCGCAAGGACCAGAGTTAGATCCCAGGTACAAAAAAAATAAATAAATAAATAAAAGCAACAAAACATAAAAGCTCCCTCAGAGAAACCAGACTTAGATGTTTTCACTGAAGAATTCTACACATAAAGATTTGATATCAATCTCGTGAAATTCCTTCTAGTACATAATAAAGAGAACACTTCTCAGTCTACTTTATAATGCTACTGCTAAAATGGTATCAAAACCAGACAAAACATTACAAAAGTAAACGTAAAAGAGGGGAAATACCATGCACCAATGATCTCTCATGAGCTTATATGTAAAATTCCTTGACAAATCATTAGCAAATTAAACCCATCAGTGTATAAAAGAATTTAACATTGCTGCACGTGGAAGTTTTTCCAGATTTGGAAGGCTTGTTCTACTTTAAAATCTAGCAATTTATTTCACCATATTAATCTAAAAATAGATATCATGTGATTATATCAATTGACAAAGAACAAGAATTTTAAAAGATTCAACATTAATTTATGATAAAAAAAAATCCCAGTATTTCAGAAATGAGTTACTTCAATTTAATAAAAACTCTTCACCAAACCTTATAGAAAAGATTAAATAATTTCCCTCCAGGATGGGGATAAGATCAAAAGTGTCCACTTTTATTACTCTATTGACCTGGAAGTTCTAGACCATGTAATAAAATTAGAAAGCAAGAGGCATCTGGATTGAAAAGGAAGAAATGAAATTGCTCTTGTTTGCGTAAGATATGATTGTGTACAGTGACAAATGTCAAAAAGTGTATTTTTCCACGTTATGGAATTTCCTTTTTTGTGAAGTGTATATTTTGTTGAATACACACACACATTTTTTAAAAAGAGTACACTAAAATGATGTAATTATTGTGCCTGTGAATGTGGTTTGCTGGGATATATCAATATATGCATCCAGGGCACCCTGATCAAATCCAGGCTTCCTTCGTCCCTGCTTCCCCCCGCTCCCAAACTTGTCAGCCATGAATAATCACCATTCTACTTTTATAAAATAATAGAATATTAAATGAGTTCAAAAAGATTACAGGATTTATGAGCCAGATGCAGAAATCAACTACATTTCCACCTACAAAAAGCAAACCTGGAAAACATAATAAAAAGCACAGTATCATTGCTCAGAATACAGGATAAATTCTTAGAGATAAATTAAATAAAACATAAAAGTGATGTACCATAATCATGGATTATAATACTTAACAAAATAAAAATATCAGTTCTCTATACTGTTCTATGAATGCAATCCTATAAAATGTGTTATGAAACTATACTCATATTTAGATGGTTTATAGGCAATATCTATAGACAGTGGCATTTTTAAGTATTTGTAGTTATAAACTTTCATAATTTACCCTTATTAAAGAAATTTCTATGTTTCACACAGGTGTTAACTAAAAATAAACATTTTGCTAGGTTCAAGAGGTTAATAAAATATCAGTTGGGCTTAAGTAGCCTTTGCACTTGGACTGATTTGTTTCTTGGCCCTTTTCTAAAAATGTTATTTAACAGTATTTTCAATGTTGGAAATCCTGATATCTCTTTCCTCAGTTTTTATTTAATGGTAGTACTAACAGAAATGACAGAGAATAGTTAACAATTAGCAGGTTTTTTGATTGAGCAAGTCTGGAAATGTCTGATAGTAGATGTAGAGATCATTTTGAAGTATTTTAGGGGGAACAGATGGCAAAACCATTTATTTTTAAATGTTAAGAACCACATAGTCTTCACCTGATTTTCAAATCTTAGATTGAATAAAGAATCTAGATCTTTGAAACAAAATAAGTCTAAAAATCTGCCAATAACATCAAACAAAATCTGAATAAGTTTATTTAGGACTGTCTTTACTCAGATGTGGACATTCTTCAAAATGTGCCTCTTGGGCCGGGGATTTAGCTCAGAGTTTCCGCTGCCTGCTTCGCAAACACTAGGTCCTGAGTTTGATCCCCGGTACCAAAAAAAAAAAAAAGAATAGTCAAAATGTGCCTCTCTTTATTTGCTTGAATTGAAAACCCTCTTTATTAAATCTATTAACCCTCTTAGTTTGAATGAGGAAATGACATTTCTTTAAGTCAATTTATTTTTATTAGTGTTCTCAAATATGAGCTAATGAGTAAAGTGAGGTAATCTAGGCAACACAGCACAGTTGTTTTCATAATAAATTTCTGTACATTATTTGTTTGAGGTTGTACATTCTTGAGGGCATGTTTTACATGTGAAACTTTTCACTTCCAGAATAATATTCCTTCTGTGCTTCAGTAAATCAGGTGACATTCTCAAACTGAAACTATTCTCAACAACAACAACAACAAAAAGTTAACTTGAAATTGTTTCCAGTAGCTGATAATTCTAGTGATACATGGCAACTGGGAAAGAGGAATAAAAGATGTCATAATTCTGTGTCTACTCTTCAGTCACTTCTATATGCCCTGGATTTATCCTGGGATCTCAGCACAGCCTCTAGAAAAAGCACATACTCTACAACTCATTAAGCATTGTAGAAAGATTATTCCTCCTTCCAAATAAACCCAGTAAATTTCAAAGATTGAATGCTATGAATGGTAGACCATTTGTGGGTCCTTAACCCATTTATCTGGTGTAGGGTATGTGGGGGTTTGATAGAATGGCCACAAACAGTGTCAACCTCATCCAAATTCACAGGTGCAGAGTGGCACTGAAGAATTTTCTTGAGGAAAGGTGAGAATCTATTACTAAAAATAGAAAATAACTTCTTGGCTGGCGTATCTGCTCCAGCCTTCCAAACAAAACACATCCAACACAAACATCTTAATTGAAGGGGTGAAAGCAATTAAATTTAAAAAGTAAACAATCAAAGTACACTCGAGTTATATTTGAATGAGCATTGGTGGATTTATAGTTCTGCCACTTTCAAGCTCTGCACACTTGAGTAAATGGCGTAAGATATGTGAACTTCATTTTCTTTTTGTTTCTTTTTAAAATTTAATAAAATATAAAATAATACTGTAATGAAAGAATTGTGCACAAATAAAAATCCAAAACTTTTTATGCTTTGGAATTAATGTAACAGTTCAATGAGTTTGCTAGAATTTAATCAAATTAAACATAATTTTATGGTTTAAGGAAAAGTTCAAAATTAAATTTATAAAATATACCATCTAAGTTAGTGTTAAAGATATAAAGCATGCAGAGATAAATCTTCCCATTAATATGTATAAGACCACTAAACAAAGCCAGGCTTATTTGATTATACTTTAAATATAATAGGATTATCTTTTTTCTAACTACAATTCTGTGATGTTTTAACAATGACACACAGTAATGCAACCATTATCAAAATTAAGACAGTGAACATTTACATCAACCCAGAGAGTTTCCACATGGCTTTTTGTAGTCTACTTTCTCCACATCCAACCTCTGCCTACAACTATGTCCTTATATATCAAGTTATTGGACTACTACAATGTGTAACCTTTTGAATCTGGGTTCTTTCACTTAGCAGAGTGCATTTCCAGTTTGTCATGATGTTACAAGCATTAATAATTACTTGGGTTGTAGTTGCTAAATAGCATTCCGAGGTGCAGCATTCTAGTATGTTTATTCAATGAATAGTTGATTGACATTTGGAAATTATAAAAAGTGCAATAAACTTTCCCATACAGATTTGTGTGTGAACATATATTTCATTTTTTTCACCTACATCAAGTGATCAAATAATCAAATGATAAATAATCAAATAACCAAATGATAACCAAACTGTTATATCAAATAATAAATGATCAAACAATCAAATGATAAATAACCAAACTGTTATCTTCCATATCTTTAGCAATGTAGACTCCAGCTATGAATGTATGAGTTCCAGCTGCTCACCAGAGCCTGGTATTTGTAGTCATTTCTACTTCAGTCATTTCAATAAATATGCAATGATTGCTCATTGTGGTTTTAATTTTCTATTTTCCTTATAACTGAAGATAATTACCATATATTTATGTCCTTAATTGGTATTTCTACATCATCTTGGTGAAGTTTTTGTTCAAAATTTTTGCACAGTTTTAACTGGGCTCTTTTCATATTATTAAGTTATAATATTGCTTTATGTACTCTAGATGACAGCCCATCAGAGAAATATTTTTGTAAATGTCATCTTGTCTGTTATTTTATTTTCTTAATGAGGTTTTTGAAATGCAAATCATTTAGTTATGAGGAAGTGTTATTTGTCACTTTCAAAAGTTCCTTGATTTCTGATTTTTCTGTTGTAGCTAAAAAATTTTTGCTTGACCCCCAATTTTTTCCCCTATAGCTTCTCTTATGTGTTTTATTTTTAAGTTTGATACTTAGGTTTGTGATCCACGGCTGGTACATTTTTTTTGGCGTGAAGTAGAACTGAAAGTTGTTTTGCATAAAAATAGTAAATTGTTTTAGAAGTATTTGCTGACGTGGCTGATGTTTTACTACTGGCCTACTTTGTTAACTTCCTGAAAAGTAATTAACCATATATGTATGGGTCTATCTTTGAATGCTCTATTTGACATTATTCTGTACATCTAACTTTTAGCTAAATCTAACTGTGATAGATTAAACAGTGATAATAATGGTATAAAAATTTAAATATTTTAGGATTTAAATATTTTAAGTAGTTATATAATTTTACATTTAGACATTTTACAACATACCAATTATATAATCAGAATGTTATGTAATGTGTAATTATAGAGCCACATATAATTTTGATGTACATATTTTATACCATTATATGGGTGTCAGGAAAATAATTTAAATTTCTTTGAAGAATGCATGGGATATATAAAATTGTATTTTTATCAACCAACAAAGGCATTTCTTTTAAAAACTTTCAAGTACATGATTACAGACAGAAAACATCCTGTGATCAAACCAACATAAAGTAAAATAAATGAACCAAGAATTTGCATTAAGAAACTAGAAAAAAAAATAGGATAAATTTAAAGTAAACAAAAAAGTGATTTAGTAAAGATGAAAGACAATATATTAATATTATAAAATTATATATTTCATATACTAAATATTGTAGAGAATCAAAAAGAAGAAAATGTGTAGTTAATTCCATGAGACTGGTAAAATTTGGATATCAAAACTAAATAAACATAATAAAAGCAAATTACAGAACATTATTTTTATATACATAAATGCAAACATATTGAATAAATTGATCAAATATAATCTAGCATTGTGTATATCTATATGTATCACCAGCCAATGAAATTTACAAGAAAAAAGCAATACTTAAGTAAAGAATTATCAATGCCCTTAGTAATTTTAACACAATGAGTTGAGACTTATTAATATTAGCTCATTAAATATAGATACCTCAATAAACTCAAAATTTCTTAATGGCTAAATTAATTAAAATAACATTTTAACACAGCTGAAAGAATGACATAGCCTCAAACTCACAGTTATCAGCCTTCCTCAGCCTCCGGAGTGCTCAGATTACAGGCATGCACCACCAAGCTTGGCTTCAATAAAATTCATCAATGAAATGAAATTCTAAGTGTAATTGCAGTTAATAGAAAAGGAGTAAGAAAAAAATATTCATTGTCACTATTAATTTGGTAAATGAAAGTAAAGTAACGATCATTCCATTTCATAACAACAAAATTAGTAAAATGAAATGTAGATGTGCCACATCTTGTTGTATGTTATGTAAACTTAAAAGCCTTATACACTGTTATATCTGGAATGTGAAATAGTAGAGTCACATTAAACAGTAATTTTATAATAGTGATTTTATAATAGTGATTAAAGTTGAAAATGTTAATATGGATGAATAAGAAAATACTCAACAGTTCACATTCCAAGTGCTGTAAGAAATCCTTATATATGTGCCATAAAATACAAATATAAAGAAGTTTATTAAAATAATATTTATACTTGCAAAAATTTGGAATCAATAGTAATGTTTACCAAAACCGTTAATAGATGAACAAATTATTATTTCTTTTTAAAATTAAAGAATAAATGCAATAATTACACTTAATTATAGACATCATGTATAATATTCTCTGAAAAGTTTTCTTGTTTTTGTTTCTGAGACAGTGACTTGCTGTGTAGTTTAGGCTGGACTAGAACTCACTATGGAGCCCAGCCTGGCTTCCAACTTGTAGTGATCCTCCTGCCTCAGCCTCCTGAGTGCTGGGTTTACAAGTTGCCTTGTTTCCTGAAGAGTTTTTAAAGAAAATAGACAGAGTAAAATAATTTAAATAAATTTTAAATATACAAAGCTGTACTATTTTAAATTCCTCAATGATTTATATATATATATGTATATATATATTTATATATACATATATATATATGTAGTAAAACGTAACAACCGAATGGAAGGGTGTCAAATGTATTAAATTTATGATGATGATTCCTTCTGGAAGATTATGGAGAGAGATAAGCAATATGGAGGGTACAGAACAAAAGAGATTTTAATTTATCTATAATGATCTCTTCTTTTAATTGAAAAATGTAGATGCCTTCTGTGGAAAGCACTGATATTTTTATTTTAATCGCTACATTTTTCTGAAATTTAAAAGGTTTGGAAATAAAACAATAGTTTTCTGTTGTGTTAAGATTAAGGTAAGCTAAGTGATATAAAACTCTTTGTAAAATGGCAGAACAATTTTTATGTATATTAAACACATACAACCCTTATTTGAACAAAGTTTTATGTAACGTCATGTACTTATCACCCATGAATTATGAGTGGATACACAAATGTACTTTAAAAATACTTCAGTGCTTTTCACTATGTGTCCTGCAGTTGGTAGTTATTAAGTGAATCACAAGCCAATGGCCAACTTACACGCGCCAGAAAAATATGTCAATAACAAATTAAAAGAAACAGATGGATGTAGGAGGGGAATGTGCAGATATGCATGCCTCCCCAGTGTTCCTCACCAGGCTTAGCACACTGTCAACATTCAATAAATGTTAAACAACAATTATAATGATGGGCCCCATCTGTGTGCCAAATTTAGAGTGGTAGAAACATGCAGGATTGACAGACGAAAAGGCCGGATTCACTGATTATGCCCAGTATGTACAACATTTTTTTTTTGACTCAGTTAACAGCACAAATATTCTTTCAGTCATTCAGGAAAAAAGAGCTCTGATTATCCTTAACTCTACTCTCCTTACCATCATTCACAAACTCTTGTAGACCTACCTGCCTCCACTGGTTCACTTGTAAATCGCCCTTAACATTGCAGTCAATAGTTCTTCTACAACATGCAAGTCTTATACAAACAACTTCTGATCAAGCTTTATTCTCAGAGAGGATGACAATTAATTTTTAACTTGGTATATAAAACTTTACAGTGCCTTTACTGATGTTTCCAACATGCTATGTCACAAGATGTAGGAACTCTGACTGTTAATTTGGACAAATCAGGTTGACTGGAGTAAGAAATGCCCAGCAGATTGGTGAAGCTCACTTCCGGGTGTGTCCGCAGGGTATGTCCAGAGATGATTGGCATGTAGGCCAGCAAATGAGGGGAGAAGACTCACCCTGGTTGTGGGTGACATCATCCAACAGGCTTGTGGCCTGAATGGAAAATAAAGAAAAGAAGGAGGAACTCAGAGCTTATTTTGAAGCGCTCCATTCTGCTTGAATGGGTGTCTTTTGCTCCAATGATATATAGATATAAGACTCCAATTTTTTCAACTTCTCAATGTAGACTCAGACCCATGAATCTCTAGAAGTCTTCAGGCCCTCTGTCTTGGACTAGTGATGCATCTTTGATCCTTCTTGTTCTATGGTTTCCAGCTTCTTAGATTGAGAAGCTCCTTGATTTTGGCTCTGCAGAACAGAGAGGGCCCTTGTAGGATCTCCTGTCTCTGATCCTGTAAACTTACCTAAGAAATTCCTGACTAATAAACCATAGGGTTTATTAGGAGAACCTTACCCAATACAAGAACTTTATGTTTTATTGTCATTTGTCTCATGTCTGAATAAAGAGAAATGACAACAGCTCTCATCTCTTCCATCCAAGAACAGACACTAAGACTACTTGGGGTTCTCTATTTCTAAGCTTTCTTTCCCCCATGAAAAATAATCCATAAATATTTTGGACTTTACATCTTCAATCTGAAAGTGCAGCTCCTCTATGGATAATCTCAACACACACAGGTTGTATTTTAGAAGCATTAGGCCTTTGAGGGAAGGATGCTAAATTATCCACCAGGAAGCACTGGTGGCTAAACAAAGGCCAAATAACCATTGAAATTGCCTAAGTGTGCCCTTCCTGCAAACCAGACAGGAGGAGGAGTCCTATTAGCCATTTCACTATTTAGAGATGCCTTGTGCAATTCCCTGCACCAAAAATGGACCAAAACAAATTGCAAATTAACTGCTACTCCATAGAAGTGTTCGAGGAAGAATGCTGGAGAGCACCAGAGAAGTGGCAGAGCACAGAGAATGAAGATGGTCAAAAATAAATGAATGAAGCACACGGCATCTACCATCCCATCTTCCTGAACAAATGAGAGATCAACCCTCAACAAATAAGGACTTCACATAGGATTCAGTAATCAAAAGGCCCCAGCAATCTCTCTAATCAGTGAAAACCTGAATTGTTTGCTATTGTACAAAGCTACCATCCTTACAGTCTCTGTGCCCAATTTTGGGAGCTGCCAGGGAATCAGTGCCATGGCATTATCCCAGAGAGAGCACCTGGCCCATGTTGTGTCTTCGCTCACCCAGCTCTCACTAAACAGAGTCATTTCCAGTTGCTACTGACTCATGATTCCAAGAAATGGCCAGGTACACCAGCCTACCAGTCCACAGCTCTAGGAAGTATCTGGCAGCCCACAAATAACTTGACACACAGAAGCCTTGTGAAGGTGCCAGTCAGCCCAGCCCACACACTCACAAGTCCAGGAGCCATCTGGACACCTGCTCTGATTGGCACAACCCACTGAAGCCCAGAAAAGGCAACCAGCACAACACTCTGGTACTGACAAGCAACATTTCAGACACACTGGTACAGCTGGGGTACCATGCTACCCTCAGACATTGATAAATGCACCATCCTCATTGCTGAGGGAATTAGGCCATGTCTTCCCAGGCTCACTAGAGTGGTCAGGCCTCAAGTGGCACTAAGAGAGTGTTGGGTGCCCGACCCTGCTATCAGACACACAGTGCTAAGCATACTTGGGCCTGCTGAGTAGCCTTACACCCATGTTTCCCTTGAAAACTGATAGATGCCTCACTTCTGCTGCCTCAAACAGCCACATGAGACCTGCCTAGGGTGGTCACAGTGGCTTCAACCCTACATGTTCTGCAGAAACTAGCAAGTGCTGGGTGGTGCCCAGAAACAGCTGCAGGTGGTGCCCAGAACCACTAACAAATGTCCTTCCTATAAACATCCAATGTTTATAGAACTTCTACCTAAGACAGCTGCATCCCAGCCGGCAAAGAAATTCCTTAAATCACTGTAGATCAGCAAGATATCCACAGGCATCATCGATATTGATTATAGCTGAAGATATTACATGGAGGTTGTACTGCACTTCCTATCTGGAGTTAAAGCCCAGATAGCCTACTCAGCTGGCAAACTAAGACACATTACTGGAAGAACAGCATTTATTTCACAACCATCCCCAAAGTTAGTGGAGGCCACTAATCTGCAGATATCAATGAAGGACAAAGAGTTATGAAAATGCAAGATAACATAGTGTAGCGAAAGGAACAAAATGATCTTCTAACAGATGCCAAAGAAAATTATTGAGTTTCATGAAAAAAACTCAGAATGACAATTTAAAGGAAACTCAATGAGATACAAGAGAATAAAAAGAGACATTTCAACCAAATTTTAAAAATTCATGTTCTCAGTGAGAAAGTCAGCAGAGATCATAAAAATGAACCAAATCGAAATGTTAGATCTGAACAAGTAAATAAGAGAATGTTTTTAGAAAGTAGACTTTTGTGCTACAACAATAAACTAGATTGAGCAGAAGGAAGAACTTTTGAGGTTGAAGACAGATTTTTCAAAATAACTCAGACAATAAAAGATAATGAAAAAGAGTAAATAAAGTGTAAGAGACTGATGAGACACCATTATGCAAACAAATAAGTGCATCATTGCAGTTTCAGAGGAAGAGAACGGAAAAATCATAGAAAACCTACTTAAAATAGTAATAGCTGAAAACAATCAAAATCTTCAGAAAACTATAAAAAGCCATATCAACAAAGTTAATAGAACCCTATATAGATTTGACAAAATCTCTTTCAGGTGCATTATAGTTAAACTATTAAATATCTAAGACACAGAGAGAATTCTAAAAATGAGAAGGAAAAAACATCAAGTTGCATTAAGGGCATCCCCATTAGAATAACAGGAGATTTCTCAGCAGAAACCTTATAGACCAGAAAAGAATTGGGTTAAATAGTCAGTGTCCAAAAAGAAAAAAAACCTACCAGCCAAGAATATTATACTCAACAAAGACATCTGACAGAAATGAAGGAGTAATGAAGACTTTGCAAGAGAAGGGTAAAATAAGATACATCACCAGACACATTTCTTAAAAGACACATTTCTTAAAAGAAATGTGTAAGAGAATTGTCCTAGAAGTGAAAGTATGTTTGTCATTAAAACATACAAAAATATAAAACTCCCTAGAAGAGTAAAAGCAAAAAGGAAAAAAGAAACAAAACTCATTTGTACCACAATCTACCACACCACAAATGTGAAAAAAAGAAAGGAACAAAGTATTAAAAAATTTATATAATGACAGGAGTAATTTCTTAACTGTGAAAACCACCTTGAATATAAATGGGTTAAACTCCATTTAAAAGATTTATACTGACGGGATAGATTTTTTTTAAAATCCAACATGCACTGCCCTTGAGCAACTTACTTCATAAATAAAGACATTTAAAGCAAATAGAGAGAATGATATTCTACGCAAACATAAACCAAATAGAGAAGAAGGGGCTTTATTTATATCAGATAAGATAGAGTTTTCATTCAAAAACTTAGGAAAAGACACGAAGTTGGTCACAATAAAATAGTGAAAGCACCAATTTATTAAAGCAACTAATTTTAAATATTTATACATCCAACACTAAGACATCCAATTAATCAAAGACAACATTATTAGATCTAAAGGGAGAGATAGAATGTAATGCAATAGTAGTTGGGAAATTCAACATCCCACTTTCATTAATGGACATCTCTTCTAAAAATTGAATTAACATTTAAAAGAATTCAAACAGAGAAAAATTTAAGACCAGATGGCTTCAGTGGTGTTACCAAATTCCAAAATAACTCATGCGAAATATTCTCAACTATTTCATAAAATTGAATAAGAAAAAATTCAATTCATTTTATGAAAACAACATGACTCTGATGCCAAAGACAAGAACACCACAAAAAATCATTATAAAGATAATACATCAACATCAATTGGGACTTATCCTAGGGATGCAATGATATTTTCAACATATGAGAATTAATACATGGAATATATCACATCAACAGAATGAAGAACAAAGAACTTAAATCATTCCAATAAATTCAAGAAAATATTTAAAATTCAACATGTCTTTATGATAAAAACTCTCAAAATTAGATATTGAAAAAATATAGCTCAATACAATAAAAGTTATTATATATGACAAATGAGATTGACCTCATGCTGAATGGGGAAAAACAGGAAGTGATTCCTGTAAGATCCTAAACAAGAGTTATTCAACATAGTACTGGAAGTCTTAGTCCTAGACAGAACAATTAGGCAATAGAAAAAAAATATATAATAAAAGCTACCTAAGTAGAAAAGAGGGAAGTCAAGTAATCCCTGCTTGTGGATGCCACAATTTCATATGTAGAAAAGCCTAAAGACTTCACCAAAAGATCTTTAGAAATGATAAATTAATTCAGGAAGTAGCAGCGTACAAAATCAACATACAAAAATCAGTACCAGGTTTATATAATGAATAACATATTTGGTAGAAAAGAAATCAAGAAAGAGCAATCATTCACAATAGGTACAAAAAAATACATGAGTACCTAGGAAGAAGTAAAGCCAATGATCTCTAAAATAAAAATAGCAAAATACTGTTAAAATTTAATGGGGCAAAAAATGGAAATATATCCCATGTTCAAGAATTGGAAGAATTCATATTGTTGAACTATCTATACTAATTAAAGTGATTTAATGATTTAGTACGATTTCTAAAACAATATCACTGACATTTGTCACAAAGCAGAATACTTCTAAGACTCATGGAAGCATAAAAGACTGAGTAGCCACAACAATCTTGTACAAAAAGAGCAAAACTGGAGACATCATTGTTTGACCTCAAAGTAAAATATATACACAAGTCTATACTGATCAAGACAACATGGTACTATCATGAAAATACGGCACACACTTATATTCCACTGATCTCTGAAAAAGGTATCAAACCATACATTTGAAGAAAGGACAGTCTCTTCAATAATTAGTGCTGCAAAACTTGGATATTCATGTGTTAGCCAGCTTTTCCTCACTGTGAAAAAATACCTGAGAATAAACACTTACGGGAAAAAAAGATTTATCTTGGCTCATAGTTTTGGATGTTTTAGTGTGTGGTCACTTGACTCTTTTGCTTCTAGACCCACAGTAAGGTGAAACATATTGGTGAAAAGGCACAAAACAGGAAATCTGCTCAGATAACAGCCAGGAAGCATATAGAGAGGCAAAGAGCCAGAGAAGGAGAGGCTGGAGATGAGACATAGTTCCCAATATCACAGCCCATGATTCACTCCCTTAACCAGACTTCACATCTTGTTTCTATCACCCCCTTGATAACATCATGAAATTATGATCTCATCAGTGGAATAACCCATTTGAAGAAGTTCGAGCTTTCATGATCTAATCACTTCCCATAAAGCTCATCAACTGACAACTAAGCCTTTGGCACAGGAGTTTTCAGGGGTGTTTCAAATCCAAACCATAAACAGAAGAATGAAAGTGAACTCATATCCCTCCCACATACAAGGTCAATTCAAATGAATCAAAGACAAATATTTAAGATCTGAAGCTATGAAACAAGAAGAAAATATTGAGACAACATTTTGAAATATTGATACAGTACAGGCAATGCTTCCTTAGAAAGGACACCCAAATCATAGACAACAAAAATAATAATAGCCAAATGAGATTTTATCAGACTGAGAAACAGACACAGAAAGGAAATGACAGCATGAAGAACGGGAAAACATCTTCTCAAACTATTAATCTGACAGGGATTAATGTCCAGAATATATAAAGAACTCAAAAATACCATCAAGTTGCCAAGAAGTATATGGAAAACACTCATTATCAGTAATTATCAAAGAATGCAAATTAAAACAGTGTGAGATTCCACCTCACCCCAGTTACAGTGGCTATACAGAAATCGGTAAAACAAAAAAGTACCAAAGGCTGGCAAAAATATGGGGAAAGAGAAACTCTTACACATTGTTGGTAGGACTGCAAATTTAATATACCGTTTATGATAATATAGAGATTTCTTTAAAAAAAAAAAAAAAAACCTAAAACTAGAACTGCCAACTAATTCACCTACCCCACTATTGGATATATATCCAAAATAAAGTAGATCCATGTATCATAGAGATACCCACACTCTTGTGGGTTTTTTGATACTATTTTCAATAGCTAAGATAAAGAATCAACTAAGGTGTGAATTGATAGATGAATGAATAAAGAATTTGTGGCCTAGATATACAATGGAAACTCAGAAATAAAAGAAGAGTCATTACAATGAATATCACAGAAATAATAAGGACCAGAAGAGACTACTGTGAGCGATTTATGTCAATCAATTGTCAATCAATGTCAATTCCAATAAAGTGGAATCAATAGGTAAATTATTAAAACACCCAAAAATATTGAATCATGAAGAAATAGAAAAACTGAAGGCACCAAGAATTAAGAAAATGATTGAAAAATAAATGAAAAAAATCTCTCACCAAATTAAAGTTCAAGACCAGATGGTTTCACTGATGGTTATTCAAAACAAAAAGAAGTAGTGACGCATATATGTAATCCCAGAACTCTGAGATGGCAAGGCAGGAAGATCACAAGTTTGAGTTCAGCCTGGGCAACTTAGTAAGACCCTGTCTCATAAATTTTAAGAAGGGTTAGGGATATATTTCTGCAAAGCCTCTGGGTTCAATCCCCAATGGTGAAAAAAAAAGCGAAAAGAGAAAAGAAAAAAGAATAATTAACAATAATTCTTTTATTGTCTTGCAACAAATTGAGACAGAAAAAAGTCTTCCAAACTCATTTCATGAGGCTAGCATTACCCCAAAACCAAAACTAGACAGATACTTACCAGGAAAGAAAACTACAGGAGAATGACTGTAACTTAAATTAATGTAAGCTTTCTTAACAAAATGCTACCCCAATGAATTCAAAAGTACATTAAAATAATAATATACTGTAACCATGTGAAATTATACCTAAAATCAATGGCAGCTCAACATATGCAGAACACATGGCAGTTGATATTAACAAAATGAAATTTTAAAATCATATGGCCATTTCAATAGACTCAGAAAAGCATTTGATAAATTCAAGATCCTTCATAAAAACTCTTAGTAAATTAGGTAGAAAAGAAATTACTTTGCTATATTAAAGGACATATATGTAAGCACACAGCTAAAATACTCAATAGTGAAAGGCTGAAAGCTATTCCTCTAAGATAAGACAAAATTCAAGGAAGCCTCTCTTGCCACTTCTGTTGAAAATAATACTGGAAATTTTAGCCAGAAAAATTAAGCAAGAAAAAGTAGAAATTAAAGTCATCTGACTTACAAAGTAAGAAATAAAATGGTCTCTGTTTGCAGATGTAAAAATGGTTCTCGTAGTAAACACTAAAGAGTGGATGGAATGTGCTAGATAAGTTTCCATTGCTATCTGACATAAAAAAAAAAAAAAACTAAAGGAGGAAAGATTGATCTGGGTCATGGTTTCAGAGGTATAACTCTATGCAGGTCAACTGCCTGCATTGTGTTGAGGTCTGTGGCTAGACAGAAGCATTGAGAAGGTGGAAGAGTGTGGTGAAGAAAAGCTGCTCATATTGTGGTGGACAAGAGACAGAAAAGGGTCAGGGCCAACATATATCTTTACAGGGCACATGCCAGTGACTTACTCAAACTATTCCCTGTCACCTACAGGGTCTACTACTACCCCAACAGTCCATGCAATTATGAACCTAGGTATGAATTAATCCATTGATAAGATCAGCGCCCTCATGAGCCAAGCACCACCCAAGAGCCTCACCGCTGAACATTGCTATGATGGAGACCATACCTTCAATACGTAAACTTGGGGGGATATTTCATATCTAAACCATCATACAAAGGCAAACACTATTAACACAAATAAATGCAGCAAATATGCAGGATAAAAGATAATTATACAAAAATCAGTTGTTTCTGTATACCAACAATGATGCAGTTGAGAAATAAATTAACAAAATAATTGCTTTTACTAAGGAATAAAAGGATAAAATATAATCAAATAAGTTTAACAAAGAAATGAAAGACTTGTTCACTGAAAACTATGAATGTTGATGAAGAAATTTTTAAAAGAAAAAAGAAAAAAAAATCTATATTCATGTTTAGCAGACTTGACATTGCTAAACTGTCCATATTAACCAAAAATGATCTATGCATCCAATGGAATTCCAATCAAAATTCAAACTGGTTTTATAGAAATAGGAGAAATAATTCTAAAATTCCACAAAATGACATGGAATAGCAAAAGCAATCAGGCAAAAAAAAATTACAAAGTAGTTATCACACCTCCCCACTTCAAGATACATTACAAACATAGTATTTAAAATGAAATAATACTGATACAAAAATCAATAGAACAGTCTAGCAAAATAAAAAGCCTGGAAATAAAACTATTTCTCACCAAGGGAATAAGTAACTAATATCAATGAGGGAATACATAAATAATATACAATGAATAAAGAATATGCTATTCAATAAGTGATGCTGGCAAAACTGAATATCCATATGCAAAAGATTAAAGTTGAACCCTTATTTATATATATATATATATATATCAATTTAAAATATATTAAATAATTAAAATGGAACTTTTAGAGGAAAACAAATTAAAAACTTTTGCACAGCAGCAATCATCAAACTGAGTGAAAATATTGACTTCGGAATTAGTGAAAATGTATATAAACCATATATGATAATTGGTTAAAGCACCAAAATATATACGCAACTTATACAACTAAATAAAATAATAAATAAATGAATAAATATTCTGATGAGAAAAATAGACAAAAGATATGCATAGACATTTTTTCCAGTTGCACACAAATGATCAATAGATATGACATATATTTTCTCAATATTATTTTTTTCAGAGAAATGTAAATTAAAAAAAAATTTCCCCTCTTAGAATGGCTATTCTCAAAATAAAAACAAGCATTGGTAAAGATATAGAGAAGCTGCACTGTGTACACTACCGGTGGGGATAGAAAATGATGCAGCCAGTATAGAAAACAATATGTAACCTCTTTCAAAAATTAAAAATACAATTACCGTAAGATCCAGAAATTTAACTTCTGAGTATTTTAATCAAGATGATGCAAAGATATCTACTTTCCTATATTTATTCACAATTCTTAAGATATGTAAACAATCTAAAATGTGGCTATTGAGACTGGTAAAATTCATTTTCAATTCAAATACATAAATCTGTAATAAACATTGGGCGTGTAATGGTGAACAATGTAGATACTATTCCTGACATAAGTGAGGTAAAATTTAATCTTACATAAAATTGTACCTATTATGAGATTTTATTATGGTAAACATAATTAGCATATGTATTACATTTTTATTAGAAACACACATATGAAGAAAATACGTACTGTCTGAATTCTAAGGTAGTGAGGAAAATGTTGGGTGACCTTCTTTTCACTTTGTACTAGTGGTATTTCTAAAACACTGATTAGAGGCCAGGGATTTAGCTCAGTGGTTCCGGTGCCTGCCCCGCAAGTGCAAGGTCACAAGTTCGATCCCCAGTACCAAAAAATAAAATAAAATAAAATACTGATTAGGCAATATATTTCTAAAATGATAAAGAATGTCTAACATCTTAATTTGAGGCATTGAAAATTAGATATAATTTTAAGTGAATTATTTCTTCTGTTTAGTTAATAAGTATTGTGGAGAATATTTTACTTATATTGCTTCCTACAATCTTTACAATAACTGCACTTAAGGATTAAATGAATCCAATCATTTCCTTGAAACCTGACTCCAAAAGCTATGATCTTACTACTGCTCACCTGCTGAAGAAGCTCCTATCTTTTCTATGGGTAATCTATTTCATATGGGCAATCTAATTTCATATTAGCTTCATGCTAGCAATAAGTAGTCAAAATTACAAGTTTAAATCTGGCTGGGACCCCTTGCAAGTTCTCCCAGGAGATTTCTGGGTTGGTATCAGAGATTCCATATGGGAAACCCATATTGGCCGCCTTCATAGGCGTATTTTGGCAGCATATATTCCCAGATGGAAACTGAAAGTGAACAAAACCAAACTGAACAGTTTAAGATGACTGAATTCAAGTTCTGTTAGTTTAGGATTCATTTTTTAAAAAGTTAAAGATCCAAAATAAGGGAACATATACTTTTCTGCTTAGAACATTTTTCATATTATCTTTGCATTATAAAACTTATTCCTCCAAATGCTAATGATTAATCAGAAAAATAATAATACCTTTTGTAGTGATTTCTACTCCTTTCATTAGCCACTTTTATGGTTTCACCTTTTATTGTTTGTATTTTCTTCATGTTTTTGTCCTTATTTTCCCTAAATATGTTTGATATACCAGGCATTCAACATCAGAAATGAAGGCAATAAAAGGTCTTTTTCCCTCTCAATAATGAGGTGATCTGAAACTCTAAATATAAATCAGATTAACTTTTAATATTTAAGACTTAGCTATAGAATTAGGTTCCTCCCCCAACCTCTCGCTACAGAAGAGATATTTATTCACATTTGACAAGAGCTCACCAAAGGATTCCTTTAAAGGAAATTTCTCAGAATAACCAAACTTTTCCCAATTCCTTCTGAAACATTTTTAAGTAATCCTTCCTTCCCTGTACCTCGTATTGTTAGAGAAAGATGGCAAGCATCTTTTAATAAAAGACACATACATAGTAAAACAATTATTAAAATAATCCATGGATGGCACTGAGAAAAGAAAAAAATAAAATTATGGAAAACCCAAATTAACAATAGTTACTCTAATTGAACATTAAATTTAGCTCAGAAATTTCTATGGGGAAGATACAGAATTGCTTTTGTGTTAAGACTTTGTTATGGCTTATGTCTCATCCCCCCAAAGCCTCATGCAGTTGTGAGGCTTTCTGAGATGACTGACTCTAGAGTGTGTGATTGATTCATGGTGCAATGCTAGGCTCAAGAGCATTAGGATTAAGGGTGTGAGTGCTACCTCCCCTAAGTAGTCTGGATAAGAGTAGGGGATAGAAAGAGCTAAGGTCATTCCTTGTTGCCTTTGCTGTGTTCCACCACCATGAGCTGTTGCCCCTCTGCCATGTGGAACCAACCAATTATGGGCTGAAACCTCTACAGACTGTGAGCTAAATGAACCTTTCCTCCTTTAACTTTGGGTGTTGGGTATTTTGTCTCAGCAGCAAGAAAAAAGTAAGACAGACTTCCAATGAGATTATAATGTCTTATTTATTCTTATTGCTCAGGAAAATTATCAGCTTCCCTGGATTTTACATGAAGAAAATCCTCTCCAGATCTCAGAGAAAGAAATTAACTGGAAGTGGGGTCAAGAGTAAAAGAAGGGAGATTCATTCTTCAAGACCAAGAGAAATGTGCTCGGAACTGGAAGGAGAATTAGGAGGGCAGAGTTTTGGAACTGCCAGAAGCCTCTTTGACAGAAATATACAAGTTGCTCCCACAAGAAGGACTGGCTGGATAACTAGGAAGGGGCAGGCCAAAACATGTAGAGGCTGCCTCTAACACCATGCAAACACGAGTGATACTATAGCAGAGCTTGCTCTTTGAGCAAGTAAGGACAAAGAATTAGCATTCAGTGCTGGCATCTTACAGCAGAAAGAGTAAGTCTAGCCATGGTGACCATGACCCCAAAAGGGCTGCACATTTTCCCATTATCCTATCTGACACCAGTGACGTTTAAAGCACTCCGTAAGAATAAGAATGAACATTTTGCTTTCTTGTGTGATATGCTCTCCGATCCAGGCTTAAATTAATTTTTTTAAAAATTAATGTGTTTCTCACATGTGGGTTATATAGGGTAAATTTGTACAGCTTCACATATAGAATGATTTACATCATCATAAAATTGTCCCATTGAGATTCCCACATTTGTTGTCTACCAAATGTTAAATCTTTACCATCTGCATATCTATCTGTTTATTTTTGAAAAGAAGCTGCTTTGGAAGATTTAGACAGTAAAAGCTTTAAGTGGAAATCTTATTTCCAAAGATGAAGTATTTTCAGTTTTGAATATTCAGCAAAAAGTAAGTAATGTCATGTAGGGGAAAGACACAGGAGAATATGGACCCTAATTCGAATATCAACAGCTTTTTCTGGTAGATTTGTGAATATCTTTGCTGCATGGCAATCTATTTGCATAAACGCCCACCCGTCCAACTCCCAGGATTAAATCCCATCATACTTTCCATTAAACAAATTCTCAGATCACGTTTTTCCTCAAGTCTTTGTGCAGATGTCAAAATAATTGGGTGTTAGAAATCTAAATGGAAAAAATATGAATTCCAGAAATCTGTAAGCTAGTATTCTATAATTCATCATAAATATCATTTATTTTTACTCAGCAGCAAAATGGCAGTAAAGAGATTAATGAACAATTTACAGACAAGTCAAATGTACAACTTTTTCAACTGTGAAAATATGTAAACAAACAAGAGTGCTATATGTAAAACATTACCAAAATTGTGTAGAATTTTATTATATACTTAGAAGTGCATGTGCATTTTTGTGACCTGTTACACATATCTGTTCTATGCTCCTTCCCAGCTGCTTGGTGTCATTTGTTCATGCCTCTGTCGTCATTGCTGGCTTTGCCTGATGCTCGTTTCCAGGGCTTAGTACTCCCTTCTTGATGGAAAGGCTTGGAAAACAAAGAGCTTCAACTAACAACGCATTACACACCATTGAGAAATACTCTTTGTCATAATTTTGGTAAGTGGCAAACAACTAGTGGACCTTTTTAAAATCTATTTTGTCACCTCCCAACAAAGAGTGTCCTGGAAGACTTTGGGGAGCTCTCTGGTGGCTCAGGCTTAGCAATCAATTCTATTTATTCAAATTAACAACATGTCCAGTAGTTGGCTTTTCAATTCTCTTTGCTTTCACTCACTTCTTCCTTCAGTCCCACTTGCCAGTATTGCACTTAGCAGCAACATGGTCTCATGTAAGACACTAACCTCAGGTTCTGCTTTCTGTTGACTCCCAGCTAAAACAAGGCCCTCAAAATATTCCTGTCTCTGTTATTTAAACAATTATGGGGCTGTTACTAAAATTAAAAATATATTTTCATTCTTTCCTTAATTAAAAAAAATCCATATGTTCACATTACTTTCTAATAAAAGATAAAATGTTTTACTTTAAAAAGTATCTTGTCCTTTTATTACCAGTTTCTTCATTAAGTAGGGATTCCATTTTCAAAAGTATGAGTTTGCAAAAAGTATTCAAATTTCAATAAGCTCTTAAAAATAGATAAATATTATAAAAAAGAATATGAGCAGATGAGTTAATTTTTATTAATTTTATTGAGACTTGTGAAAAACTTATATTTTCAATAGTCCTTACTGTCAAAGGAAATGGATAAAAATAATTTTTGTCATTCAGGAAAATAGTGTTAAGTCTCCACATAAACCATAATAGCATTTTATTTGTTTTGGTCTTTAGTAATGGAACTTTTAATAATTTGAATGATTTGTGGAAATATTTTTCTTATATCTAAAAGAGCAATGCTTTCACAGAAAACTTTCTACAGAAGTGCTTTGTAGGAGAGTAAAAATTTCCCATCACCTTTCAAAATACAAGTAAGCAAGTAACCGGCTACTAAAAACCACTGCTGTGATTTAAGTAAGTTAAGGTAGTAACTACTTGTAGCGTCTTTTCAGATCCTCAAAAGGTAGTTTCACTCACAAGGCCATATAAGAGATCTTAAATGTTAGCATCTAATAGTCTCCATATAAAATTATGAAACTGATCCCCTTACATATCAGCTTTTCTTCTGGAAACCTTCCATTCCTCTCCAAAAATCTTAAAAGAAATCCCTGCTCAATTAGCTCAATATCCAATAGCCAACAATCTACTGTCTAAACTAACAGGCCTTTCCAGGTTTATTTGCCTTATCCTTCTACATGCAGTCTCTATAGAGAGACTCTTTTATTAGTTTAATTGTGATTCAGGGTTAGCTGTGTCTCTCCTATTTGTAGGTAGCCTAATGAGGCTGGTATTCGTATGATTTGCTTTTGGATTGAGAATGTTTTCTAGGAGGAAGTTTCCTATTCAGAGGTACAGTATTTAGAAATATAAACAAGATCATAGCTTCCTCTTTAACCTTCTATCTTTAGTATACATAGCCTGCACACAATATGTGGATGATCCAATGAACCGGGATGAGATAAAAGGGAAATGGCAAGGTTTGCTTTCATAAACTAGTTATCAGTGTCACAGAGAAAATTGGTGCAGGTATGCGCTGAAGGAGTATTTCCCGGGATGTCCTCATGAGACATTACATCTCACATAGCCCTGCTTTGGGCCTTAGTGAAAAATGAAACACAGAACCTTTGCCCATTACTTATAGAAATAAAACTTGACTGCTGCACTTTGAGGACTGGAATATAATATGGCCTTTGACAGAAATGAAAGCAATGCTGTTTCTTTTTGATCATTCATGGTAAAGATACTTTAAAGAGAATCGTAAGATAGCTTGCTGTGGAGAAAGTCAGCTTCCTTTGGGAGGCATCTTCTACAGTGCCAGCTGATTGAAGTCCCTGAAAGTGCACATGTATGAGCTCACCGAGATTCTGTGTTTTAGAGCAAGGCAGTGCTACCAGTGAATCTCTACATTGTCTAAATTTCAGCAACTCTTAACTGGTCTTTTTCAAAATACAGCCTCTGCAGCTTTAATATTTATTTATACCTTGCCCTTTGCCTAAACTGTCCTATATGTCTTCTCCACATATACTTATTGTTATTACATTTATACTTTAAGTTCACACTCTGATTCTATTGTAGAGCTTGACTAGATTCAGTGTCAAGAATAGTCATTTACAAATGAAGGAGGCATCTCTAATGTCAAGTATACTCTCACCCTGCATAGGTCTCCAAAGTTATGACCACCCAGGATTTACTTTAAGCAGTGTTCCTGAAGACTCTTTGTAAAACATCACAGCTTTTAAACACTTACAATCTCTATGACGTTTTTATTTTATGCCCATTTACCATATTTATTATACTTGAGTAGAGAGGAGGGATAAAAGAACATTTCTAAATAGCATAAGAAGATAGCTCCTTGACATTGGCTTTGCTGCCAGGGCTTTTTGGGGTATCACACCAATAGTTGAGGCCATGAAAGAAAAAATCAAATAAATGATACTACATCAGACTTAGAAGATTCTGTACAGCAACACACAAAATAAAGGCAGCTTATGAAATTAGAAAAAAAATTACACATATTTAATATATAAGCTATACACTTGATAAATAGTTAATATTCAGAATTTATAAAGAACACATACATCAATAGCAGAAGAACAAATAACCCAATTTTTACTATTGGATAAAAGATCTGAGCAGACATTTCTCCACAAAAAGGCAAATACACAAAGCCAACAGGTATATGTAGAGGTGCTCAATGCAAATTAAAACCATGAGCTATCACCTCACAATGATAGAATGAGTACTATCATCCAAAAGACAAGAGAAGACAAATGCTGGTGAGGATGTAGAGAAAAGGAGTTGTTGATTGAAATGTACACTGGCACAGCCATTATTGAAATAAATAGAAATTCCTTTTAAAAATTAAAATTAGAAGTGTCACGTGACCAAGAAACCTCTTTTCTGTGTGTATACCCAAAGGAGGTGCATCAGCACCTCACAAGCATATCTGCATCCTGTGTCCAGTGCAACATTGTTCACATTAGCCAAGGCATGGAAACAACCTAAGGGTCTGTCAGTAGAGGAATGGATAAATAAAAGAGATTCTACCATTTGCCACAATATAAAAAATCTTGGGGGACATAAGAGAGCAATTGAGAAAAACTAGTTGAATGAAACCAGGAATTGATGACTCGGGAACCCTCAGCCTATCTAGATTTCAAAAGAAACTAAAATTAGAAGAGTCATTGCTAGGAAAGTATGCTCTGAAGAGAAAGCCAAGATTGAGGCTAGACCAGATGGGGCATGGGGAGATTCTCATCCACGGCTGTGGGAATGTGAAGTGATACAGCCACTCCAGACAGAAGACAGCCTTCCAGAGTCCTAGAAAAGTGGACACACTGTTTCCGTGTGATCTAGCAGTCACGCTTCTCGCTATTTCCCAAATGAGTTGAAAGTTTATGCCCACACAACATCCTGAACACAAATAGCAACTTTATTCTTAATTGCCAAAATCTGAAAGCAACTAGGATGAATGAACAAATAAAGTGTGGTACACCCAGACTGTGGAATATCACTTATTGCCAAAAAATTACCTATCAGATGAAAAGTCACGAAAGAAATGCATGTGTGTGTGTGTGTGTGTGTGTGTGTGTGTGTGTGTGTGTATTTAACTGGGGATTGAAACCAGGGCCTCATGCATGCTACATCCCTTTTTCTTCTTATTTTAATTTGAGACCATCACCCTGCTAATTTGCCAACACTAGCCTCAAACTAGCAATTCTCCTGCCTCACCCTTCTGAGTTAACTGGGAGTATGGGCATATACTACCAATCCCAGCTCCAGGCATGGAAGAAACCTACATGTATACTAATAAGTTAATGAAGCAAAATCAAAAAGGATATTTACTACATGATTCTAACTATAGGACTGACATTCTCAGAAACAAATCTACAATGATATTATTTGGCTCTATGAGTTCCAGGAGTTAAGGAGAAGGGATGAATGATTATGTTAAGCACACAGAATTTTTGTGTTTTCTGTTTTGTGTAATGCTATAATATTGGATTTATGTCCTTTTACATTTCTCAAATTCGTAGAATGTATATTGCCAATAGTGAACACTAATGCAAACTACGGACTTTGGGTGATAAATATGTAACAGTCAGAACTTTTGACCAGTGCACTAATTAATGAGGGCTTTTAGGGTGTAAGGTTGTGCATCTGTGGGAACAAGGCATTTGGAGGAACTGTACTTTCCACTTTATTGTTCTGTGAAGGTAAAAGTGCTCTAAAAATCTGTGTTAATGAAATAAGCCAAGCACAAGAAGAAAAATTCTACATCTTGTCATATAATACAGAAACCAATACAAGTTGACTTAATAGAAGTAGAGTGTGGAATAGTGCTCATTGGAGACTAGGAAGAATAGGCCAAGAAGGGCATAGATAGAAGTCCCGAATCTATAAAGAACTTAAAAAAAGAGACCTCTCAAATTTAAAGACCAAATCCAAAAATGGGCATCTGAAATGAACAGACATTTATCAGGCAAAAAAGTAGAAATAGCAAATAAATACATGAAAAAATGTTCAACATCACTGGTCATTTGAGAGATGCAAATGAAAGCAACACTGAGATTCTACCTCACTCCAGAAAGAATGGCTGCTATCAAGAAATCAACCAATAACAAATGCTGGTGGGGCTGTGGGGAAAGAAGAACCCTTCTCCATTGCTGGTAGGAGTGCAGACTGGTGCAACCACTGTGGAAATCAGTATGGAGATACCTCAAAGAACTAGGACTGGAAGTCCCATTTGACCCAGCTATTCCTCTGCTGGGTATCTTTCCCAAAGAATTAAAAGAATCATACCACAGTGATATATGTGGACCCATGTTCATAGCAGCACAATTTGTAATAGTTAAAATTTGGAAACAGCCCAAATGCCCATCAACTAGAGACTGGATAAAGAAAATGTGGGGTTTTTTGTAAAATGGAGTACTACTCAGCCATAAAAAATGAGAAATTTGAGCCATTTATTGCAAAATGGATGCACATTGAGGCGATACTCTTAAGTGAAATAAATAGGACACACATGTATAAATATCAAATAGTTTTTCTAGTGGGAGAAACTGAAAGTGTAAATAAGGACTAAAAGGTATAATAGATAATGTGAAATAGGAAGAAAAGTGGCAAAGAGGAAGGGGAAGTGGGAGGGGTAGGGAAAAGGAAAGAAGGGAATGGAATTAATATGAGAAAATGGAAAAATGCAAACAAAGTCTTTGTAAATGGAGAGGGATGGAGGGGTTGACGGGAGAGCAGGGGAAGGGGGAAAAATAAGAACCAAAAGAGATTATGTAAAGGTGCAAATTTCCAATGATGAATGTCATTATATTGTATACCTAAGATGTACCAATGATTAGAATGAATAATTGATAATCCGAAATAGGAAGGAAAAGTTCCAAAGGGGTAGGGGAAGTGGGAGAGGCAGAGGAAAGGAAAGAAGGGAAAGGAAAAATTATGAGAAATGGAAAAAATGGAAACAAAGTCATTCTAAATAGGGAAGGGTGGAGGGGGTGAAGGGAAGGCTAGGAATGGGGAAAAAATAAGAATCAAGATATATCATGTACTGGTATAAGTCCCAGTGAGAAATGTAAATGTGTTGTATACCTAAAATGTACCAATAAAAGAATTTTTAAAAATTATTGTTCCTTGTAAAATGGTACAATTAAACAATAAAATAATATTTTTTAAATAGTCTATTAAAAAAGAAAGTATTGTGTATTATCCAGCTTATTGTTTTTATAACAAGATATCTGAGGCAATTAACTTATAAAGAGAAAAGGCTTGAGCTCACAGCTCTTGAAGTTTCCATCCAAAATCAGGGGAATCTCTAGCTTTGGGGATCTGGCAAGGTACCCTGAAGATTCCCCTGCCTTCTTCTAGTGCCACCTTAGGCACCAGGCTCTAACATATGGGCACTTGAAGGTCCTCGTTCAACCTACAGCAAACTCAGGGTCAACTCTGAGTCTAGAGGATGAAGTGAGGGCCACAATGATTATGTCCAGGTCTTGAGACTCAACAGAGCTCAAGATTGGTTAGATTTTGTAATTTCTTTGGACCAGTGATATTTTTCCCCTCTTATTGCTTTTAGGGTTAGAACATTAGAAGAGCAATAAAACTGATTTCTGTTTTATTCCCAACATTGTATTTGGAGAGTAGATAATTTGTGTTCTAGTTTCACAGGTCTACAAATGTTGTGGAACTTTGCCTTGGTATTGATCACATCCCAGAAATCCAAGTATGTTGGATTTAGATGAAGGCAGTTTGCATGTGGGATGTACATGAATGTTTGGAGGCTATGAAGACGGTCTGAATAATGCCCCCTTTAAGGTGCCCATGTCTTGGTTCTTGTAACCCATAAATGCTAATTACAAACAAAAGGGACTTTGAAGATTTAATGAAGTGAGTGATTTAGATATGAAGACATTATCTTCATTTATCTAGATGGGCCTGATATATAATCCCAAGTCTCCCAAAATGGAATCACAGGGAAGAAGAACTAGAGAAATGATCATGTGATGGTGGAAGCAGAGTCTAGACTATTGTACTTTGAGCAGAAGGAGACTGTGATTATTAATTTTATGTCAAGTTGGCTAGGCTAGAATGCCCAGATGTTTGGTCAAACACAATTTCCAAAATTGCTGTAAAGGCATTTTTAGATGCGATTAACATTTAAATCAATTGGCTTTGTGTAAGGCAGGTTACTTTCTATAATGCACATGGACATCATCCAAACAGAGGAAAGCTCTCAAAGAAAAAGACTGAAGTTCTTCCAAGAAAGTAGAAATTCTGCTTCCAGACTAGCTTCAGACTCAAGAATGCAAAATCAGGCCTTCCCTGGAATTTCAGCCTGCTGGAATTCCCCACAGTTGGGTCAGTTAATCCCTTGAAATAAACCATTCCATGTGTTTGTTTCTGTCTCCTCTTCCCTATATATTCAAATATGAAAGATAAAGCATATATATATTTACACAAATATAAATATACATATGTATCTATATCTACAATAAATTTCTCTAGAGAACTCCAATACAGCAACATAAATTTAAAAAAACATCAACAGTTTCTATGAGTTGAATAAGACAAGAAAGCGTAGTGTGCCCTAGGGTATCCAGATGGTTTTACTGATGTGTTGAATTTAGTCCAAGTTAACTAATTTTGGACGGCTGGCCTTTAGAACAGGAGCAGAATATATCTGTAATGTTTTAAGCCATCAGGTTTGTGGTATTGTCTTATACCAGCTGCTGTATTTTGGATATGTTTTGAGTGCATCCCCCTAGGGTTCATGTGTGGAAAACATGGTCCCTATGTAGTGAGGTTGAGAGGTGGTGTGGAACCTTTAAAAGGTGGGGCTTAGCACAAGGATGCTTGGTTATTGGGAGTGCTGCTATTGGGAAGAATTGAAGTAGCCTTTGTGGGACCCTGTAGTTCTCAAGATAGGCCACAAAAGAGCAAGACAGTCCTCCTACCCATTCTCTGGCTTCTCATCTCTTTTGCATGTGACTCCACCATGATGTCATCCACATGATGTGACCCAGCCTGGGAGGACTTCAATAAGACTGATACTTTGCTTTTTGGATATTTACCTTGCAAAATCATGAGCTAAATAAATCTTTTTCTTTATATACAACATAGGCTCAGGTATTTTGTTATAGCAATGAGTGGCTAATAGAGTGGCCATTGCAAATGAATAAAAATATTATGCTCACTTAATTAGAAAAATATACTTTTTCTAAAATATGTTTAATATATATTATTAATATTTTTCCCATGGCTGAAAGAAAAAATATAACAGGTCAACTTGTATCTACATTTACATTATTTTGGCCTGCCTTTTTACTCCAGTTTTTGCTGTTTGCAGGTATAATCTCACTTCAGCTGAATGGAGTAACTTCTTTTCCTGAGTTTCTTTTCTGTTGTTCTGGGGGAAATCACCAGAAAACACTGTAATACAGGAAAAAAATTGTAATTATGGGAGAGTTAAATCCAATATGGCTACTCTTAACCAATGAGTGATGGAAGCAACTAGATAAATTCTTTACTCTTGAAAACAAAGGAAATATATGAGCTCTTCCTACATGTCTCTTTCAAGACACCTAGAAAAATGTATAAAATATCATAGATGTCTGCTGTGGTGATTAGCATAACTTTGTTAGATTGGCCTGCTGGTTTTCATTCTTTCTTCCTTCCCTCCTTTTCTCCTTCCTTCCTCCCTTCCCTCCTTCCTTCCCACCTTTACTCTTACCGCTTAGAGTCACTTCTAAGACCAAGGTATCTGAACTATCTCCATGTAAGCCATCATTTCATACCTACCTTTGGAGGTAATTAGCCTAATTTGCTCAAGAATAGCAAAGGCCCTAGAAAACTTTCCATCAGGATGGGATCTTGCAACTAAAGTACTCACCAGTCACATTGCAGTAAGGCCCGTGTTGCTGGTGGTAAATGGATAACAACTCCCGCATATAATTACAATCTGTACTAAGAATTGTACCAGTCATCAGTTGGGATACGGTGCAAGTAGAAGGTGAAGTTTCAGTCTCCAAGGCAGTATTAAGTGATGACATTTTAATTAGAAAAGAGAGACAGTAATTCTTCAGCTTCACCTTTGGCTGATTTTTATTTACAACTTCAATAGCTTTGTTAAAAAATAAAATAAACTGAGAGACTTAGACAGTTACACTGGGAAAATAAGGAAGCCTTCATGGAAACATTCAGAGATCCTCTCTCCTGCAGTTACACAGACTCAAGATCCAATGTTAGAGGAAGCAGAGCTACTGAGGAGACTGCGTAACTTCAAAAGGTCTGTTACCAAGACCAGGTCCCGACAGAAAAAGAATGACAAAGAGGCCTTCCCCTTTGGATCTTTTCTTCCTATTTCACATTATCTATTATACATTTCAATCCTTGTTTACACTCTCAGTTTCTCACACCAGAGAAACCTTTTGGTATTTACACGTGTGTCCTATTTATTGCACTTAAGAGTATGGCCTCAATGTGGATCCATTTATCTATAAATGCCTCTAGTTTCTCATTCTTTATGGCAGAGTAATAATCCATTTTCTTAAAAATAAACACATTTTCTTTAGAGTAGGAGAAAGTAATAAATACAAAAAAAAGGAAAACATGGAAACAAAGTCTTTGTAAATAGGGAGGGGTGGAGGGGTTGAAGGGAGGGTAGGGCAATGGGGAAAAAAATAAGCACCAAGATGCATCATGTAAAGGTACAAATGCCCAATGATGAATGTCATCATATTGTATACTGAAAATGTAGCAATACAATCAATTTTTAAAAAGCTAGTATACAGGTTCCTCAATACTTGGAGGAAAAACAATTCACCATATTGAGTTCTGTAAGAACAATCTTTTCAAGGAAAGCAGAAGCACCCTGGGGGAGCTCTCTGGTCACAGATTTCATCTAAGGGGAAATACATAACTCTAAAGCTCAGCTGAATTACATTGGGCAAAACATTTTCCTAAAAAAAAAGAATGACAAAGAGGGGATTTCTTGCTTTACCTCCATACTAATAAATATATTCAACATGAGCAGGTAATGAAGGAGGAAGTAGAAGAGAGAAGAAAATGGAATAAAAGGTTAACAATAGGTAAATATGTACCAAAAAAAAAAAACATAAAAAGGCCGGTAACTTAGCTCAGTGGTTCTGCCGCCTGCCTCGCAAGTGCAAGATCCCAAGTTTGATCTCCAGTACCAAAAAAAACCAAACAAAAATAGGTAAATATGGGTAAAAGTTATATGGATATTCTTTTTTGTGGGGGGGGGGTTACTGGGGATCGAACTCAGGACCTTGTGCTTTGTGAGGCAGGCGCAGAGCCACTGAGCTAAATCCCATTCATTTTTACTGTCTTCATTTTTCTAAGTTTTAAAGTATTTCCAAATGAAAATATTAGAAGTGCATAGTTTTCAAACTGTACTTTAAAGAAATGAAGAATCAGCTTTTCCATAAGCATTTCCTAACTTCTTCATCCCTAAGAGGAGCCAGACTTAGGCACATGTTCTTTGATTAATTTAAAGAGTTTGAGATCTTTGAAAACTCATATTCAACTTCCTCCAAAATACTTTAGAAATAAGTTTTAGATGATTAGTTGAATGAGGTCCTCTTTCTATCTAATAAAAGCACTTTCCTTAGACGTGACAGAGCAGGAGGTTGTGAAATTGGTACGAGCTGATTCAAAAGTAATCTGAGTCCTTGCTTGCATTCCAAACAAGCAAGATCATAAAGTAAGCTTAAGGAGCAGGTTGTTTCTTAAGGCTTTGACTTCTTTGACTTGCAGAAATAGCTGAATTTTAAGAAGTAAGACACCAGCAATTTAGTTGAATTTTCTGAGTCAATTAAATTATAAGATTTTATCATGGTGTCCAAAATGAATCTGAACTTCTATCTAGCTAAAAATTTTGAGGAAAGTGTTTTGCTTATTTTAAACATTTATGATATATGACAGGGAAACCAATTTTTAAAATCTGTCTGGGATTGTTTTATTGTGCCAATTAATGAATTATTTTCACCCACTTTTATAATTTAAAACCAAATTACAAATGACAAAATGCTTCAATTAATATGTAATCTGTTGCTTTGGAATGATTTAGGATGTATATAGTTCATTATTTCCCTAATCTGACTACTTGTCTGCCTTTTCATTGCAAAAATCAGTATCCTAGTTGCATTGGGAAACAAAAGACACACTGTAAACCCTCTTTCCTGAGACATTTATCATTAAACTGGGCATTCAGAGGCAAAAGCGTATCACCCATTGCAGAGATGACAACTTCAGAAAAAGATTTAGCAGTTCTTTCCTCTTTCTCACTTTCTAGAAATTACTTAGGACTTAAAAGCCACACCAGTTCCGGCCCCTATAGGAAGTGATCTATGTTAATAAATTAACGCTTTTAAGTTTTGCTAAAACTATCAGGTGAGTGAGCCCTTCCCTGGGTAGACAGACCGCATTCATTCTTCAGGTTATGATTTCACTGCCTAGGCTTCATTTTAAGCCCTAATATTATACAGGGAGAGGTTGTGGCCTAGACAGGGGAAGAAACCTGTCCAAAGCTGAGTCAGTGACTTGTCTCTGTCCAGTGTCACCTGTAGCACAAATAGAAGGCTGGTTTTGTTTACTCTGCATTTACCCTGCTGGTGACATCGGCCCCAAAGCCCTGATTCCTTAAGCTGATGATGGGACATGGATGATTATCTATGTGGTAATTTTAAAGTGAAACAAGATGTTTATCTGTGAAATCCAGCTGTTTCTGCAGAATTCAAATTACTTTTATCTTTTTATTTGATTGATGCTTTACTTTGGCTCAAATCTTTAAATTTTACTGTTTTTAGTTTAAAAAAATCGTTTTTCTCTTACAACCATTTCCTATATTTATTACTATTATAAGTCTTACTAAGAAGCTGAAAAATTCAATTGTTTTCTAATTGCATAGCTCTTCCACCTACTTGGGTGGAAACCAGAACAGAAAATGCCATTAGAACCCGAAAGCTATGTCTAAAATCCTGGTTCACAGGAACTACCTCCAGACCCAATAACAGGGGCACTGAGGTTCAGAAAATGTGTATATATTCATATTTTCTTAGACACTCTTACTTGTTTTAATTGCTAGAGTAACACAAAGTGAAATATTTTCAAGCAATCCAGATATGTAAATAATAGACCAAAAATAGAATAGAAAGGACTGTTGCAGTAATATCCCACAGGAGTAGCTATTGTTGATAACGTGGAGTTAAAGTTTTTCATAATTGATCCAGTTATACAATTATTTCAGTAATTAGATCATTTCATGTCCACTGTCCTGCTTTTTCTTTTAATAATAAATATTAAACCTCTTTCTATACAAAAAAATCTATTTTATACACTGTAGATTATTCTACTAGATAGATACAGCATTTGTTTTAAAAATGTATGGTTTAGGAGTGTAACTGAAGAGTAGAGTACATCCTTAGCATGAGGAAAACCATAGGTCCAATCCCCTGCTAATATACGTGTGTGTGTGTGTGTGTGTGTGTGTGTGTGTGGCTTTAAAATATCCTCACTGTTTATGACTTTATGAAACAATAGTTTACTTGAGGAAAGACTCAAAGACTTACAAAAGTTTATAATATAAAGAGAAACCACCTCTTACCCTAACCCTACTTTCTAATGGTAACTGCTATTAATAGCTTGGTGTCATTCAAAATTTTATACAAACTTTCTAACTTATATTTATTAATATAAGCACTCATACTCTCTATCCTTTTTGTGGCTGGGGATTGAGCCCACATATGCATGTACACTAGGCAAGCATAAGTGGTATCCCTATTCCCTAGTATTTACCATCAGCAAGAAGAATGTGATATATTATTGTATGACCTGCTGGTTTTCACTTTGAACATGTGGATAATTCTCCATGTTGGTACGGTTAATCTACCAACAAGAATCCTCTACTGATGTGCATCATTGTTGTTTCTAATTTTTATTATTATAATTAATAGTTAAATAAATTTGTCTGTTTGATTTTTGGTACTAGCGATGATACCTGAGGGTGTTTTACTGCGAAGCTACATTTCCAGAACTTTTTATTTTTTACTTTGAGATAAAATCTCCTTAAATTGCTCAGGCTGGCCTCAAACTTGTGATCATCCTGCCTGAGTCTCGCTAGTAGCTGAGATTGCAGGGCTGCTTCACTCGGGCCCCTAATAGAATAAACATTTATGAACATGGATAATTCAAAGTTCTATTTCTGGAGTCAGTTCTTCTAAATGGAGTTGTTCTGAGAGAAAGGATATATGCGTAAATCTGTAGAGTCGTGTCCTATTTTTACACTGTTCCTGGCAATAACACTGCCACAAGTAAAGTTGTGATTCTGTCTCAGTGTCATTTACCACATACGTCATAGAAGTCTTTGAAAATGATTTCTATTTTGTTGTTTTGATAGTGTTGTGTTTTTTTGTATATCCTTTTATTGGTACATTTTAGGTGTACAACATAATGACATTC
>NW_004624730.1:66426574-66502217 GCF_000247695.1 Heterocephalus glaber
ATATAGTAGATCCTCATTCCCATGACTGTCTTGTTCAGCCTGTAGCTCAGTAGATACTTCATTGGCAGATGTAAATTGTACCTGTAATATAGGAAATCCTTTGAGGACACAGGCATTATTTGAAATTCCTTCAGGGTTCATTTTAAAGGTATGGCTTCAGTTGATGTTTATGGATTTGATTCACATTGTTAAATACTTTAATAAAAGTTGGAAAGGCCAACTTACATTCTTTTGCATGTGAGCAGAATAAATCCCCTAAGAAAAAACCAAGAAGGATAACTGAACTAAGTTAGCTTTTGTGCCTTTATTTGTTGAGGAAGTCCAAAGTGCCATAAGACTGATTAAATCAAATAAATAGTTTGGGGTTGACACTTTGGGTAATTTGTTCATTTCTCTTTGTTTAATCCCTTTCTTAAGCATTGCCAAACCCTCCCCATGCAGACAAACGTGACTACTGGTAAATTTTCACTTTATGGAAACTGAGCTAACACTAGTTCCTCATTTAAAGAAATGAATGTTAAGTCTAATGTAAATACCTAACAGCCCACTCCTGTTTGTGTTTCGGTTGGGTGGTTTAAATGGTTTATGAATTTTGTTTCCTCACTTACAGAATCAGCTGATTCTCACTTTTAGCCTTCGATTCCAAACTGCTAACTTCATTTCATTTGAATACAAATAGAACGACTCTGAATCTCTTGACAAGGGTTTTAAGAAAACATTTATTTTTATATTTGGCATTCAACAATACATTTCCAAGCATTTCTGTAGGTGACACATTTCTCTAGAGAGAAACAAAAAAATCGCAAATCAGATTTTGCTCAGTGAAATTCAGGCATCTCTGGAACCCTGATTATAAGTTATATGCCAGGATCTATGTCAGTTTCTAAGGATGGAGGGTGAACTCAGTTTTTGGCACAAAGTTGTTTGCAAAGTGATGGGCAAGAAAAGAAGTAGGAATAATTCTTTATTATCATAACAAAATCCATGGGGTACAAGAGAGATACAATGTCACAAAATTTCCTGAGTCAGAGTGAGCACTTCTGATTACAGAAAATGTTGTGTGCTGAGAAACTGAACAGGGTTTGAAAGAGGAAAAATTTATGAGGAAGAGAAAGTAAGACCCAGTAGCAGGGAGGTAGTAGTCTGCTTTGTAAGTGAATCAAATGCACTAATGAATTTCAAAAAGCTTATGCTTTAGTCTAATGTAAGGTGAACATTGCCCTTTACAGCAATTATTTTTATAACTAAATTAGGTCATCCATAAAGGCTTGGTTATTTAGAGACACTGGAATTATGTATCACTATAAAATCTCCAGAGAAGTCTGACCTGATACTGCATATAATTGAGACATTCCTCTTTCCTTCAGGGAGTAAATCAGTTGATTTTCAACTCTTTTGTTCACCTCTAATTTCAGTGTCCTCTTTCTAAATGGCAATTTGACCCAGAACATCTTGAAAATGTCTGAGACATTTAGTAATTCCTCAAGGGGCTTTTATACCTGTGAGTCCTGATGAATTCAGAAGGTAGAACAAGTTAATGACTTTTGGAAAAAATGTATTTGATGTGGTAGGATTCACTTCCAGGAAATCACTTAGCATAAAATCTAAAGGTCAAGAGCATGGAAAGGTACAATATGATTGCCTAACACCATTCTTTAGGGTTAAATACAGGAAGTTTCTGAGTGCTTTTCAAAAAAGATCCTTTTATAAACCAGCATCTGAAAGGCAGCATGGTGTTGGTGACAAAGAACTAGGATAGGAATTGGAAGACATGAAACCCAGTTCTAGATCTCTGATGGATTTGTTTTATGGGTCTCATAAGGTTAGTCCTCCTGCTACCCCCAGGCTTTCTCCTTCATCAGCCCTGGGAAAGGACTGGAGAAAATTAAACTTTAAGTTCATGACCAATTCTAATAATTCTTCTATTATCATCCATTTGATTCTTTAAGAGTGTGAATGAAGACGGACACCTGATTGAGTTTACAAGCTGAAAAGTTTGGGAGTTATTCTATTAGTGAATTGGGCAAAGCCAAATCACAATTGCAACTGCATTAGAAATGGAGCTGAGAGGATCAGAAATGGATAACTTGGCCAAAAAGCCTGTATCTGAGACCTCGGGTTGAAAAACACAGAATATATTAATTGGTAGCATAATTTGAGGTTTTGCATTAAATTTGAGATACCGTTTAGAAATCTTGACATAGTAGGTACATTTACAAAATGTAAATTTTGCAAAATCATAGTCCTAACAATGACTAACTAGTAGGAAACATGTTGACCAATAAAGACTATAAAGTTCAAAAAATGAATTGTCTTTTCTGTTTTTAATGATGAATGTTTGATTGATTACATTTAAATGATAGATGAGAGCTGATTCAGAAAGTGGAAATATAAGGATTGAATAAGGCTTTTTAAAATATCCAGTTGACACAAAAAATGTAAGCCCCAGAAAGATTTGCCTGAAGAGAGAGAAAGGGCAAGGGGAGAGAAAGAGAGGATAAAAATTAAAACTGTATTACTGAGAATATGTATTTTATCATAGAAAAAATAAGTTGAATAAATAAATAAGCCCCAGTCATGCTGTGTGGCATGGCTGCCGCAGGAAATAATCACAGAAATGATAAAGCAATCTGAGACAAGTTACTTTTGCAAGAAGTCCCTGGTCAAGCGTCAGCTTCCATTTCTCCTGCTGTGAGTCACATGGCTGAATGATGATTGGGCTTACCCTGTTGCGAACCTTCCCTGTGTTTTGGATGAAGGTAGAAAATTCTAATACATGCTTCATGAATTTAATCTTCAAAGAAAAATTAAAGTATGAAAGTATTTAAAAACATTCTAGTGACAAGTGCAAGTTTGCCACATAATATTAAATATCAACTTTCCTGGATCAGAAAACTCCTGGAGAGGTGAGTGGATCATGCAGGGATTGTATCATCAGTGGCTGAACCTACTGAGGCTCTAGCAAAATGTACTGTTAGGCTGGGGAACCCAACTAGAGAAGATGAGTTGCTGGGGGGATATATATCTCTCTCTGGTGCTATTCACTGCTCTCTTTCTGGCTGCCATGATGTGAGCAGCTTTGTTCCACCATGCCCTTCTACTATACTTCCCTGCTTTGGAGCTGACCATGAACTGAAACCTCTAAAACCATAAGCCAACATAAATCATTTCCATTTATAAGTATTGCATGTTAGCCATTTTGTCTTAGTAACAAAAAAAGCTAATGATATGAGTGACAAGATATCATCTGGATGTATATGTGTATTTTAAAAATGAAGAATACAAAGATAAAAAAAATCAAGATAATGCTTAGGCTTAAGTGATAGAAATATGACACGCATTATTTATTTATTTTAAAGTTATTCTCAAAGTAATAGTGTGTTTTTGTGCATGTGTATCTGTATGCTTGTATGGTGTGTGTGTGTTTGTGTGTGTTTAAGAGCTGCTGTCTTTAGTAGGTACTGATGAGGCTTTTGAGTTGGTTACATGTAGCCCTCTCATATCTTCAGCATGGCATCTCTGGAGCCACTCCAATTGTTCACTTGACAAAACAGCAGATATGTTAGCAGAAAACTGGCCTACAGATACGTAGATTTGACAGACTTAAAAAGAAATCCAGCCCAAAACAAACAAAATCATTTGACTGCATAAAAACAAAGTCACAGAAGCTCTTTCTTTAATTTGAATATTATTAATTTAAAAGACCTGTCTTCCTAGTTCAGTATCAAATAAATCTAAGTTTATTGGAAATTGTAGAAATACATAAATTCCAGGGATTTTGATGTGTTAGCATTTCCAAAGTTGTCTCCTTTCCTAGAAACACATCCCTGCATTTGTCATGACCTGACCTCAAAGGGTTTATATAACCAAAAATATCAGGTCAGTGGCAAGACTGGATTAGCAAAAACTTTTAAATTGGACTTCACATTGCACTCTGAAAATTGAACTTCACTGTAGACAGCATAGAAATATTAATTTTGGAGACATCATTCAGGGTTGTTTAACCAATGTAATAATGGAAATTTTATTGCAACTTAATTAGCTGCTTTATCAGGAATTTCCAAAAGGAAATAGTAGCATATGACAAGATATAGGATATTTAAAATGCCAATAAATTTGTAAACAATGAGATATCAAAAGAAATTTCAAGCCTAGAAGAAGGAGATAAAATTTTCTTTTTAGAATAATAGTACTGGAAAAAAATAGAAGATAGAATGATCAAAAAGATAAAAGAAAGAAATTACATGTATATATTACACATATACTATTACATATATATTACATATATATATATATATGGAGAGAGAGAGAGAGACAGCAGAATGTGATTCCTAAAATACAATTAGTATGATTTTGCATCTCTAGCATAATTCTCTTCGGATTAGGATATAAAGGCAGAGAAAAGCAAAGGGCAACTTTGAATTTTCTAGCTTGGAAAACAAAGAACTATTTAACCATTTATCAAAATTAAGATGAATTAATTATCAACAATCAAATTTGTAAACTACATTGCCTTATTTCTTTTTGTCAGTTTTCGTGTATTTAGCCCTGCTTTATGCAAGTACAAACCTACCTGCAGGGCTGCAACTGTCTTCCACACTCAGGGAAATTCCAATCTATTTGGGGATAAGAATATGGATACAGTGACAGAAGACAGAGTGCCACAACAATTATAAAATCAGTATCAAATGCCATGTGAGTGCCAAGAACAAAGACGCTGATTTTGACTTCTCAGGGTTATGAATGCTGTAACTTTAATGTGTGGGCAAACGTACACCGGAAGAAACGGAATTTTACGTGGACAAAGCTTCGATGGAACGAATGGGCTAGTTTAGCCAAGAGTATCTCTGAGGTCTTATCTCAAAAGCTTTGAATTAAAGTTTTTGAAGGCAAGGATGTTGTTCCCCTGTTTATTATTTTGTTTCATAGATGGTCCTGGTATATGTTATCTAGTTGAAAATGGAGCCCATTTGCTAAGTAAGTCAGAATCACTTTCTCACTTAAAAATAAACTAAGATCAGATCCATTGTCTCTGCCTACCTGGCCATTTACTATGCATGGTGGGCTCTTGGCATTAGCTGATACTATACTTCACCAAATTCAGACAAGTAATCACATACTTAGTAGTTTTTCATAAGCAACTACTGAATCTCATCATGCTATGTTGTTTTGCTATTTAATTAGCTCACATAAGAATGGCTTGCAAAATACTTAACTAGACAGAACATTTCATTTTTAAGTATCTGGATATTTTCAGATACTTTTGCTTAGTAGTGGTAAACGTGATTTATTTTTTGTATGTTTGAGCTCTCTGAATTTTCCCTGCCCCCATTTTTGAGCTGTCAAACTCCACTCACATATGCCTGTCAGTTCTGTACATTGTCCCTGTCTGTAGACACTACCTTGGAGGATCCAATATCAGCTACTGCCTCCCCAGCCACCTTGAGAAGAAGGCTGGAAAGAATGAATTCCTTAAGTTAATATTTTCAATATTCTTAGTTATTTGAGATTTATTTCCTCCTCAAGCATCTTGAAACTGTGGTCATACATCTCAGTTGTGGAAGTTGCTCCTGGACAGGCTGCCAAATCCCTGTATTAGAAGGACCCCGACTGCTGGAGTATCCACACCAAGAACTGATGTACACTTTCTGTGGTAGTGTATGGCTCAAAACTGGGGTTTGGGCCAGTTGAGCAGTGAAAATACCAGTTCTATTGCTCAAACTTAATTGCTCAAAATAATGAAATTTCTGAACAGGTGCTGAAAAATTTGGACTTTTGATTTAATCTTCTGTTAGGAGTCATATTTTTATTAGGCTTACTTTTCCTTTTGACGTTAAACAAGTTTCAGTCCAAACAAGAAAGAGAGCTCCATCCCTTCATATACTTATATTTCCTCCATACTCATCCCACCTGAATGGGTATACATTTATCCTAGATTACTTTTGACATCCTTTGCCTGGAAATAATGTCTACCCCACTTCCAATATCACCAAAAAAAGACAATGTAATGAGTATTTCTCATTATATAAAAAAAATCATAAAATTTAATAAATTTGGGGAGGATGATCGTTTTTGAATAAATTGTTATATTGACATCAATAATACTATCTTTTTAGTGATGGTGATGGAAGTTGGAGGAGTTGATTTTTTAATAAAATTAATAGATGGTATTGAGATTCCTCTAGCAAATCTTGGTTGATGACCTGAAATTAAAAGAAATCCATAAAATTTTGAAGCTACTTTACTTTAAAATCCATTAGTATATATTGGACTTGGAACACTATATGAACTCCTACTTAGAATTAAAAACTTGAAAAAGTTACTGAATGTTCCACAAACATTTTGCTTATTCCCTGTCATCATCATCATCATCATCATCATCATCATCATCATACTTTGAATTTTAAAAATATGTAGAAATACATAAATACTCTTAGACAAACACTTACTGAATAGTCATGAAAATTCTGTTAGCTAGGCTTTATTATCCTTATTTTAGAGATTATAACTATCAAAAAACATGCAGTTTACCCAAGTTAATGGAGTATTAAGAAGAGGAGGCAAGACTAGGACATTTGATTTCTGATATGAGCATATTTATTAAGAAGAACTTGTACAAAGCAAATACAATTGCATGAGGAGACAGACAATAGGCAAACAGTATCAAGTAAAATCACCCACTTTGGTCTCATTAACCGAATAACACTTAAGAGGTCAAGATCATTTATTACACTGTCCCTGTTCCTCTCCTGAGACTGCAGCTCTTTCCAGCACCAAAAGCTATTTCGACTGTAGATTGTTTTCTTTATGAACTTGATGTTTTTCATTCCAGGGTGAGAAACTGGGATAGCAATGTAATGCTCCAGGATGAAAGAGAAATAGTAGGTTTGGGGCCCACTACAAGTAAGAATGCCAAAAAATTGTATCTTGAAGTATCGCATATATCATTTCTGGAAAAATTATTATGCAGATTTTATTCACCCAGTGTCACACAGAAAACTGTCTCAGCAACAGGACTTCACATCTGATCTCCAAACTCAGTATAGTGCTCTTTCTACTCTTCTAACATGTAACTAAAATCTCCATATTATATTGATCTATCATCTCCCAAACTCCAGAAGTCAGATTTAAAATATTCTTGCAAAATTGAAGAGTAAAATATAGGATGGATAGAAGGAAACAGAGAGAGATTTATTGGAAATGGGAAAGGGTTCAAGAGGCCAAGGGCAAGGGAAGTGGATGATAGGAAGGGAAATCAAAGATCTAGGATCTATCGTGTACATGTACCAAATGCCCACAATGAATGTACACGTTGTATGTCATAAACATAAACTAAAAATAACAACAGTAATGAAAATGGTGAAAGCGGTTCTAGAGACAGAGGGAGGGAGGTGGGTGGTGAGGAAAGGGAATAAGAAAGAATCCGGATGTATTATGTACAGTACCCATTTCCTAAGATAAATGGAAACTTCGTGTATTGCAAATATTTACTAACAGAATCAAATTTTTAAAATATAAATAAATAAATTCAAACTGTGATGAAAAAGAACTCTCCAAGAGGAATGGGATTAGAATTTCAATACTTTTTGGTCAAAGACAACTAGGAGGACTAGTTTTAATCTGCCATTTTTTATGAGAAGTCATCCGCCCCCTAAATACTAATTCTTTATTATGATTACTAAAATAAATACATCATTTATTGAAAATATCAATGCTCAAAAATACAGGTTTAAGAAAGAGGGCTACTGTGATGATGCAAAGAATAAGTTTGTGTTCACTGGCAGTCATTTCAGTAATTAAATCCATCCTCATATTTACATTTCTACAATTAGATCCAACTATTTACTTGAAGTGAGATTTCTATTTAATGCAATCATTATTATCAGGCAGTAAATAATAAGCTTAAATTGCACTGATATATTTGGAAAGTATTATTTTTATAAGAATACCTTTCTAATGAAGCCCTATTATCAAAGCTTTAACCCAACACCCATTTTGGGCAAGGAATGTCAGTTATAACAGGTAGAATTCATAGACTCAACACTGACATGACTTACAGTGAAGTTGAATGAAGTCTCATAATAATACTTAGCCAGTAAAAAATATGTGACAAAATATAAAATGTAAATAATACACAATAGATGAGGTGAATGGTATGAACTCCAAGAGCTCAGAAAATAAAGATGTAAACTAAGAGAAAAAGATTGTGAAAACGTCATTTTCTTTCATGCAAGTGAAATACACTAAATAGAACAATTTCATCCATAACAATGAATCCTAAAATATCAGAGAGACTTTGAACCTGGCTAAGTGATTTCTCATTTAGTTTCATTGCTACCACAGCACTTAAGGTCTTATTAGCTATAAATTTATCAAAAACTTTGAGATATTAATCTCTCAAAAATATGTTTTCCCCTTCACTTTTATCTCTATATTATTTTCTTCCCACAGAAATAATTTTATCAGTCTATTGTATTTGGCTGGCAGAATATCTGGGGACCATAAAAGATTAAAGTTTAGACACATCATCAATTCCTTCATGTCATACCATCATTTTCTCCTCTGGAAAAGGATGGATATGAGAACCTTAAATCTGTTATTACTTCTTTAGACAGGTCTGTCCTTTTTATTTCTAGTAGTCACTTAGACGTTTTCCTCTTTTGGGATAAGGAAGCAAACCTTCATCAATAGCTCACTTTTTATTAATTATAACAATTCTTTAAGACAGAAGTGCTACAAATGTATTGAGCAGAAGACTGGCTCACTCTGTAGTCAGTGATAGGAGTCATGTAGGAACCTAGAAATCCTAAGTTACAGAAGTCAAAGTGACAGGTGTTCTGGACAGATATCTGCTCACCCAAGAATTTCCCTTTAGAGAAGGAATCCTGGTGTCAGCAGGTTGGTAGGCCCCTTGTCTATAGGAGAAGAACATTTCCTATTAAACAGTAAAATCTTTAAGGGTAAGGATTGTATCTATGTGCACACCTCTCCAATGTCTGTGGAGCCACAAACACAGTAGTAATGATAATGAGGGGAGGAGATCTAGAGACAGAGGGAGGGAGGTGGTCTGAAGGGGCATTAGAATAAAATATAGGAATTAACATCACAGACTTGAAATCAAAGCTCTTCACTACCACAACCCAGTTGTAGACTGTTGGGTACTGGTATAGGGAGGCAGAGGCAGTGCAATGGGATGGAAGGAGTAGAGCCTCAGGAAGCACACCATCAGCATTTCAGTCCCAAAGCCATCTTTCAGATACTCTGCATACTTAACCTCTCTGTTCCTCTACTTTCTCATCTTAAAATTGGGCCCAAAATGTTCCCTATTCAGAGAGATTTATTGTGTATTAAATGAGCTAATGTGACTGTACTCTTAAAGCATGGCCTTGTGAATAATAGGCACCAGATAACCATTCATTATTTTTATGATTAAACTGTTTCATTTGACTCCTCTGCCTTCCTTATCTTAAAAACAGAAAGATAGATAATATACTGACCTCAAAGGATTGATATTATAATTAAAGACTACATTGTAGGTAGAGTGCATAATACAGTGGCAGCACATGGTGGACCAACGTGTTTTATCTATTAGTATTATTACCATCATATCAGACACTGACTTCATTAAAATATTATATTTTAAAATATAACTGGTTTCTTGACGTAATTGAGTGTCTCATTAATGAGCCCATGGTCCCCTAAGGCCATTGCTCTCTTTAACTAAAGCTAGGCTGTGGCCATCAGAGCTCTCTGGTAATTCTCCCTTCTAAGTGGCAATTGGCCCAAAGTGTTATTCAGAAGATTAAGTGTCCTTTAATAGTACACTTAGGCAAGAAAAAAGAAAAGTTTGCGTTAGTCTCAAAGGTTGTTCTCTCATATGCCACTTTTCATTTTGAAAGTATGACCCTCCTGGGTGACAACTTCATCAGGGAAATTTCAATGACCCCATTACTTTGCAATGGAAATTGGTGAGGAACTAATCCAGCAGGAAGGAACATCTAGCAATTTGGTTTGTAGGGAATACTTTTTGGTTACATTCACAGGAAACAATAACATTTTTCCCTTCAACAGAGTATTTTTGCCTTGGTAAAGGGTATTTCTAGGGGTGGTCTTTGGATGGAATTACTTCTATCTTTCAGTCTTTAGCCATAGACTTGGTCTATCAGGAAATTTAAGGAGTTAGGAAACACATACGAAGTATAACCTCTTAGACTACCTTCTGCTATGAAAATCAAAGTCTTTTCTAGGTACTGCAAATGTCCATATTCTACCTTAAACAGAAAATGTTCAAATTTAGCTAAGGCAAAAGAAAGAACAAAGCAATACAAATACAGCCACCTCATCTAAAGAGATTACTTTTGTGCGTACAACGGGTAGCAGAATGAGAAGGAAGCAATCTATCTGTTATGAGAGGATTTTTGCCACTTTAATGGATTGGACACACTTGAAACCAGATAGCCATCATGGTTTGCTGACAGCTGAGGTCCAACAAAGAAATATAAACAAAGTGTTAGGGTTTTTCTGATGGATTTTCTTTCTGTCTTATGCTTAAATGCACGTGTAATTCATCCAGAGATTTTCTAGCCAATGAGAAATACTCAGTTTCTCTTTTTAAGTCTACCTAAGTGAATTAATTACTCCAATGGCTTTGCTTTCCAAAAATGCAATAAGACATTCTGCCAACAATATAGATTAGATTAAATTCTGGCAGTTTTCATAGAAATAACTTTTCATATCTGTTCCATTCATACCTCCGAATTGACTCGAACCAGAAAATACTTACTTTCTCCAACCTAAAAGTCTTGATGTTTTCATTGAGCCATGTGGAACTAGGTTAGCTAGAAGTTCATGTGTGTCTAAATATCAAATGTGGCTTTTCCAGGTAATAAATTCATAGCAGTACAATGACTAGTAGTAACTTAATAGGTAGAAAATTTGTACACATAGTGTTAGTAGTAGATTGACATTGGATAAAATGTTGAGTTTCATTTAACATACTTTGCTGGATTTAAAAAAATAAATATTGATCTTCTGGATTAATTTAACTGGAAATGTGAATTTATATGGTTACTAAAGCATTCTTAGGTTCTATTTCTCTTCCACTTCATGGTAGAAATCAAAAGGAGGTAGGTTGTTAACTGAAGGAATCAAATCGTACTCCTGCAGCAACATTCAGATTTGAGGGGGGGAGTCCAAATACATTCTCATATCAAATCACCAGGTAGAAGAATTGAGTAGATTAACCATAGAATTTTAATAGACAGTGTGTTCCAAATATAACGTTATCTTCTTTTTCCCTTGAATCAACTTTGGAAATTATATCAGTAAAATACTAATTTTCAACTGTCATTATCAACTACAGACACAGTCCCAAGATATCATTTTAAAATGCCATCCCTATAACAAAACCACTTTCTACATACTGCCAGATCTGACTTCTAATAGTTTGTTTTGTTAAACAAATTTCTATCTATGTTCATAGTTTTTTATTCTATTATCTTTACCCAGTTTTAGGATTAGCACAATGTTGAGTTCCTAAAATGAGGGGAGAAGTGTTCCTTCTTTTTTCTGCTTTAATTGTTTGATATAATTTGTCAGTTAAAATGTATATGAGCCTGCTGTTGTCATATAGGTAGATTTTCAAGCTAAGAATATACTTTCATTAATAGGTGCTATTCAAATTTTATATTTCCTCCAGAGTTAGTTTCATTAATAGGTCTCCCAAGGTACTTCTTAGAAGTTGTCAAATTTATTTCAAAACAGATTTTTGAAATATGCTTTCTATATCCTTTTAAATTCTGTAAAATCTATGGTAATGTCTCCTAGATCTTGATATTGTAATTTAAAAAATGTATAATTGATATTGTGTAACAGGAAGAAAAGGTCTAAAGGTGCCGGGGGAAGTGGGAGGGGTAAGGGAAGGGAAAAAAGGGAAAAGAAAAAGTATGAGAAAAGGAAAAAAATGGCAACAAGGTCTTTGCAAATAGGGAAAGGTGGAGGGAGTGAAGGGAGGGCAGCGGAAGGAGAAAAAAATAAGAACCAAGATACATCAGGTAAGGTACAAGATCCCAATGATGAATGTAACTGTATTTTATACCGAAAATGTACCAATAAACTTAATGAGAAAAAAAATAAAATAAAAAATAAAATAAATCTTTGCCCTTTAATTGGCATCTCTTGGTAATATGACTAGAGCATGTTGTTCAGAGGGTGATCTCACCACAATATTCAATGCAAAATGTAGAGACCTCAGTCCTTTTCCTCTTCCTCCTTACATAATGTTTCATTCCTCTGATGAAAATTCAAAATAAATAACATGGGAATGTTTACTGTATTTCTTAACAAAGGGTCTCAGATGACCAAACTTTATTAAAAGCGATGCATTAGCTCTTCTAAACAGCATCCTTCCGACCACAAAGACCTACGCAAACATACCCAGAGTTGCATCTCATGACAAGTAGATAAATCAACCTGTGATTAAAGAAATTACTTTTGAAATGACTTAGTTATTGCTATTTCCCAAGCCTATTCCTTATGGGGGTCTCCCCATTTGGAATACTTTCATAGAAGGAACAATCGCATGGCTATGTTTAAATCCCAACTATGCTGAAGAGGATCTGCTATATGGCTAATGTTCAGTAATTATTTTGGATTAAATAATATCATCTATCTCAATGTTCTGTCCTCTAATTCAGAAAATGATTATAAGTGGCTGCTTTGTTGCTTGGATTTTTTAAATAATAACAACAAAAATGACGACTATTTTTAATACGATATGCATCTATTATGTTTTCTTTGCCCAGCAATCTGATCACTCTTGCAGAGTGGTAAGATAAAACCAATCAAAAATTACACTAGAGAAGAATGTTGTGGCACATTCCGGTAATTCTAGCACTTGGGAGGCTGAGGCAGGAGGATGGCAAGTTAGAGTTGGAAGAGAGACTAAGTGAGGTCCTGTCTTGCCAAAAATAAAGGCTGATGGAGTACCTGAGTGCAAAGGTTCTGAATTCAATACCCAATAGTGCCATCATAATAATAATAATGACAAACAATAATAATAAAGTGAGAACATCAGTGGTTATCAAAGCCTGCTACATATTTGTTCCTAATACATATTTATTCCAAACTTACCTTTTCTATGCATTGAAATGTGACAGAGGTCCTATTTGCTCTCCAACATAAGAAAGCCTCTACCATTTAAGAGGAAATATGCAATAAATGATAGAGAATTTTCTCACTATTCTATCTTATACATAGTAAGGGTCAAAGAAATACAAGATCAAACAAATTAAGGCCAATGTCCAGCAAATGTTTCAAGATAAGTTGAACATCATACTTGACTCACTCTGGGAAAAGAGCAAACCCATAGAGGACAGAGTTCATGCATGGCTTCTTAACCATGATGAGGTATTCTTTCATGGGTTTGTTCCTCTCTGCTTGTATGGTGTGAGACAGCAAAAGCTCCAGATGACAATATACCCCCATTGCTATAGGTTTCTTTAGCAAAGCAATCTTAGCCAACAAAGGCCAAGTGGACAGTCTTGGGAATGATATTGTTGGTGTACATTATTCCCTTTGTCCCATAAGATGTCTCAGTTATGAAAGAGAGTTTCACTGAGAAAGAAATAGATGATTTACTGCGACATATTTATGAAAGAAATAAGTTCTGGAAGTCTATTATACAGCATGGTCACTATAGTTAATAATAGCAATGCATTGTGTGTATGAAAATTGCTAAGAAAGTAGATTTTAAATGTTTTCAACATACTAAAAAAACAGATAAATATGTGAATTGGAAGATAAGATAATTAGCTTGATTGAATCCTTCTACAATGTTGCATATATCAAAACATCACATTGTTTCCCAGAAACATATATAATTTTTGTCCAAAAAAGCAATAAATAATAGTTATCTATAATTTTTAAATACTTCAAAATAAAATTATGAATCCTAATTGACTTACTATAATAATAAGCACTTATCAAATACCTATAATATGGTGCTAGTAACTGTAAACACAGTCTCCTGCTGAATTCTAACAACAACCCTATGGGATACAAATGAGAAAAATGAGACTTACAAAGAAGTAACTCACCCTAGATTATATACCCAACAAGTGGTGGAGACACTTTCTTTTCTAATTGGACTGTTGAAAGTGTCTCTCAGATTTGGCTCTGGTTTCTTACTTACTCTTATCTTTTAATACACATACAAACCACCTCACCCACTTACACACGGTTCTTCTTTCATTACCACTAGCATAATTATACTAACCCAGAGATCTAGTAATATCTCATTATTATTTAGAGAGAAAACATATCCAGTGACCTACATTGCCACTCCCTGCTGAATAAGTATCAATAGTTCGACCATGCTCACCAAAGTACTGTGTTTAGTATTCTAGGTGTTTCCTAATCTGGCCTCAAAGTGAAACTTTTCCTTTTCATATATTTTGTGCACGAACCACAGCCACCATATTTTCTCAATTTCAAACACTCTTCACCCAATCTTACAAATTGCATTGAAATCCATTTATCTTTTAAGATGCAATTCGAATGTCATCTCATTAATACACAAAAAGGCTTAAGAAAGATTCAGATTCCTTTCTTAACCCCTAAATGATAAACCTGAGGTGAATACTGCAAAAACACTAATGGTGGTCCTTAAATACTTGAGAAAACAAAACCAAACAAAAATGCTGTTACAGACAGTAAAACCTAAGAATTGAGAAAATAAATCCTGATTTGAAGTGTCTCCTTATCCGCATAAGAAATATTATAACAGTGTTCAAATAAAGGTGTGTGTTCTTTGAAAAATTTCATCTCTGCAGATTTTCATTGGATATTTTGTTTTAATGTCTCTGGGATTTGATCTATAGTTCAGGTCACTAAAGGATAACACAACACAAAATATAGATCTTGTCTTTTTTTTGTTTTTTTTTTTTTGCAGGACAGGGGATTGAATACAGGGTTTTCATTCTGAGATATATCCTCACCTTTTTTATTCTTTGAGACAGAATCTCACTAAGTTGTTAAACTGCCCAGGTTGGCATTGAATTTGTGATTCTCTTGTCTCCATGTCCCAGAGTGCTGGTATTATAGGCAAGCACCATCACGCTGGAATATAGCTTACCATTGATCCTGTATCAACTACTTAAGACACTGACAAATGACAGAAACTATTTCTAGATATGTAAAATGGTATAAAATACTTCTTGGTATACCTTACAGTTTAATATATGAATAAAATTCATTAATTCATTCAACATATTTTATAGCATATTTGTATATGTGTAACATTGAGCTGTGAAGAAAAATTACAATTCAGATACTTTGTACATTATTCAAATTCTTACAATATAGTCAATACCTGATGTGAAAGCCCTCTGAATGCTCTAAAATGTTCACATATGTAAAGCACTATCATTGTGAAAAGTAGACATCCAGAACAACTGTCATATACTATCTAATAATTTGTCCATGAGAGGGGAGGATTTAGCTCAGGGGTTCCACTGCCTGCTTTGCAAGAGCAAGGTCTTGAGTTCAATCTCTGCTACCAAAAAAAAAAATGCTAGCCTAATTTGTCCATGAGAAAAACTTCTGTATTAAAAAATAATCTGTAGAACAAGACCCATTGCTCACTCGTCTTGTTAGGCATACCTTTCTTATAAATTTAACTTAACAATTGCTTAGATGTCCTTGTAAGTTTGTTCTGTTCTACCTTTGATAGTGATATTTCACCAAAAGATGTGGTTAGTAACACATTAATAGTTTTCCAGATGTGTAGGGTTTAGCAAAACATTTAAATCCGGTAAAAAGTTATGGATCTAGGTCCATCCATAATTCTGCCCAAAGATAAATTCCCATGATTGTATCGGGGAAAGAAAAAAGTCCTTAACAGATTAGAATAAAACAGCATTGGTACCTGACATTCCAGAAAGCTGATAATCACTATAAGTTAATATTTAAACCATGTTTACTAGGATCTGCATTCAGTTTCAAGTGTTGGCTAACAGATGAGATAATAAGCTAATCAGAAAGGGTTCCCTTTCCAATTTGTAAATCAACATGGATTCATGGCCATCTTGGAGATTGTCCCTATACACAATTGTAAGTACATATTTAGATAGAATTTTTTTTTCTCATAGATTTGGAGATGTTTCCTTTTCAAGTCTTTTTAGAATAACATCCAGTGGAGGTTTATTCACTATGATCTTTGTTTCCTATAGTACTTTGAGATCACTCATCTCTTCCTAATTCTGGTGTGTACTCTAGAAATATAGTTTAATTCCAGTGTTGGAATAAAATCATAACAGAGGTATTCAGATGATGGCAGATCTAACCTTACTCAAAAATGTTTACAGAATGAAAAAATATATAAATTTTAAGATTTACTTTAAATTTTTGAAAAATTGTGCAGTTGTTGACAGTATTTGAAAACAATTGGAGACCCAAGACTGTTTTAATACCGAGGATTACAAAATATTGAGCTGAAAAATGTCCATAGGAACAATTCCAGTACAATCTTTGTACCTCACATATGAGAAAATGAAGTGCCCCAGAGGCAATATGATTTGCTTAAATAAGCAAAAGTGACTAAAGAAACAAAGACAATAAAAATGACTAAGATCCACCAGTTGGTGATAAAGCCCGACCTCTTGATACTGTTTCAATCCATTCCATGGTCTCACACCAACTGGCTTCTCAAAATCTCACTCTGTGACTTAAGACCACATGCTTTTCACAAAATGTACTAATTCACACCATGAAAAGTAGGCCTTTTAGATTCTTTAAATCTTTTTCTGATTATCCATGTTATTACCTGTAGAAAATCTAAAACATTAAAAGAAATATAAAGGATCTAACTGATCGGAGCTTTCGATGATACCAGACCTCTTGAGGCAATGATTTAAGTTGAGTTCTAAAGAATGATTAGGCACCAGTCACAAATTGGTGTTGCTGGGAAGAACATCCTAAGTGGAGAGAACAGCATAAGCAGGAAATTCCTCCTCGGTACTTTCCAAAGATTGGAAAAGAAACCACAATGGTTGGGCCTAAGGAAATGAAGCAAAACCTAAGGCTTCCCAGTGAGTAGGAATCAGCCTGGTCAGACCTGTGATCCATGGTAAGGATGTATATCTTATTCTTTGTTGTTATAGAAAATCTTTCAAACATTTCAGTCCAGAAAATGACATGATATACATATTAGAAAAGATCCTTTGTGGTTCCCAGATATGTAAGAAATGGATAAGAATGGGAGTGAGTTCTTCCAGTCGGAGGTCTTTTAGATAATCTAGAAGATGAGAAAGGGAGCAATGGAGTTGGGGAGAGAAGCACAGACTGGAGCTTTATTTTAGATGTAGAACTAACAGAGGTGCAACGTGCTTCTCTGAATAAAAGGATTTGCACTGTTTAGTCAAAATTATATAATCATGTGAGATTGTTTCTGTATTGATTCCTATTTTATGCTTGCAGAAAAAAATGCTGGGGGATCCTCATAAACTCTCCAAGAAACTGTTATCTAGGCTGGATCGGGTCATTGGGCTATTCATATTTCATATGATGTCTATGGAATTGACCTTCTCTACACCCGGATCCTGATTTATCCACTCAGCCACAGGAGAACATGGATACATCACTAAACTCCTTAAATTCCACTTCTATGAAGATAAGGTTAACACTTCTCATCTATTTACCTTCATCTTAACTTGCAATTTGTTATGAGGTTTAATAAGATGCCATTTTGTAGTTTAAAAAGCAAAAGCACTTTGATCATTTCCTCCTCTTGCACACTTAAAATACACCCAAAGCCAATATTGGTGGAATCATTTCCTCCGATTTAGTTAGCCCATGGAGAAAGACTACATCACCAAAGTCCTCGCTCATCACGTTGCTCCTAGCAAGGACCCAACAAGCACTGAGTTCCAATCCAATCCTGTGTCCTTGTTCTTAGCAGGACCAGCCAACTGCCAAGGATGGGCAGATAGCTCAAAGAATGAACTAATATAAAAGATAGAGACAAAAAATGGGCCGGGGATTTAGCTCAGTCCCTAGTTCGATCCCCAGTACAAAAAAAAAAAAAGACAAAAAATGTAACTTGGAGTAAGTAATGCCTATGTAACTAGAAGGAATTTCTGTAAAAACCTACAATTTTTGTCTTCACAGCAATAAGAAAAATATTTCAGCCATGAAACAAGAAGTACTATAAATAATTCAAAGAACAAAAACATCAAGTAGTAGAAGTGAGACGCTTAATAAAAAGTTGAAAAGAACAGGTTGAAAGAATGATAAAAAAAGGGAATAGCAAGAATGAAACATGAAAAATTGGAGAAATATTAAAATTAAAGGAGTTCAAGAAATGCAACTTATAAGTGAGAAGAAAAGAAAACGCAGGAGAGAAGAGTACTTATATAATGCATCAGAGCCTTTGTTCAGAAATAATCATAAGCTGTAAATAGAAGAAAATGCATAAAAATTGAGAAAAAGAATTGTGCTGGGCGGGGATGTAGCTCAGTGGTGCCGTGCCTGCCTGGCAAGCTCAAGTTCCTGAGTTTGATCCCCAGTACCGCATAAAAGATAGATAGATAAATAAATAAATAAATAAATAAATAAATAAATAAATAAAATTCAAAATGAAAAAATAAAGAATGTGATATGAAGAGGAAAAATCTTACAAATTTTTAGGGAAGTGGATGGATTTGGACTTCTCAACAAACAATACTAGCAGCAAGAGGAAACTTGAACAATGCCTTCAAAATTCATAATTAAATACTGAACATCCCAGCATTGTAATAAAACCTAATTAAAAATTACTTCCAAGGATAAAACTAAGACACTTTGTTCACAAAAGATTCCATCAACCATTTGCAGGAAGGTTCTGATTTTGTTTTCTGTTTCAATACAAGATCCAGATGGTCTAACACAGGTAAGAAGATACCCAGGATCATGTAAAAAGGCTAACCCAGGATGCCAGTTGAACAAAAGATATAGAAAGCAACTAGATTTAAGCAATGTGACCCCAGAAATAGACACCCTAGTTACTGTCATTAGTAAGAGCCACTGTTCCTAGTGAGCTGCATTCACATTGTCATCACCTGCACTACATCCTGATGAAGTTCTAGGCACTTGGAAAATGCCATTTACCTCACCATACTGGAATTTCCTGAGAGCTGAAAGTTGGACATGGTGAGCTTAGAAGAAAAAAAAATATCAAACCTTTCTATTCCTCTGACCACGTCTGTGTCAGGTGTTGCCTATTTGGGCCACTTTGTAGATGCTGGATTGTGGAGCTTTCTATTATTTTCATAGCCTCATTCACTACCTTTCCTACCAAATTTCCCCATGCTCAAAGAGAAAGTAAAAAGTGACTCAGATTCCACCTAAGTTATTTTCTGCTGGGATCCTTGTTCTTAAGAAAATGTGGCTCTTCTGTATACACTTTCATATTCGTCTACATGTAAATAATCTGAGAATTAGACAAATCAATGATGAAAGAAGTATGAGAAGTGAAGTGCCTGATGTATGTATTAAGTGCTCAATAAATCACGAGTACATTAGCTATAATTTTAAGCCATCTTTAGATGACTTGGGTTCCCGCCAAAGCTCCTATTGGTCTACACTCACCAGTATTTTAGGAAGAGCAGTCACTGGCCTTTTCTTAGCTCTTCCTACTCTCCACTAGATCTTCTTCTGAAGTTCCTACTACATCTGTGTAAGGTTGAAATCCTATAATAAATTCTTTATTCTCATAAAGCTTCTAATGACTCTGTTTCCCTCATGGACAAAATTGCAACAATGGGTTCTCAGGTTCCAAATCTGACATTCTAGGATTCTCTGATGTCATTCTGTATGATGCTGGATGATCCATCCCTGTCTCAATAAACAGCAAGAAGCAGATTCAAGCTCACTCCTTCATTTATACCAGAGAGTGGGGAAGTTAAATCTACCATAATTTTTCACATGATTTCTCAGAACACCAGCAAAGAACTGAGTTCTCATATTTCAAATTTATGACCAGTAAAAGGATTTACAATGACTGCATATGGATTAAGTAGACATTCAGACTCACCTGCATAATAGTATATATTTAGAGTATATTGCTTTAAAAAAAGAAATTGCATAAGAAATAACAAATCCTTCTATTCAAGCCTCTTAAGTATACAAAGGTAAAATGGAAACTAAAGATTTGTTCAAGAGTCAGAGCCATGGCTGAGAGTCCACATCCAACTCCTTCCTACTGGTCCTGAATTGCTGCAAAAGTATTTAGCTTGTACCTGAAGAAACAATAGCTCAGAAACTGTTCCAAGACAATAAATCACAAAATCTGGTTTGTCCACATTTTTTCCTTTTCTTTCTACTCTTGAGGTAAACCCCACATGGAGAAAGTTAAACCATGCAAAGGATTCAGCAAAATAAATGAAAAAATATTTATATTCACATAGGGATTCTTTTTTGTGGCATAGTTCCAACCAATAAATAGCTCTGGAAGAAGAAAAACGTGTTCATGTTTGTGTGTGTGCCTGTGTGTGTGTGTTATATGGTTCCTTAACTTTATAATTACAGCTGTTCAAACATTTATCATTTCATGTTTCAAAATAAGAAATTCACTGAAGCACAAAAAGGCAGCATATTCTTCCATCAGTTTTGCATTTGTTCTGGGATTTAAACAAAATAAATTAAGAAAGCATGTGGTTTTCATATAAACTAACGTGGCTCATCCACAACTAATTCCAAAATTGACCTTTCTTTGCAGCCTTCTTTTATGGAAAGCATTACCAATCTACCATTGCTGGCCACGTATATTATAAAAGTTAATGTTGGTATATTATTTCACACTTTAGAAGATGCTTCCATGTATGTAAAATAGGGCATCAAAATATAGAAAGAAGAGACATTAGCTTTGGAATCCTTCCCATGTGTGCAACAAAGTGGGTGGATTGTGGGTGGGGGATCACAACCATTCTAAGGATTCAGAGGCTCAAATTTCTTACAGATTTTCTATAAAGCTTAGATGAGATCATGCATGTGAAGGTGATTTGTAGAAATTCTGAAATGAAAGGTATAAATAGTATTAAATCAAATGGCATTAAATTCATTTACATTTTACAGGTGGAGAACAGCCGCTAAATGGTTCACTTAAAATTAAATAGAACAATATCAAGTCCAGAAATCCAGCGTCTTGATTTTGAATCCAATATTCTTTCTATTGCATCTCATTGCTTCTTGGTTTTTTTTTTTTTCCTTTTCTTTCTCTCCCTGACAGACTACATCATTTCATGTAGAAATAAAAAAGAAGGAACTGAAAATTAAGAGCAGATGATTGGAATCCAAAGTCTCTGAGTTTAAGTCTGAACTCTTTCCCTCACCAATTTCGGGACTTTTGTGTATATTAGTTAACTCCTCTGTACCTTGGCTACATCATCCGTAAAATCAGAATAAAATTAGCATCAACATCATAGGGCTATTCAGAAAATTAAGTGAATCATCTATAAAACACTTAGAATAGTCCTTGGGATATAAGAACATTTCATAAGTGTTAGCTAAATAGTGCTATAGTGTCTCTGGGGTAATGTGATTGCTTATACCAAACTTGGCAGCGATAATCAGAGAAACACCACTAGTATTCAGGTCTCCTAAGAGCATTGGCAGTGAGGTGAGAAGTATATTGCAGGCTGAAGCTAGTTTCACTGTCAGACCCTGAACAGGACCACATGAGAAAAGTTCCAGTTATAAAGTGAACAACACTCTTCATTACCAGAAAGTCCAGAATGCATGGAAGAACCGTATCTGGTTATAGGTATGTATTATTTATTTATTCTTAGGAAAAACTGTAGGAGTCTTCAACCTCTTAGTAATCACTAGGAAATATACAAGGTGAATTTTTTTTTCTATATTCGGTCAGATATTTAGAAACTCAATTAACAGAAAAGCCTTTTGATTCATAGAAGAGCCCTTTGATATGATACAGCTATAGGAAATAATTTATAGCCAAACCCAAATCCTAGAATATCAGGATAGGAAATGAATTAAGGGTCACTATCATCTCTGTCTTATCCAATAAATGACTTTCCCCTTCAGAACTCCTTATAAACAATCTCAAAGTCACTACTTAATAGTCTGGAAGCCAGCAAAATTCTAACCTCACAAGAAAATTAACCATCTGAGTTTGGATTTTTAGGAAGTTTTCCTTTGCTTTGAAGACAATTTTTTCATAGTAACCTCTATCTACAGAAACTGATTTTTTTGTCCACAGAAAATAATGATATTTTTATAAACAGGAGATATGAAAAATGTTATAAAACTTAAGTTGTTGCTATTACTAAGCATCATAAAGCAATCTATATTGCGTTTTATGAGATGGTCTTGACCATGGGAGCCCTGAAATTAGACACCTCATGCTCTTTGTTATGTTTTTCCAATTTCCAATTGTGATAAACATGATCTTTCTGTTTTCGTTGTTGGCTATTGTCCCATTCTTCCTTTTGTCTCTGAGCCCTCAGTATACTTTGAGTAGACCTCATTTCCTCCTGATCAAATTCGTTTGTGGATGAAATGTTCATTTTATTTTACCCCTTTCTGGACTTACCTTTCATTAATACTGATAATATTTCTCAGTTGTGTTAGCTAACAATCTTTTTTTTTTTTGGTACCAGGAATCGAACTCAGGTCCTTGCGCTTGCGCAGCAGGCAGCAAAACCACTGAGCTAAATTCTCTGCCCGGCTAACAGTCATTTTAAAAATAAAATTTTTTGAGCCATCTCCACACTGATTTCCACAGTGGTTACACCAGTCTACACTCCCACCAACAGTGGACAAGGGTTCCTTTTTCCCCACAGCCCCATCAGCATTTGTTATTGGTTGATTTCTATGTAATAGTCATTCTTTCTGGAGTGAGATGAAATCTCAGCATTGTTTTAATTTGCATCTCTTGAATGACCAATAATATTAAACACTTTTCACATATTTATTTGCCATTTATATTTTGTTGTTGTTGTTGTTGTTGTTATTTGTTCTTTTTTGGTACCGGGGATTGAACTCGGGTCCTTGCACTTGCGCAGCAGGCAGCGAAACCACTCAGGTAATCCCCAGCCCATCATTTATATTTCTTCATCTGAGAAGTATGTATTCATTTCAGATGTCCATTTAAGAATTGGGTCTTTAAATTGGGTGGTTTAATTTTTTCAGTTCTTTATATGTTCTAGATATCAGTCTTTTGTCTGAGGAACAGCTGGCAATTTTTTTCCCACTCTGTTGGTTGTTTCTTTACTCTGTTGGTGATTTCTTTTGCTGTGCAAAAGTTTTTTGTTGTTGTTGTTGTTGCTACCAGGAATTGAACTCGGGTCCTTGCGCTTATGCAGCAGGTGGCGAAACCACTAAGCTAAATACCTGGCCGCAAAAGCTTTTTAATAAGATGAGATCCCAGTTGTTGATTCTTTGTAATATTTCCCATGTGATCAGGTTTCATTCATGAAGTCTTTGCCTATACCTATGCTTTCAAGAGTTCCATCTATTCTCTCTTTGAGCAGATTTAGTGTTTCTGTTTTAATATTTAGATCTTTGATCCATTTTGATTTTAGCTTAGTGCATGGTGAGAGACATGGGTACAGTTTTAGGCTTTGGCATGTGGAAAGACAGTTTTTCCAGCACCATTTATTAAAGAGGCTATCTTTCTTCCAGTAAAGGTGTTTGGCCCCTTTGTCAAAGATGAGGTAGCTGAGTGTGTCTGGAGTTGTTTCTGCATCTTCTAATCTGTTCCATTGATCCTCAGATTTAATTTTTCCCAGTACCATGCTTTTTTTTCACAGTAGCTCTGTAGTATAACTTCAGGTCAGGGATTGTGATGTCTCCTGCCTTGCCTATGTTACCTGGAAATGTTTTTGCTATTCTAGGTCTCTTCTGGTTCCAAGTAAATTTTGGAAATGTTTCCTCTAATTCTGTGAGGATGCTATTGGTATTTTGATTGGGATGGCATTAAATCTGTATAACAATTTTGGAAGTATGGCCATTTTTAGTATGTTGCTTCTTCCTACCCATGAGCAAGGGATGTCTTTCCATTTTCTGATATCTTCTTCAGTCTCCTTTTTCAGACTACTGTAGTTTTCAATGCAGAGATTTTTTTTACTTCTTTTGTTAGATTGATTCCTAAGTATTTCATTTTTTTTGATGCTATTGTGAAAGGTGTGGTTTTTGGACTTGGTCCAGCTATCCCCCTTCCCAATAGAATTAAAGAATTAAAAGCATCATACCACAGTGATATATGCACACCAGTGTTCATAGCAGCACAACTGCAGAATTTTTAATTAGCTAAATCTTGGAAATAACCCAAATGCCCATCAACCAATAAATGTCTAAAAAGATGTGGTGGGTTTTTTTTTTAATATACGGTAGAATACTACTCAGCCATACAGAAGGGTAAAGTTGAGACATTTATAGTTAATGGATGCACCTAGAGACCATACTCTTAAGTGAAATAAATTTGACACACTGTTTCTCTCATATGAAAATCTGAAAGTGTAAATCAGGACCGAAATGTATAATAGATATTATGAAATAGGAAGAAAATGTTCAAGTGGGAAGGGGCACAAGGGAGGTGGGAGAAGGAAAGGAAGGAAGGGAAAAGAAGAAAAATGAGAAAAGAGAGTTAAAATAAAAACAAACATCTTGTAAATAAGGAGAGGAGTTGAAATGAGGGGATGGGAATGGGAAGAAGTATGATTCAAGTTGTATCATGTACAGGTACAAATTCCATGTGATGAATGTGAGCATTATGGATATCTAAATTATACCAATAAACTTAGATAAAAATAAATAAAAATGAAATGTTTATGACATATCCAGCAACATTTTTACAGGAATTGAAAACAGTTTTCTAAAATGTACTCATCATTGCCTTGAACTCCTCAGTAATGTGAATACTATTATTCATCTAACAAAGTCATAAGAAGGCTTTCCGTAGGTCTAGAAGAAAAACATGTAACGAGAGTGGAACATTGTCCTTACATTTTCTTTTCTGAGAAGTAGGAGTGTAGTTCAGCAGTTCCCAGATTTTGCATGTTACAGACCATAATATTTTTCAAATTCAGCAGTTAACTTTTAATCTACCTAATTAACACATTTATGAATATTATCACTATTGTTACATTGTTTTACATATATATTAAATGCTGTTATCACATCAAACATTGCAAGGAATTTAATTTCAAAATAAAGGACACTACTTTTAATGAAATACTTTTAACTTCGTTAAAACTTCATTTTTCTTATTTTCCTCATCTGCCATTGGAAAATTCATCAGTGTTCAGCACTCCACATTGTATGACTTTGAGTAAATCTCTTAATCATTTAGAGATTAAGTTTCTTAATTTCTATCTACATAGTCAAGGAAGGCTGAGGACTAGGTGAAAGAATAGTATTTGAAAATACACTTCGTTATAAGTATATAAGTACAGGCAATAAATATTGCCCATTAGTCATTCAGATGCTGACAGTCCATGGCATCTACCCCACTGTCACCAAATATGTACAAACCTGTTCAATGTCAACTAAAGGTGCCTCATCTCCTTTGCATATTTCCATCATGATACTACCCACGCGTGTCCTAGGTAACTCCTCAATAAGTGAGTTTCTCTCCCTAAAACCTTTCTGGCTTGCCCTACTGATATATGCACAATGAAAAGGTTTTGTGATTTAAGTGGTATGTCTTATTGCTGTGCTGTTAAGGGCCTTGATAGAAGAGGGAAGGGGATCATTGCAATAATCTCAGAGAAATGATGGCAATTGAAGCTGAAGAAGAGGTAGCAAGTGTCCAATTATGGATTATTGATCAGATAGTGAATTTGATAAAATAGGAGAGAGAGAAAGAGAGGGGGGGGTCAAAGATGACAATAGCCTTTAGCTTTTTTCACCCAAGGAACTGGAAGTTTCTATAAACTGAGATGAGAAAACAGTGTTGGCAGAAATATCAGCAACTGATATTGGAGACCTGCATTCTGCAGACATTGAAGCAGAGTTTTAAGGTCAGCATTAAAAAATAAGAATTAGGAGTGTATGAGAGAGACACAAGTTTGAAGAAATAAATTTTTGAGTCACTTTCTATAGGTGGTTTCCTAAGTCATGAAGCTGAAAGAGATCACAAAAGAGATGATGCAGATGTAGGAGAAAAGAAGATCTATGCCTGATCCCTGGGCATGGAAGTAAAGGCAACTGAGGAAGAGCAGACATTGATGGCAGACAATCAAGATTACAGCACTGAGAGCCGAGTGGGACCATCTTCAGTAGCCAGAGGTGAGAAGATCCCCTGTGATCTTTGTAATTCAGACAAATGAGTCCCAGTAGCCCTAAAACCAGCCACTTCCCCCAGAGTTGCCAGTAACGGAGGCTATAATGTAAAGCTTTTAATATACAGTCGACACAGAGGCACACTAAAACCAATTCAGGTCTGAAAACCATGTCCCCTCACCCCCAGTCTCCACTTGCAATCTGAGCACTCCAAGGCATATAAAGAGAAAGTAGAACTGAGAGCCACAGCTTCAAGATCAGAGGTAACATGAGTGGCCATGGAGTGGAGCCAGTGGACTAGGTCCATGACAGATTGGAGATTTGGAAATCTGATTCATTCTTTCAACCTGTGACTACACTAGTGATATGTCAAACTTTAGCTTAATAGAAAAGCTGTGGATTTATTCAAATGCTAAAGTAATATTTGCTTTCTAAAGTTTCTTTCCCTATGCCTAACTGACCTGCTTCTGCTGTCTTCTCATGGTGACATTGAGGATGGTGACATCCTTAATAGGTGCAGGTTTCAGAAACTCAATTTTCAGCAAACTGCTAGTGAACACATATTAAATGATACCAGGCGCATGAAGTGGAAAGCTGTAAATCAGCTATTACATCAGTGTTAACAATAAGACAGGCAGAGGACACAATCTATGGTGACCCATACTATATTTTACAACTCTTAAACCTCAGTCTCGGTGGCAGCATAACTTATTCTGAGACATCTGATTGTACCTTAGTTGTTCGGGTTTGCTGTGTTTTTGTCTGACCTAATAGCCATCATCTCTTTTTTTTTCAATTTTATTGGTACACCATTAGGCATACACTATGATGACATTCGTCATTGGACATTTGCACCTTTACATAATATATCTTGGTGCTTATTTGTTCCCCATTCCCCTGCCCTCCCTTCAACCCCTCCACCCCTCCCTATCTACAAAGACTCTGTTTCCATTTTTTCATTTTCTCATATTAATTCCATTCCCTTCTTTCCTTTCCCCTACCCTTCCCACTTTCCCCTTCCCCTTTACCTTAGCTTTCCTCCAGTTAAGGGTTTGTTAAACCTCCCTCTGCTGACTGCCAACGCCCTCCAGTGGCACTTTGGAGGAAAAATAAACCTGAGTAAAAGGTCCCATTTCTAACAGAGTGTGAAAGGATGAAGATCTGAGTGATACTGAGAAATCATTGCCAGACCACTTGAGCATTCGCCAGCTTTCTTTTCCTTTCTGCTTTTGTATGTTCTCCTGACAATCTAACTTTCTTCAAGTTCTATCCAAATATTCTTCCTTTTCTCACATTACTTCCAAACATATAAATCAGTGTTCTGCATCAGTGCCATCTTGATAAGGATTTATATGTTTAGAGAGAATTTATGGCGTAATGGGCAAACAAAGGCAGACCATTTTTAACTTGCATGGATCCTAGAACAAAGCTGAATATTATTTGCAGAAGTTCTTATTCCTGGAAAATTAGTGTGAAAAATAGTGTTCGCAGCATGCTTTTCCTAAAATATGTTGCCTAGTGACCAAACCGAATCAATTGTCAATTGATGTGATGGGAGCCTCAATGGATGGTCTGTCTGACTACACTTTTCGAGGAAGAATAACAATGATCAGCTTGTAACACTCTCTCTCCAGGGGAAAGAAGTCCCTGGCAAGATGAAATCAGACAGCAGATTGGAGCCAAGGCAGGGAAAGAGCTATGTGAGTGAGAATAGGAGAGGAGAAGAAAGGTTTGATTAATTTTGTTGGAAAAAATGATCACTTTCATGTAAAATAAAGAGAGGACAAATACAGAGTATTTATAACAATAATATCTTTATATTTTCCAGGCTTCATCTTTATTATTAATGTCTAATGTCCACAACGGTCTGATGAGCAGAGAAGTACTAATGTTAGTCTTCTCTTACATTTTGGAAGATTTAGTAAAAGCAAGTTAAGGAATTTTGCCAAAGTAACAGATACTTTGTGTCCCAAATCCATTCTCTTAAAATTATGGGGAAAAAAAAGAAAAACTAGGAAATAAAATGTAGAAGATTGGAAATTAGTAAGAATACATAAAAAATTAATGTGTATATTAACACATATGTATTTTATATATATATTATATATTATACATATGTGTGTGTGTCAGCTTGGATAACTGTAACACAACACCATTGACTATCAAGTGGCTTATACAGGAATTTATTTTCTCACAGTTCTACAGGCTGGTCTTCCCAGCTCAATTTTCCTTTAGGTGGGGCTCTTTCCCTTCCTGTGCACTCAATGGGCCCTCTCTCTACTCTACGTACAAAACAATATTCGTATTTCTGACTTTATTAAACTTTAATTACCTCCTTAAAGCCTATCTCCAAAAAAATTCATCTCCTCTGGGGATAGCATCTCAACAGAGAAAGAGAACAAGTGTATTATTCCCTGGATGACCTTCATCTAGGTTGCTATATGTGACCTCAACACTCAGTACCTGTTCCTTGCTATGATGTAACCAAATCCACACATTCTCTGTTATTTAAATCCCATCCCAAAGATGACTTTCCAATCCATTCTTCATTTAGATGTGAGAGAAGTTCCTGAGGAATCTCCTCAGACAAGCTCCTGTTGGAGTTAGCTTAGACAAATATTTAAAACAAAGTTACCGGAAGAAAAAAAAAACTAGTTGGAATTGAGAATACTGTGTGTTAGTCTCACATCAAAAACAAAATTCCAATCTCAGATTCTTCTATCTGGCTGGATGCTGGGCCTGCGAGGCCCCCAGCAGACTGCAGGCAGTTGGGACACCAACAGCCCAGGCACAGCATGGAGCCGTTAGAACAAAAAGACTCTTCTGTAAAGGAAGGACTGTGAGGCTTTCAGTATGAGTAAACCCCAAAGGGTAAAAATTACCCATCTGCCAAGAAACAAGTAGCTTTGTTTAAATGTTAAGACCAATACCTAAAATGCTCTAACAATAAGGCAGGAGTTAGAAGTGAAGAAAAACAAATACACTTTCTCATTTATGAACTAAAAAAAAAGGATATGGCACACGATTTATCTCACTGTTACCTTCCAACGTCAAATCTTTCTTCCTTTCTCCCTCCTTTGCTCATCCCTCCCTTCCTCTTTATTTACTCTGCTTCCCTCCCTCCCTTCCCCTCCTTTCTTTGCACTTTCTTTCTTTTCTAACTGCTTCAGACCTACTGCACTACTCATAATTCCCTAGGCTCTGCCCCAACTCCTTCTGCTACCCAGGACTATCGCTGCTCAATTCTAGGGACACTGCTTACTTACTTATCCTGTAAGTTCTCCCTTAGATCTCACCATTTTATAGGAGAAGCTCCCTGAACTTCCAAAGGGTGACTTTTGCTTCTTTCTGTATTCTCATAGGACACTTTTAATAACCTCATTCATTTTATTTTTAAAAGTTATCACATTGCCTTAGAGTGGCTTGCTTACTTGCTTGTCTGAAATCATGAGTAATAGGAATTTTTTCTTCTTTTTATTCAAATTCCAAATGCCTACTACAATGTTTGATAGCAAGGAAAACATACAAACCATGATGCTATAGATAGATGGATGGATGGATGGATAGATAGATTGTATGAAATAACTGAAGTCGAGTTGGCTTGGCCATTTATAATGCTGTACCAGGTACCAGCCCTAGTTTTCTGCTAAAGAAAATTTAGTTTAAGTCCTTCTAACTTGCCTAGTTTCTCAGCTTGAATGACCAAGCAAATTCATATCCATAAATCTCGACCCTTCTCTCTCTGGTCCTGACAAGGCAAGAATGTCATGATGGTTTCCAGAAAGAAACTGGGTGGTATCACTACGGGAAGGAAGTGTAGTTTCTACCCCAATGGAAAATTCCACGGGCCCATGGACTCAAAGCTTACAGCGTCAGAGTCTCTCTCTTCATTGTTCACATTGACTCAATTACCCAACTCTAACAACTGCATCTCGGGAATAATCCTAGAATCCGTATCCTCTGCCCTCCTCCACTGCAGCAGCCCTAGGTCATGTTCCTTGGCGATAATCTTCTTATAATTTACAGACCTTGGGTCACAGGTTGCTTCCATCATCCAAACCCGACCCTGCTTTACTCCCTCACTTCTGACACTGCATTCAGAATAATCGAAACTTTTCAAACTTTGTGTAAGGCCATCTTCGTGTACTGGATAAATGCCCATATCATGTGTTTGACAATTTTCTTCCCTAATTATAGAATGATAATTGATGAATACCATTTATCTTTTAATTTTTTTTCTGTTGTGACAAAAGTTTCTCATAGTCGAAAAATTGTTCACATGCACTGCGAGGGTATCTTGAAAATTATTTTTGAACCTGCAATTTCTATAAATGTTTTGTTGCCATAGCAGGCACCTGAGATACCTCTATTCTTATGCTTGGAGTATCTAGTTGCAAAGGAATTGCATTTCGATTTCAGACAATTTTTACTTAGGGGTTTCCAGAGGATATTAAGTTTTTAAAAAAACTTTTAAATTTTATAAAAAGGATGAAAGAAATAAAAGGAAGGGGAAATAAAAGCAAATATATAAGCAAACTGCTTAAGAATCAATCATATTTCAAGAATCACCACTAGGTGGAGCTAGATAAAATTTTTTTCAAACTGCATTCCACGTGAATTTTATACCAGAAACAATAAAAAAATATGCTGCGGTTTTACTGTCCTGGATTCCTTTTTGTTGTTTTTATTTAGCAATTCCAGTAGATTTAACACAGTTAGGGTGGTAGCCATTTGGATTTCAGATATTTTTTCAGTTTTCTAAGTATTCCCCGTGTCTTCCCACAACTGCAGAATACTACAATTTGAGGATGTGTAGGTAAGAAGTTAAGCTAAGTTTTTCTTCTTTGTTATGATTTTTAAACACACTCCTAGGAGAGGTACAGTTTGTCGAAGATTTTAGTTAAGTGTTTTCTGCCTTTGAGCCAGGGCAGACCCGGTCGTGCACATTAATGGGTGATATGAGACCCTAGAGTGAAAGCTGACAGGATTTTCGAGCCCCGCCTAGTATCTAAGACTACAGGATCTAAATGTGAAGGTTAAATTCAACTCCAAAGAGATTTCTAGGGCTAAAAATACATGCTTCATAAGTTTCATATCAGAAATCTGAAGTTACCCATACGCAGCATTTCCCCTAGGGAAACTGAAGAGCAGGGGATTTAGGTAGGGCACTGCACGAAGAGGATTCTAGGAGACTGCATGAAGAGGATTCTGGGAGACTGCCTCTGTCAGTCGGTTGTACTGTAGGTTGTAAAATTGACGAATATATAGGGTCATGTAGATGTTAGTAGTCTCAGACTTATGAATAGCAAAAATTAAAGTGATCTTAGAGAATACAACCCAGTGCTTCCAGACTCAGCATGGCAGAGTTAACTCAGAGAAGTGATGGTAGCTGACAGAGAGCTGAGTGAGCAGAATTTTGGCACTTTCTCCAGTTCAGCCAAGACAATTTGTTTTACACTAATGTTTTTCCAAAGGAAAAGGATAACACTATGATGTACAATGCCACAGGGATATCTTGCTTTGAAGTCCAGGGTGCTAGCTGGTCGGACTACTTTCCTCAGGAGGAGACTGACTTTCCTAACTTCTATGATTAGATAATAACAGTGAATGGACTTTGATGCTTCCTGAAAGAAAAGCTTAGTAAGGGAAAAACAACAGACAAAGGAAAGATAGTGGTGCCAAACCCAAGTGTTGACCCAGTTCTTATCCAAGGATAGCTCACTAATGCCATTTTGCATATTAAGAGTGCTTTAAAATGTAAAAAGATTTTTGATCCATTGTATTATCTCAAACCCATAATTCTTTGTTGGAACTTTATCCTATGTGACTTATTTTATCATTGGTGCTTATTATGATCATTAGCATTGCCTATTAACCTTTATTTTATATGCAGAGATACATGTATATGTATAACTTACATTTTTCTGCTTATTTTCAGCACATTTTTTGATTCACCATATAGCTCAATAACATTTGTAGGATATGAAGATCCAGTTCCCAGCATAGTGTAGGTACTCAAAAAATGTCTATAATTGGTTTGGGTGAAGCATTTTAATGTACAACAAAGCATGTTTAACCTTTAGCAGCAAGTCATTTCTTTTAATCTTCTAAAGCTGGCTTAGCTAATATACCTGCTCCAAATGCTCACTAGCATATAGGAATAGAGAGTCTATTCCTGCAGCAAACTAAATTCATAGGCTCTGAGAGGGCAACAGCTTTGCCTGGAGCACCCTACTGACATTGACTTCTGGGAGGAAACCACCCTAGCATGAGAATGAGCTGAGCAAGCTGTAGGTGTTGCAAATAAGGACTTCACTTAGAAATCCAACACACCACACACAAGCAAAAAATTGTCACAGCTTGTCTTAAGCTAAGTGCACAGATGTGTGTGGGGGAATTCCTTAAATAGCAGAGGTGGATAATAATTTTAGATCATGATATCACAACACAGGCTATCAGAATGTGGAAAGGGGGAAAAAATAAACCAAAAGGGAAAGACATTTTAAGTTGGAATTATGAGTGTAAGAGGAATTGGATACTAGTATTTAGAGAGTATCAGATTCTCTTTGACATGACATTTGGATCATTAGATAGATAAGTGTGTGCACAGACACATACACACATAACCTGTGTACATTCATTTATTCCTACTTTTCCCTTCACTGGGGAACAAAACAAAAGTAGAGCTGCATTTGTTTGGATTAGTGCAAAGGAAAAGGAAAGTGGTTACAAAGTATATTCAATTGGAAGTTAACCATTGTGCAGTGAAATCTTTATCTTCTTTTAGAGGAAGGTTGGTACATAATTTTCTGTATGAGAATCAAGACATATATCTGGATCTGGGAAACAGAGGAAATATTCTCACTATTTCTCCCTGTGCTGTCACAATTACATGATGTGGGCTGCTTGTTGCTTTGTTTTTAGGCTTTGCTAACATAGAGTACCTGGTTACCATCAGGATAAATCCTTCAAGCAGCCACAGGAATGTCTCTCATGAACTTGCAACTGCACTTACCAAGTGCTTTATTTAGAGTCCTCATGCCAGTCGATAACAAGCAAAGAAAGGAAGTGATGTAATAAGAACATAATTAGCCTAGTTGATGATGAGCAGTGATGTTCTCTTGCTTAATGTAGGCAGAGAGGGGTGTGGTTGGAGCCGCCATGTTGGTTTCCTACCTAATGATAGACGTTAATGGACACTATCAGCAACCAAACCCAGGAAGCTGAATAAAGACTTTGACATCACTAATCAACCTGATGAGCCAATATTCTGGAAGAAAGAAGGATATCTAAAATGGAAAGAAGAAGATAATTGATTAATTCTTAATCATTGGAAGAAATAGCAGGCACCAGTGTTTATTTATTTATCTTATTTTAAATATTTACATCTGGGTGGATTTAAGTGGCCAACATCAAGAAGGACATTTGGTGACAGACTGAACAAAAGTAAAGGCATTTTGTTTTCACAAAGATGTGGCTCTGTATTGGTGTTAGCAAACAGAAATGATGATAGAACAGATGAGAGATCAAATGGTCTCTATGAGATATACTGTTTGGATCAATTTAGATCCTTTAGATCCCACCTGTCTCTTGATCCAGTTGCAACTGTTAGACTCTCCATCTTGCCACATGGAATTGGAAAATACACTGTCTGGGCCTCCATCATATATCTCCTGCCTCCCTCCTTGGGACATTCCTACCAATGCTGGAAACGGGGCTGAGAGAGTCCTCCTGAGTAAAGGTAAGTACAAGACAGAGTGTGAGGAATTTAAGAATTTATAGGGGAAACATTTGCCCAATAAGAGAAGACAGTTGAACCATAAATTATTTCCTTTCTCCTAAAGAAGCTGTCCTCATAAACTGTTTATACAGCTTCTTGGGGGATAGATCATGCCAATCAGTCATCCTTAGTATTGAGCTCTTGATCACATATGTGTACTAACATTCCTTCCTTTCCTTTTACTCTCCCCATACACCTCGTTCCTACATCGCAGACTTTTTCTTTGTGACAAAGCATAGAATGTACATGTTTGCACTTGTCTCAGGTTCCCACATTACCCGAGGCTGGACAGAGGGTTGGTGCTTTGCGTCAGTTTCCACAGACAACAACTGGGAGTTGAGCCCACATTATCTGAGAGAAACTTCACAGAGGTGACCATTTTGGTTTTTCATTGGTGCGTGTTAGTAATGCAGAATAGTGATGTTCGCATATTTCTATCATTTCCAATCTCTCTATCTGCTCTGTTTTCCCCTCATGGTGTCCTTCCCCATCTCCAAGAGAAAAGGCCACCTTTTTCACTCTTGGTGAACTAAAGTCCATGGCTACATTAACCAATGAAAGGTTCTTTCTTCAAATAATTTTAGAAAACTGAACTAAAGTAACTTCTGATTCATTACTACAAAGAAATTCCAGACCTGGATATTCTGCTTGTTTGACCTTTATGTTTTCTATATTGAAGAGATAATTAGATAGAAGAGCAGAGGGATATTCATGAGAAGCAAGAAGATGAGAGGGAGGCCATTCTTTACTGAGCAGTTCAAAGTAATTGTACAGCTTTTAGCAGTGTGTGGAGGCCATTTCTCCTGCTTAGGTCGTTGGGTGGCTGAATACTGGAATTTCTTCAGGCAAGTCATAGATTAGATCATCATCACAACTGCAACAACAAAACCCAATCCAGTTCATATAAAAACAAAAGAGACTCTGAGATAGGAAAGACCTCATGAAACAGAAATCCCTGCGTAGATAAGGTTATAACTAGTCTCAGCTCAGAGATTCTTGGCTTTGTCTTTGTGGACTTTCCAGGGAGGTAATGTAAGATTGTAGAAGAGGTGTGAAGTTTGAGAAAATATCACCTTCTCCTATCTATTCCTTCCATTCTTGGTCAATACAGATCCCTTAGTTTTTCTGTGCCTCAGATTCTTCATGCATAGAAAATAGTAATAATGTGTCCTATACACACACCCCATAGAGACGTCGTGAGATCAGCGAGATGATGTTTACAAAAGCACTTTATTAAGTATAAAGAGCAGATAAATATTGGTTGCTATTAATGATATCCCCATAATCCTTCTAAGTCATTTTTTTCTGGTTAAAGAGGTGTTTATTCCACATTAAATTCAACCAAGTAAGTTACAAATATATAATTGCCTCCTTGAGCTATCAATAATTAGGTTGAAGTACAAAGTTCATTTTCTGCAGATTGTCAGACTAAGAAGCTTTCTACATTACACCATGGGATCCTAAGATCTCCAAAGCCCGTGGGATATCCCTAGCCCGTTGAGAACAGACCTAGTTAGTTACGAGGTATTTCTTTAAATATTAACTGATTTATTAGAATCACACACACTCACACGCACACACACTGAACCCAGAGATGGAGGACAACTGATTTTGACCTGGGAAAACTATTTTTAAAAATCAGTGGAGTAAATATTTACAGTGTCTCTGTATTTCAGGCGTGACTAGCTTGAAGGTATGGTTGAAGGTACATATTAGTAGAGGCTGAAAGAACAAAGAGTGGATATTGGAAAAAGGAGACAGTTGAAATAGTCCTCCTCCTCCTCACGACATTCTTTGTAAGCATCCCAGAAAGCAAATATTTTCATAATTCCAAAGTACGTATCTTCCAAGAAGAACTTAAAACAAAAATTTAATGCATCTAAAATATATAGCTAATTAACATTTCAAAGACTTAACATATGTGTTTATTTTGTCTTTAACCATGTTTACAGGGTAGGGAAGGAGCGCCTTCCCTCCATCCTCTGAGGTTTTGGCTGGGCTACAAATGAAATCAAGGTAGACAAATGAAAAGGAGAAAAAACATTCTTAATCACAGGCACACACCCAGGGGCCCCACAAAATATGAGCTTCAAAGACAGCTTATAAAGGGTCCTGAAGTACAGAAAATATTAAGGTTGTGTGTCTTCTGGGAGGTGTTGGAAATAAGATAATAGGAAGGTAAGAGGAATAAAAGCATGGTGAATAAATGTTGTTTTCCTATGCAGATAAAAAAGGCTCTCTAGTAATAAAAGTTTTCTCACAGCAGCCTCTTCCAGATACAGATATATTTGCTAGAGTAGATTTCCTTCCTAATGCAAATTTTCTTTGCAGACAGGCAGCTTTTCTGAGTGACTCCTATTCTCACATTTTTCTGGAATATCCTGTGAACAAAGAAGAATATTGTGGGATGGAATGTTCTACTCTCTTGTAGTCTTATTTTGGGTGATATGTTCTGAGCCTCAACATTAGTTTGGAAAATAAAATACGATGCATGGGGCTGAGGATGTAGCTCAATGGTCCCATGCCTGTCTGGCAAGCATAAGGTCCTGAGTTTGATTCCCAGTACAAAAAAAATGCATTATAGAAGAATTGGAGGAAAAATTAGAAACAAGTCTCATGTGTATTGACAATAACTTCCAAATAACTCAACCTAAAGACATTTTTGCAATCACTTATTGAATTCCATTTTAATCAACAATACTTTTTGAAAAATAATTTCTTTGGCCTTTGGAATATTATATTTTCCTCATTTCGCTCCCAACTCTATGATACTTTCCTCTTTATGATCTTGACTTTTCTTCCTTTATTCAACATGTAAAAAGTGGATTAATTTGCAACTTAGTTCTGAACATTCTTTCTTATCTTCTGACTCCACATTTTGTAAGTGATCTGTTTACCCTCAGGTTCATTTCTCCCAAATGAAGATGATTCCCAGTACATTAATCATAAGCTTTCTTCTGAACTCTAGAATCTTGAACCTGACTACTGACCAAACATTTCTACTGGAATGTTTGAAAGCTCCCCAAGCATCACAACTTAAAAAGAAAGCAAAAAAAATTTAAAAACATGTTCCTTTACTTTATGAAATAGAGTATCACTCATTCAGTTGTGCTACATAAGTAGTATTTATCCTATCATTCATTAAGTTGAAGTCATGTGTGTCAGACACTATTTTATGTAGTTAGAAAAATATCATCAAAAAATAGCTAAAGATCCCTGCTCACAGGTGAGGAAACAATTTTCTTTCCTCCTATCTATCCACATAAGCTGTATTCATCAAGTCCCAACACTTTTACTATGGAATGGTCCTTAAATCTTTGCATTTTTTACAATGTGAACTCCAGCTAGTCAAATAATCATCAACTCTTATTTGTAACATTGCTAAATTCCTTTGAAGGAATCTCTCTTCTTCACTGCTCTCTCTCTATAGATAGATAGACAGATAGATAGATAGATAGACCCTCTGTTCTTGCTGTGGCCAGAATGACCTTGAAAAATACATGGAAAAATGTTCATCATCACTGGCCATCAGAGAAATGCAAATTAAAACAACACTGTGATTCCATCTTAATTCAGAAGGAATGGCTATCATCAAGAAAGCAAATAATAACACATGCTTGTGGGGCTACAGATAAAAGGAACTCTTCTACATTGTGGGAATGTAAACTACCACAACCACTGTGGAAATCAGTATGAAGATTCCTCAAAAAACTAAAATTAGCCATTCTCTTTGACCCAGCTATTCCCTTTCTATGTACCTTCCAGAAAAAGGTAAAGACATCATATTACAGTGATCCATGCATACCCATGTTTATAGTAGCACAATTTATAATAGTTAAATCTTTGAAACAGCTTGTATGTGCATCAACAGATGAATGGATAGAGAAAATGTACTCTTTACACACAATGGAGTACTACTGCACCATAAAGAAAAATAAACTTGAGTAATTTGTAAGAAAATGGATGCAACTTGAGACTCTAATGTTAGGTTACATAAATCAGACACACAGGTTTAAACATAACGTGGCTTTTCTGACATGAGAAACTCAAATTATAAATAAAAAGTGAAGGAAAAGACAGACAATAGGACATAGTGAGATACGTCTTCCTCAAATAAGAAGGGGATGAGAGATGGAGTGAGGAGAGAGAAAAGAAAAGGAAAGCAGATGAAAAGTGGAATTAAGGTGTGTTATGTACATGCTTCAATTCCACACAAGGAATGTAATTATGTACAGCAAATGAGTATTAATTAAACTAAAAAGTAATCTCATCGTGCCCTTCTCTTTTTCAAAATTCTTCACAACTCTCCATCATCCTTAAACTAAAGCTCAAAATATTTACAATGCATAAGGTCTCCATAGTCTGGCCAACTATTAAGTCCAGCCTAATTTTTAGATTCTTCTGTTTTGTTCGTTTTTGTACCTCGGCCACATTGACCTTATCACAGTTCTTTGAGAGTGCAATTCTTCCCACCACATCATTCACTTGTGCTAATCCTCCTGTCAGGAAAGTAGTTCACCTCCATCCAATGTATCCAACAGGGAACACGTGCGTATACTTAATGGAAGTTAACTGTGCCAGGGCCAAGAATGCAGCCTCTGAGACCTACAATAGTGGTGCAGATGGTTCTTAACTTGTGATGGGTTCCATCTCCATAAATATTTCGTAAGATGAAAAGGCATGCAATCCACTTAACTTACCAAGCACTGTAGCGTAGCCTTGGCTAAATGTGATCAGAATACTTACACTGGCCTCCAGTTGAGCAAAAATCATCGAATACAAACCTATTTTATAATAACGGGTGTAATATCTCTTGTAATTGACAAAATACTGTAGTGAAAATCCAAAACAGAATGGTTGAATGGATACACTTTTGCTCCAAAATGAAATGAAAAAATTATAAATTCAACCTTCATAAGACTATTTCTTCCTCTTATGAAGTACTTCAAATAATTATGATAATATTATATATATTAAAATAGGAATGAAGAGATGCCTGGCTTTTGGAATGATATAATGGGTATATCATTTAATCTTGGAAATAACAATACATTCTGAACAAACTTAAGAAGAAATCATCGAGGTCACTGAAGAGTGACAAAAACAGACAAATTGGAGGTGAGTCTCACCTTGAAAGAAGGAAATGATTGGGTGAACTCTGTATTAATGCAGCTTTCTGTGTAAGAGAAAGCTTTAGTGTGTGTAGCATGGTCAAGCCTCATAGGCTACTGGCACAAAGCCTGATTTGAAGGGGGAAAAAAAGAAATAGAGAATGATTCTACTAACATTGATGAAAAGAGAAGTGCGAAATCCTGGGAGAGATGGACTCATAGTGGTAGAACTAAAAAACCTGCCTATCACCCTACTCAAGTCCCTGGCTGACCCAGAACGACACGTATATGCAGAATACAGCGCCTACAGCCCGGAGGAATGCAGGAATCGGAAAGATGAAGAAACAAAATAGAGGTACTGCCTACTTCCAAGGACAGAGAAAGGAGTTTTAACATTGAAGCAAGCTCATTTAATTTACAATTTTGGGGGGGCAAAATCAATGTTTTATTGGAAAATGACCAAATCCAGCATATCAGGAAAATTATCAGTATGATATAAAAATATCAGTGCCCATGAAGAAACAAGAAATTATCATCAATAGTTTGAATAAATCAATGGGAAAAGATCCCAGGATGATCCAAGGTGACTATTGGCATAGAAATGCTCACTGAGAATAGCTGAATGGAATGTGGGGTGTTGATATGTATGATATCTGAAATTAAAGTTTCATTGTATTAACTTAGGAAATGGATGCAGAACAATGCACAAATGGATTTGAACATAGACTAATAGATAATACCAAATCTGAGGAAAGAAGTGAAAAATTGAGAGAGAAAAATGAAACAAAACTTCAGTTACCTGCCAGATAGCATCAGCAGTCTGGCATTTGTAATTATAATTCCTTTTTATTTATTTTGTATTTATTTAATTTATTTTTTGGTACCAGGAATTGAACTCAGGACCTTGCACTTCTGAGGCAGGTGGCAGGACCACAGAGCTAAATTCCCAGGCCCTATAATTCTTTTTTTAAATGTGAGAATTAGACAAATATTTTAGCAAAATTATGGATTAAATTTTCTGTAAAATATAATACACAAATCCGAATTATTTTTCAAATCATAATTTTAAAATGTCAGCAAAGATGAATGACGATAAATATATAGGAAAGTAATAGGTGTAATAAAAGCAAATGGCTGTAAACCAAAGATAAAACAATAGAGAAGATACTTGGTAAATAAATATAAAATAATATATACTATCTCATGTAAATTTCTTTAAAAGAAATGAATATTTAACATCAAACTTTGGATCCTGTACTGTATTTAGATATGATACAACTAATATCATGAAATATGGGAGGTGGTAATGGAGTTTTTCAAATTTCTTGTACTGAATATAAAGCAATGCAACAATACCTCTATGTAGATACTGACAAGTTAGAAATATACCTTGTAATTCTCAGAATGACCACTTAATGTAAAGAAGGGAGGATAAAAATGGAATGCTAAAATTTATCTTTATTAACTCAAAGAATAAAGTGATAAAATGGCAGACTTAGAAAACAAACAAAAATTTTAGACCTAAATCACACTACCATAATTACATGAAATAATAATGCAGCTAAATTTGAATGAAAATGAATATATATTCAATGTAATGCAATGCAAAATTAATGAATATTAAATTTAAAATTACTTTTCTTAAAGTTACATTAAAATTAACTGGAACGACATCAGAATCTAGTAGAATCAGTGGCCCTAGACCTCTCCATGAACATACACACACACACACACACACACACACACACGTGTGTGCACATGGATTAAAAAAGTAGACCAAAGCTTCCTGTGATCAAAATAGAAACCAGTGAACAGGTCCCTACTCCCCAGATAAGCATGAAGACAATCACATCAGGCGAGTAGAAAAATTTGTGACATTCTCCACTCTGCTCCGCTAGAACCCCTCCTCCTTGGACAGAAACTCTCAATTCCTGTCTCCTTTCTGAGAAAAGAAAAGCAATAAAATGTAGATAATGTTCTGACTTTGTGGGGCACTGCCCAGAGTGGTTTCTACTAAGTCCTGACCAAAACAGAGTCTTTCAGGTAACAGAAGAGGGACAATTTCCAGATATCATTATGAAGCAAGTTATAGCTTGAAACCAAAACTTGGTGAAGATAGTACAAGAAGATATAAACTAATAGACCTATTAACATAGAATAAAAGAATCTTGACAAAATATTTGCAAATTAAGCACAGTAACACATATGAAAAATCATAAATTATCACCAAGTAAAATTTAGCTTGTAATGTAAGATCTATTTAACAATTAAAAATCAATTGATATAATCCACCATATTAACTGAATACAAAATAAAATCCATAGCATTTTTTCTTAAAAGTGCAAAGAACATTTAATAATAATCAATGTCCATTCAGAATATAACTTTACGTAAACTAGGAAGAGAATGAAACTTCTGTTTAAATTATGTGTGTGTATATATATACCATATATATATATGTGGTATATTCCCACTCTACCATAATATGTCATACTTATTGACAAAATATTAAAAGATCATTCTCACCAGGATAGGAAACAAAGCAAGGATCCCCACTCATACGAATCTATTTATCATTGTGCTAGAGGTCCCTGTCAGTGCAATAAGGCAAGAAAAACAAACAAAATGTACAGAGATTGCAAAGGAAATGTTAGAACTGTATTTGCAGACTACTGGTTGCTATTTAAAAATTACATGCCAAAGACTGCACAAAGCAACTACTGAACTAATAAATGAGTTAAGCTCTGTTGGTTGATACAAAGTTAATTTAACAAAGTATTATATTTCTACAGAGTAGTCATAAACATATGGAAAAATCAATCTTTTTGGAAAATCTATTTTTAGAAAAACAATTACATTGGCCGGTGCATGTGGCCAGAGCAGAACATTGGATGCTGGCTGCTCAACGCGTTAGTTGCTGGCCTCTATCTGCAGCTGACAAGAGGATCTGAAGCCGGCCTAGGGTCAAAAAGGAAAATGAAGTACATTCTAGTTACTGGTGGTGTTATATCAGGAATTGGAAAAGGAGTCATTGCCAGCAGTGTGGGCACCATGCTGAAGTCCTGTGGCTTACATGTGACTTCAATTAAAGTTGACCCCTACATTAACATTGATGCAGGAACATTCTCTCCTTATGAGCATGGTGAAGTGTTTGTTCTGGATGATGGTGGGGAAGTTGACCTTGACCTGGGGAACGATGAGCTGTTCCTTGACATCCGCCTCACCAAGGACAACAATCTCACCACTGGGAAGATCTACCAGCACATCATTAACAAGGAACGAAAAGGAGATTACTTGGGGAAAACTGTCCAGGTTGTCCCTCACATCACAGATGCAATCCAGGAGTGGGTGATGAAACAGGCATTAATACCTGTAGATGAAGATGGCCTAGAACCTCAAGCGTGTGTTATAGAGCTTGGTGGGACAGTAGGAGATATTGAAAGTATGCCCTTCGCTGAGGCCTTCTGGCATTTCCAGTTCAAGGTCAAAAAGGAGAACTTTTGTAATATCCACATCAGTCTAGTTCCACAGCCAAGTTCAACAGGGGAACAGAAGACAAAACCCACCCAAAACAGTGTTTGGGAACTTAGAGGGCTTGGACTTTTCCCAGACTTGGTTGCGTGCAGGTGCTCAATTCCTCTGGACACATCTGTGAAAGAGAAAATATCAACGTTCTGCCAAGTGGAACCTGAACAAGAGATCTGTGTCCATGATTTCTCAACTATCTACTGAGTCCCCTTGATGTTAGAAGAGCAAGGGGTTGTAGATTATTTTCTTCGAAGACTTGACCTTCCTGTTGAGAGGCAGCCATGAAAAATGCTGATGAAGTGGAAAGAGATGGCAGACAGATAGGATCGATTGCTAGAGACCTGTTCTATTGCCCTTGTGGGGAAATACACCAAGTTCTTAGATTCATATGCCTCAGTCATTAAAGCCCTAGAGCATTCTGCATTGGCAATCAACCACAAATTGGAAATCAAGTACATAGATTCCACAGACCTGGAGCTGAGCACCATGTAGGAGGAGCCCGTGCGCTACCACGACGCCTGGCAGAAGCTCTGTAGTGCCCATGGAGTGCTGGTTCCAGGAGGGTTTGGTGTTCAAGGAACTGAAGGAAAAATCCAAGCAATTTCCTGGGCTCGGAAGCAGAAAAAGCCTTTTTTGGGTGTGTGCTTAGGAATGCAGTTGGCAGTGGTTGAATTTTCAAGACATGTGCTGGGATGGCAAGATGCAAATTCTACAGAGTTTGACCCTAAGACCAGTCATCCTGTGGTCACAGAGATGCCAGAACACAACCTTGGGCAGATGGGCGGAACCATGAGGCTGGGCAAGTGGAGAGCCCTATTCCAGACCAAGAACTCGGTTCTGAGGAAACTCTATGGAGATGCAGACTACTTGGAAGAGAGGCATCATCATAGATTTGAGGTGAATCCAGTCTTGAAAAAGTGCCTGGAAGAGCAAGGCTTGAAATTTGTTGGCCAAGACTTTGAAGGCGAGAGGATGGAGATTGTGGAGTTGGAAGATAATCCTTTCTTTGTTGGGGTTCAGTGCCTGTAGGGGACAGAGGAAGGGGACGTTACCAGAACCTCTGCAGTGAGTCCTGGTACCCTGCGAGCCACAGCAGCACATGGCGAATTACAGGAAAGGTAGAAAAATGAGACTGAGAAGAAGCAAGCTGAGCTCTGGGTCTGATCAGTGCTGCTCTGGGCAGCAAAGACAAAGCCCCCAGTTTACCACACCTTTTATTCAGTACATCGGGAGAAACAAATGTAACAAATGACTTGCAGAGAGTTCAATAGTTCACATTGGGATAAACAAGGTGTAACGGAAGGCTTGCAGAGAGTTCAGTACATCTCCGGCAAACAAGATGTTAATCAGTCCAAGAACAATGAGGAACTGAGCAGGTGTTTGTTCTCCCAGGATGTTTCTTGTCCTGGAGAATCACAGCATCACTGGATCAGTGAAGTCTCAGTTGTGACCGGAGGCCAAACTGGAGTTATTCTGTAGCTGGGCTGTAGGCAAGAGAACTAGGCTAACCAAATGATTTATCCCTAGAATTATGTAGCATTGCTCCCAACAAGTACCATCCTGAGTTCTGGTCCAGGCCTATCAAGCCCTCCCCACCCTACCTTGGGCTCCTCCTGACCTCCGTGGGGCAGCTTCCTCATTACCTCCAGAAAGGCTGCAGGCTCTCACCCAAGGACACCTACAGTGACAGAAGTGGGAGCAGTTCCCCTGACTCTGAAATCACTGAACTGTAGTTTCCATCAATAAATCAAGACTGATCTGGAGATTCAAGAGAACCTTTGACTTTGATGGAGTTTACCGCTATGATTTTACATTTGGCTTTTGACACTTCGTTTTTTTTAATTAATTATATTGGTACATTTTAGATATATATAATGATCGCATTCGCCATAGGGTATTTGTACCTGTACATGATATATATATATATATCTTGATGCTTCTTTTTCCCCCAATCCCTCAGCACTTCTTTTAAATTATGTTTTTATTAAGATTATTTTATTATGGAGAAAGGCATTTGGAAAACTCACTAGCATGTCCCATCATGGATACTGGCTCCTTTGACAGTATGTCCTGCCTATTGTGTGTACAGCTTCTTTGTAGTTCCTCAGTTTCTGAGATGAGAAGCTGGACATCAGGTCAGGAACTGATGGCCAGGGCTGGTAGAGGGCCCGTCAACCTTGTTTCTCCAACCACCTCACGTCGTCATGGATTGGAGTGTATTGCCTCTTGCTTTCCTGTGGGTGCCTGGGCCATTAGTGTGCCATGTGGATTCGCCAAAACTAGAAGTTCCTTGCAGCTAGTACCACGGATGACGTTTGGTGCTGGTAACCTGTGTGTGTAGCTTGCCTCTAAGAGCCATGAAACAAGAGCTGAAACCTCACTGCTGCTCCAAATTGATGAGGACACTCGGTGCCAGCTATAGCTGGTCCTCATCATCGAAAGGACAGTTTGATGGCACATGTAGCCATGAGAAGCCTGTGTCTCTGAAGTGTGGTTTTAAACCTTTGTGCTGCTTCTTGTTCCTGGGGCTGGGGACACTCCTTGCATGAAGGGGTCACTTAAAAACACCTTTGGGGAAACTGCCCCTAAAAACCCTCTCATCTATAGACAGCTTTGACTTGAGGGTACTTTCTTCTTCCAGAATGGTGTTACTCTAGGTGAGGTGCAATATGGGGCTATTTTTTTACTGTGATGAAATAAATGGCACAGCCATGTGCTCACTTTATTCTGACTGAACTCAATGTATACTCTAAGAAATAAACAATGCAGAATACAAAAAAAAAAGAAAAACAATTACACTTAGAGTAACATCAAATCACAAAAGTAATTAGGGAAAAGCCTATCAAAATATATTCAATATGGAGCAAAATTTTAAAAGACTTTGATAAAAGGGTCTACCATTACTGTGGATGGGACAATTCAAACTTTCCTAAGATGTTAAATCTCTCCAAATTGATTTATACATTCAACACAATCTTGATCATCATAGAAACAACTCTTTTAAGAAGACATTGACAAGATAATTCAAAATTTATATGAAAAAACAAAGGACTTGGAAAAGCAAAACTAAATGAAAAAGAAGACCCATGTTGAAGGACTTACACAACCTGATACCAAAATTCATTCTAAAGTGACAGTCATCAAAACAGTGTGGCACTGACAGATAAATAGATCAGTGCATCCGAGCAGTTAGCACAGAAATAGACCCAAAAGTACCCAGCAAAATGATTTCCATTTAAAACACCAAAACAATTCAATGTTGAAAATACTACCTTTGCAACCAATTGTGTTGGAATTATTAGCCATACCAAGAAATAAAACTGTGCTGTGGCTTTCCTTTTGCACCACACACAATCATGACTTCCAAACGGATGATGGAACTAAACACAAAAACACTAAAAATGAAAGCAGTAAAAAAAATTTTAGAGAAAAACCCAAGTGAATTTTCTTTCTGATCCAGTATAGGCAAACTTTGATACATAAGCCCCAGAAATTCAGAGCCACAAAAAAAGAGATAAATTATATTTCATTTGAATTAAAGTTTCTATTCAACAAAATTACATAAAATAGAATAAGCAATCTGTATAATGACATAAAATATCATGTATGTGTATAATTTATGAATGTGTATGAACATATATAGGAGTATGCACACACAAATATACACACATATAAATATATATATGCAAAGACTTGTTTCCAGACTATATTAAGAACGGCTAAAATTTAAAAATAAGGGATAGAAGGGATAGAGATCAGGCTCAGTGGTAGACCAGTAGCCTAGTATGTGGAAGGCCCAAGTTCTCTGTCCCATGGCCCAAAATAAATGTATTAAGTTAATTGTATGAAAAATACAATGGAATGTGGGAAGCAAAAGAGTTAGACATGCAAATGGCAAATTTCTAATTAGCATATAAAATGTTCTCAACATCATTACTCATTAAGAAAACACATTAAATTTACAGTATGATACCAGTACCCACCCACATGAATGACTAAGATTCAAAGCCTGACGGTAGCAAACACTGGCAAAGATATGAAGCGACATGAAAATAAGAGCTCTCACACACTGCTTGTGGGGATGTAAAATACCATGATCATTTTAAAGAGGGTTCAGCAGTTCCTTATATAATTTCAGACAGATACCTACCCTATAATTATGTAATTATACTCTTAGATATTTATGCAATAGAAATGAAGACAGAATTTCCCCCAAATCCTTTTCAGAATAGTTATAGATATTTATCTGATTCAAAAACTAGAAGCAACTCAAAAGTTTGTGAAAAACATAGTATCTTTTTAAAATGTAATGCATTCACACAAGCAAGGACTGTTCAATAATTAAAAAGAAACAAAATACTGATCTATGCCACCATATGGTGAATCTTACAGACAATATGCTAAGTGAAAGGAGACAAGATATGAAAAAGAATATATTATATAATTCTGCCTGTGAGGTTTCAGAGAAAGAAAAACTAGTCCTATAGTAAAAATAATAATTGCCTTTGACAGAGCATGTACGTCATTTTCTGGAAAAGCCATAAGGGAAATTTCTAGGATGATGGAAATATTTTAATATAATTTTATATTTTAATATAGAATGTAAATTATGTCAGTAAATTAACATACATAAATTTGAATTTATGTAAACGATATCAAAATATATTTATTTTAAGATATCCATGTAGAGGGCTGGGGATTTAGCTCAGTGGTTTCGCCACCTGCTACGCAAGCGCAAGGACCCGAGTTCGATCCCCAGTACCAAAAAAAAAAAAAGATATCCATGTAGAAAAGGCACTGTATATTGCACAGACAATAGTAGTTATACATATTACTACTGAGTTCTTACCAGAAGTTTTAAAAATGTTAAATTAAACAAATCAAAACAAACAAAACAATCAACCTTGAATTTTATACTCAGTATCAATATCTTTTAAAATTAAGATGAAATAAAACATTTTAGCACAGACAAAAATCTGAGATAATTCATTTCTAGAGGAGTTGCTCTATAAAAAATAAACTCCAATAATAATAAGTGAAATTATTCAAGCTGAAAAAATTAATACGAGATGAAATGTTAGATAAATGAGAAGAGTAAGATGATCAGAATAGAGAAATATTTGTATAAATCAAAAGATATTTTTAGTATATGTTTTATATATATCATTCAAAATGCTATTAGTTATTTAAAACAATAATAATGTCTTATGCTGTGTATTGGGTATGTGGAAATAGAATATAAGACAACTAGATTTCAATGGGTGGGAACATAAGCAGAAATCTATTGTTTCAGATTCTATGAAGTAGTAGGCATGGTAGTACACACCTGTAATGCCAGCATTCAGAAGGCTGAGCAGAAAGATCTCAAGTTGCATGCCAGACTACACTACATAATTCAAGGCCAGCTTGGACTACATAGTGAGACCATACCTCTAAATAAATAAATAAATAAATAATTCCTGTAGTGATATTCTACAATATTCTTTGAAGGTAAACTACAATATCTTAATAATGCTTATTTAATCTCTGGTACAACAATTAGAAAGTAACGAATACATTTAGCTAAAGCCAATCTAGAGAATAAAAATGAATACTAACCATAGTGATTCACTTTCCTCAAAAAAGGATGAAAAGAGGCTAGAGAAAAGGGGAGTAAATGGGATAAATGGAAAACTTAATCCACAACAATAAGTACCTTTAAATGAAAGTAAAATCAACATTCCAGTGAAACAGCAAAAGTTGCCATACTCAATTAAGAAAAGATCAGACCAGACGCTGTTTGTCAGAAACACACCTCAAATTTGGAGCACAGATGGATTGAAAATAATAGGGTAAAAAAATTAATTGTGCATCATTAAACATAAGAGAGCTGATATGCCTATATTAACATCAGAGAAAATGGACCTCTAGATACAGCAAGGATGTATGAGGAAAAATCTGTGCATTAAGAAGACGTAGGTAATCCCAATGCATCTGGAGGCTAACATAACCAGAGGCAATGCTGAGCTGTCTGTAGCTACACAGTAACTGTGATGGACAGTTACATGTCAACCTGAGTGAGCCACAGGGTGCTTAGATTAAGTACTGCTTTTGGGTCCTTTAGGGTATTGCTGGACAACATTCACATTTGGAATCAGTAAAGGGGATTTGTTTCTTCAGTAAAGGGGTCAGGTGTCATCTAATGGGTTGTGGGCCTGAATAGATCAAAAGGGAGAGACAGGAGAAATCCATCCCCTTCTTCCTGCCTCCTTGTTTGAGCTGGGGCATTCCATCATCATCTCCTGTGTAGAAGTTGGAATTTTATCACTGATGCCCCTGTATCTCAGGTCTTTGGATTTAGACCTAATTGCACCACGAGCTTTCCTGAGTACCCAGCTCAAAGATGGCAAATCTTGAGTCTTCTCAGCCTCCATAACCATGTAAGCCAATTCTATATAATGAATCTACCTATAGCTATGTATCTACACCTCGATCTATGTGCATTTATTTCCTATTGGTTCTTTTTCTCTGATGAGCCTGATAATTACAGTAGTCACAAGGGACTCCAGTGACATGGAAGCCAAGACTTCATAGACTCAAATGAAGAGATGGCAGAAATTTATCCGTCTAAGCCCTTGCTGGACCATTATAACATAAGCCATTTTGCCTTTAAAATCTCTATATGTGAGTTGATATATTTCTTTATGGTTTAATCTCATTTTTGGTCAACTTATAATATTTATATTATACCATATCCTATTTGAGATGATGCAAAATAAGACTATTGCTAAACTAAGTAAATAAAATGAAGATAACTCTGCAAATGAATAACATCAGTTGTGAAGCAAATGAAACCTTCTGAGTCATTTACCGTGCTGATACTAACACTGGAGAAACACACAGCTCTTTCCAACACCCTCTGGATCAAGCAGATCCATTACCAACATGGATCTTCTGATCTTGAAAGATGACATTTTTAAATTATATGCAAATTCAATTTTTTTAGAAAAATAGCATTTTAACGTTTTATTGGCTTAATATTTTACTTGTAACTAAAATATACTCTGACCATCTTGAATCAAAAAGAATTAAATTGTTATTTACTCTTCACATTACTACACTGATTCCATTGTCTCTGAGTAGCCCTTTATGACTGCTGCCAGTCAGGACTAATGCTCTACCATGCCTCCTTTTTGGATATATCCAGGTACATTTTTTTCTTCTGTGTCATTCTTTTTTTATTCTTTCTATTTACTGCTTCTCTTAGTTACTTTTCTCTCATTGCTGAGACAAAATACCTGAAAGTTAAAAGGGGAAAGGTTCATTTGGCTTACAATTCATAGAGATCTCAGTCCATAATGGGCTGGATCCAAGGGAGACATGGTAGACAGAAAGTAGCAAAGCAAGCAAGGGAGCTCAACAATATCTTTCTACCCCTATATCTTATCCAGACTACTAAAGGCAGGTAGCCCTCCCACCCTTAATCCCAGTGCCCTTGAGCCTAGCATTGAACCATGAATCAATTCCAGCCCCACACACTCTAGGTCCAGCCACCTCTGCAAAAGCCCCACCTAAGACCACATGAGGCTTTGGGAGGACATCTAGACAGGAGCCATAACACTGTTCAACCAATCCATAAGCTATCTGAAAAATAAGCATTAGTGAATGTTTGTTGAATTACATTAAATTGAGTCAAATCAGAAGGAATCAAATCAAGTCAAACAGCTAGATTAGTAAAGATACTGACCTTTTTCAAAACCATTAGAGTTTCTTGGACTTTATATGTATAGTAAAGTTGTTTAAGGTAAAAGCAATAGAGATCTTCTTAAGCTACTTTAAGTAAAATAGGTTTTGTTTTAATATCATATGTGCTGGAAAATTTTTAAAAAATGAATTTCCAATGAACCCAGTGATATTTGTAGTTCATTTTTGTGGAAGCCTTAGTCATGGCATTATCTACTGGCACCTAGCAGAAGCAAGAGTTTACAACCTTTCATTCTATTAACATGAATTTACTATTTTCAATTTAAAATATAGACACTTAAGAAATTTAAAGCAGCGGGGCCGGGGATTTAGATCAGTGGTTCTGCCACCTGCCTTGCAAGCACAAGGTCCCAAGTTCGATCCCCAGTACCCACGCCCCCAAAAGAAAGAAAATTAAAGCAACAACATGGTATTTAAAATACCCATATATTCACCACCCAGATTTGAAAACTAACAAGGTATTATAGATTCTTTAAATCTTTTCTTACTAAAAGAAAAAAAAAATCACTGAAAATAAATTTGAACTCTTTTTACCCATTCCCAGCCATATTTCTCTTCCCTTTCTTCAGACAGAACTGCTGATATGAATTTAGACCATATTATTTTCTTTACTTACACATACATATATCCATGATTCATATACAATATTTTCTCTATCTTAAATTTTTTTCAAGGAGATAGCATCTTTAAGCAATTACTAATAATATTAGAACTTAGTTGGTATCAATCCATGTTTGTGTTACAATAATGAAATACTTGAAGCTGGGTAATTTTATTTTGAAAAAAGGTTTATTTTGGCTTACGGATTTGGCTCAAGATTGACAGGGCACATTTGGTGATGGCATTCTTTCCTTTTTCTATAAAGCCAATTGTATCAAATCATCTTGATAATGTTATCTAATCCTATTGCCTCTGAAAGACTCCACCTCTAAACATCATAGTCAGATTCAGTTTCGACTATCTTAATACCTCATAACAGGGAATAAGCTTAACACATGTATCCTTGGAGAACACACCAAACTACACACTCTGAACTCTACCCAACTATAGCATAGCTTCTCTCTCTCTCTCTCTCTCTCTCTCTCTCTCTCTCTCTCTCTCCATCTCTTTCTCTGCCTCTTTTGTACTAGGCATCAAACATGCCAATCAAGTTTTCTGCCACTGAGCTACACTCTAGGACTCTATGGAGCTTTTGTTGTTTCCACTCTTTCCTGCCTTGTATAGGATTGATGGACTTATCTTTTTGTCTGTATAATTTTAAGCCTTTGTTTATTGCTTTTGAAAGTAAATACTTATGTTCTGCTGGTAGTATCTATTATATTATGATATATTCACTAGGATGGCATCTTTTTTAAAAAAGTAAAATTAATATTTCTTTCTTCTAAACAAGAAAAAATGAGTCCACTTCAGCCACTACCTTAATTATTGCCCGTTTGCTTTTCATATCATCACTGTTATTTTAATTCCTCCTCATTATTTCACACATGCAAAAAACCATCACTATGTTGATATTAGTTTTAATACTTAGATTTATCACTATAACTTACTTAATTATTTCTTCATATTCATTTCTTTTATACTACTTTTTCCTTCTGGATTTGTATTCTCTTCTTCTTCAGTAAATTTTCTATTTATAAATTCCATGGATAGTGCTTTCACTTAGCTTTTTTTTTTCAAATACATTTCATCCATGGCTTGCCTTGGTACGTAATTTTAGGGTGACAGTTTTATTTTGTTTCCTCAGCACTTCCATAATATCATTCCAGAAGTTTTCTAGCTTCAATTTTTGCTAAGAATGTCACTGACAGTAAAAACTCTTTATTTTTATGTCTTGATCTTTTATTCTTTTTCTTTTTTATAGATCTGACTTTTTATCACTTTGAGCATTGAAATAAACCCTTCAAACACACTTATTTTAAAGTCTCTTATTCCTCGGTTTCCTGTGATTCTTTGTGTATGAATTTTCACATTTGGTAAGACTGCTATCTGCTTACTTTTTGCATATGTAATAATATCTTCCCTGGTCAACTTTCTCTGGAGTCTTATGCAAATTCTAAATACCGCAAGTCTCTAGGTGATGACACTTTGATATGTGCCTTTGCCTAGGACCTATGGGGTAGGCTAGTTCCAATTTTTGCAGCAATTTTTCTACTTAGAATTCTTCTAAATAATTTAGTTAGTGTAACTTAGGGCTCCAGACAAGCACAGGGCAAAGATATAAATCTCTTATTGATAATTTCATATATACCTATGCCCTCAAGTGCCACTGGGCAGTGGGCAGAGATTTCAGACAATTTAGGACCCCTTGTATATAACAAAGTGGCACTAATTTTGACTCATGATTTACCCTGAAATACTGTCTGCAATTTTCACTACATGAGGGAATTGAGGCAATATAGTTTCAACTCTTGCACATTTTCATTGCTCGGGAATTATTTTTTACTTCTTTCATTTTGGATATTTACCTTTCTTGCCTTAAATACAGTATACCACTTTTCAATTCATTTTGATTGCATTATGCAGGAATGTTATGCTTTCAGAGTAAAGACCAAGGGCTTCTACTCAATTTTAAGTCTGCCATTCAGTTGAGAAATCTGACTATTCCCTCAATCTCTGACTCTCTTATTACCTTAGTGTCTTCCTATTTCCTTTTCTCTGACCAAAAGTGATTTTTATTTCCATATTTTCCTATGGAAGTTCCAGGCATATAATATCTGACTGGACCTTCCAAAGGCCATTGTCTTGTGAGTAGATATACCATGCTACACAATACTGTTAGTAGCCACTTTATAGGTTTGCTTTTGTTGGTCTTGAACAAATCAATGAAATCACTAAAGGAACAAGGTAAGTTAGATTTTCCTAGAAGAAAAGTAGGTTGGAATTTGAAATGATGTTAAAGCTGGTTGGCATTATTATTAACACATTCATATATCCTGTACTATGAGGCTCAAGCTTACAAAATGAGCAGTCAGTTGGTTATCACTTAAGAGATATGCAATATTATTTTTTAGAAGACTGAATATATCAATGAATGAATAACCTATGTCTTCATATAGGCTCTTCATTCATTTGATTTGAACAAACATTTTCTCTGTCCTTCAATTTCCTGTTTGTAAAAGAGAAGAACATTAACCCTGTCTACTTCACTGACAGTTATAAGAACAGAATCACAAGGAGATAGAGCCGGTGGAAATATAAAATGTGATTTATTGATACTGCCTATAACAAACAGAAAACTATACTTTAACTCACAAAACCATTTATGTAGTCTTATTATAATCTGTAATGACAAAATAATAAGGGTTATTAATCACTGAACCATTCTTGATCACATTTCATCATCATAATATGTCCGTGGTGTCAAAAATATAAACAACCACTTAAGAATTCTGTTAATTGGAAATGTTATTAGGTATCCTGAATTTTAAGGAAAACTTAAACACTGGACCCAGACTTATCTTGTTTTCAAATCCTGGTTGGGTCTCTTGCTGGCTGTTTGATCAGGCAATAGATTAGTTTTTCTGAATCTCACTTTTCACACCTATGAAATGGGGACAGTTATCCTGTTCTTGTGACAACTGGGATGATTAAATGCCTTGATTTATGTGACTAAGTAAGCAGAGCTTGATGTCTCCCCCTCTTTGAAGCCAATCCCTACTTGTTTCCCACACAATCCTTTGAAAGTATTTCCATGGTTGGAGAGATCAGAAAAAACTGTATACTAGGAATAAAATATTTATTTTTAAAGGAAAACAAACTCCGTAAAAATATAAAATATAGAGCAGTGGTTTTTTTCATACAGTTCAATGTAAGCCACCAGAAATGTGCTCCTAGAGAGACATAACTGCTTCATTTAAGTGAACTGAATGTTCAGTCTCGATGTCCTTTTTTGTGCAATTAACGAAACTCTCTGGATTAGATACCTAGCCTAGGATTTTCTGGATTAAGGTGTGTGTAATAAGCCATGTCATATGTTATAGACTTGCTGTTGACTGTGATTCTCTTAGACTATAGCGAGTCATTTCTTCATTTCTACTCTGTTAATTCTTCAAAAAGCAATGTGTATCATAAAAAATAACTAACAAGACATGGCTTCATTCTGTTTTACAAAATTTGAAAGTAACCATACAGTGCACTTCAAAAATTCTCTCTGTGCCTATTGTATGCAGTCATTCACTGTTCTCTTCTGGCTCTTTGCTGAATTAGTGATAAATGATTAGTTGATAGATTTATATCTCTGAATTTAAAAATTGAACTTTCTAAATTAAACATGTTGAAAGCTCTTCCTAAGGGTAAGTGATTTGATAAAATGTAATAGGAACCAGAAATTCTGTTTTGATATTAAACTTTTTTGTATCCCTCAAGGTCAGGTTTTGTTGTAAGATTATATGTCTTGTGTTGAATATAGGCACTGTCATAATTGAATGAACCTTTAATTGTAGACATTGAATGACTTCCAAAAGGCAGAATATTTGTCTTTAATTATCTTTGGTTAATTATCTCTACATTAATGGCCTGACTGCTGTTATTCATCATATGGAAAGCATAAATAGAGGGTTAGAGCCAGAAAGAACACTTCAAGACAAGGTCTTTCTCTCTACTGTCAAAGAGACATACTGTTTTTTAATGGGTCTGAGAAGCCCCAGTAGTTCTCAGGATCTTGGGATTTGGTTACTGGACAAAAGCTTTCAGACTCACCATCATATAAAGTGACTGTATTAGTTATGGTCAGTTATTTATAATGGAAAGATACCCACCCCAACAATTTTCAGGAAAAAACAGAAAATTTATTGGTACTCGTGATTGAAAAGTCCAGAGACAGAAATTGCTTTAGGTATTGGCTGAGCTAGGGCCTCAAAATAGATTTTCCAGAATCATTCTTAATTCTTCCTTTGCTCCTATTTCTCCCTGTGTTAGCTTAATTCACACAAGGTTTTGTTTTGTTTTTTGTCATGTAGAAAGAAGGTCTTAGTAGCTCCTATTCTTTCAGCAATCCATGAAAAGATAATTTTCTTTTCTAAAAGTCCCAAAGCACTTCCAGTTGAATTTCTTTGGAGTATTTTGGATTACATGTCTTTTTTAAACTAATTATAATAGCCAGGACATTACTACTTATTGGAGGAGCTCACCTTTACTCTGGTGGATCTCATCATATTCATTAAGCAAGAAGTGAAAGAAAGGAAGAGCTGTATACCCTAAAAAATCAGAATATTACCACTGTGAAAATGAAGTATGGATACTGGGTTACCAAAAATACACTGGTCATGCATTTGTCAAGAATATGATTTTTGAGTTTAGCTTCAAATGCTAAGCAGAAGTTCATAAAGTGAGCAAGCGATTCACTTGTGAAAGGGGGAGTAGTACATATTTGAGGCACAGGGTATGTCAAAGACTTAGAGAGTGATAAAGAGTATAATAATTTGGAGAAGTAGGAATAGGCGGTTTATATGGCTAAATTTCACAGTAAGAAACTCTACATGGTATCTTTTCTGGCAGGGGTAGGAGACTTAGGAATTCTGTAGATAGGCATTTAGAATGGAAATAGATTTTTTTTCTCAAAAGAGAAGGGGATCAGCAGATGGAGGGAGGGGCAGGAAAGAGGATAAAAACAGAATTGAGATATTTATGTGCATGTAGTCATTGTGTAAAGCAAACATGTATCTTAAAAAATAAAAGCTGAAAAAAGTATACTGCACAAATTTAGGGAGGAATAGAAAGTTTAATCCCCAATAGTAAGTGGTGATGGCTAGCTTGTTATTTCAAAATGATTTATAAAGTACTTTCTTTGTGTGAGAGTCATACATAGATAATGCAGGACCTAAGAAAACAGCAATAATTATCCATACAAGGAAACTTACTAAAGGACTGTAAAACATCTAAATAAATTACTATGCACAGGCCAGAAAATAAAGAGCATAGATCTTATTCTTCAAACTTACAACAACATGGATTGAGAAATAACTAAAATTACTTATGCTTCTAGAGAGTCAGAGTCTTCTGACTCTCTCTAACTGAAACACTTAAAACCCCACCAGGGAGTACTGGGGCCATTCATTCCCAACATGCTCTAGAGTCCCTCTTTCTACCACCTATTATTACCACACAGAAAAAGAAAACCCAAGGCCTTCTGGTCATCCCCAAATCATCAAACCCTGCTCCTTGTAAGACTCTTCATATCTTCCCAACCTGATCCCCTCATTCTGTCCATTTGTCTGCTGGGGTCAATCAGACTAATTTCATCATCAAAGACACATGAACCCAAGCCTCTCAGAAGACCTTCTTTCCTGAATCGTAATTCACGTATGATTTTGTACTTTCTTCTTTCTCACCTCACTCCTCTCCTCATCAAGCACTGCAACACTTTGAAACTCAGTAAGTCATTAGCAAAATCGCTGATGTTTGTCTCCTTTCCATAAATTCTTTACTTAATGGAAACTGGATTAAACTGAATTGGCAGTGGAGGTATGGTTTCTCCTCTAGCCCTCTCAAACTGAGCCTGTTCTCGTTCCCTAACCCTTGTAAAACCAGCTAGTGGTAAAACAAATAGTCTCCTTTCTCTTTGTTACAGCTTCTAGATGACTGTCCTTACCTCGTGGATAAAATCAGCATTAAATTTTATATAAGTCACCCAGATTACTTTCCAGATGCAGTCATCCACTAACCCCTGATCCCTCCCTCTCAGTTTTATTTTTGTATTAAATTCTTTTATTGGTACATTGTAGGTATACAACACAATTACATTTCTCATTGGGAGTTGTACCTTTACATAATGCATCTTGGTTCTTATTTTTTCCCCATTCCTAGTCCTCCCTTCACCCCCTCCACCCTTCCCTATTTACAAAGACTTTATTTCCATTTTTTCCATTTCTCATCATTTTTCCTTTCCCTTCCTTCCTTTCCCTTGCCCCTCCCACTACCCCTACCCCTTTGGACCTTTTCTTTCTATTTTACATTACTGATTATTCATTCTAATCATTGGTACATTTTAGGCATACAATATAATGACATTCATCTCAGTTTGATTGTAATACCTGGATCACTGTTACTGCTTCTATAGCATTACCTGAATTTTTGGTGATTGAGAATAACAAAGACTAGTAATTTGGCCCCTCAGTTTTTCCTTTTCCTTTCCTACAGTGGTCCTATTTGCAACCTCTCTCTCTGCTTACTGCCAGTCTCTCACAGTAAACATTACAATGTGGAAAAATTTCAACTTCTCCATAATCTCTTGTTAATATTTGATCTTTCTAGGTGACTTAACCTAGAAAAAGAATTCCAACAAATATTTGACTTTCCCAAGACCACCAATCTATTTTACCTGTCTTTTCACTATTTCTACACTCTCTCATGTCCCCAGTTCATTCCTCCTAGAGTTTAAATTCTAGTCAATCCGAATGATCAAGCATTAACATGCATTCCCCACCCCATCCTAATAGTCCACCCGTCTGCCTACTCACTTCCTGCACAGGTGTTGCCAAAAGTGATGGAGAAAAGCCCATAACTATGATAGTTTGTCCTCTGTGAATCACATGGCCACCATTCTCATGTAGATATTTACTGCTCTCCAGAAATTATCCCACATTTCCTTGGAATATTCACTCTGTTCCTTTCCTAGGGACTATTCCCTACTTGACCATTTTATCTAAAATTCCACATCTCCTCTCATATTCTCACTCGAGGCTGATTACTTTGATCATTTTAAATTTAGAATCAATAGAAGATACTGACTTTAAATTCCCAGCACAATAGCCATCAACCTTCCTCCCTCATCTCTCCTGTTGCTTTGGACTATGTGCTATTGAAGAATACGCTTCCAATTGCCCACTCAATTCTATTTACTCATGGTCATGCTTGTAGCAATTCTTTCCTCTCTAGCCTGCTAGTTTAATTTTTCTCTTTGTATCTACTTGTCCTTGAATATCTAAATGTGAAGAAAAACAGAAATTACTAAATCGATACACGTGAAACTTAGACTATTTTTCTGAAATTCTATTGTTATTTACATCAGGCAGGAAAAACAGCACCAAGACACTTTTTGATGTCACTTTACACCCCACAACCATCTCATTCTTTATTGTCCTTCCTAGCTAGATTCCACTGGAAATTATCTCAAGGCTGTACTCATCATTCTCTACATTCTTGAACCTACTCCGACTGGGATTTTGCACTTCACAAGACTGTTCTTGTCAATTTTACCAATGAATTCCTTCTTATGAAGCCATTAGTGAATTCTCAATCCTAATCTTTCCTGTCCCAGTCCCTGAGCATGACATTGATCACTTCCTGCAGTATGAAGCACTTTCTTCACTTGACGTCCAGGGCTCTGTATTCTTCTGGTTGTCCGCATTTCAGACTTTTTATTCTTTCTCATTATCTTGATGTCTCCCCACTTGGATGCTTCAGCCTTTATTATCTTTATTCTCCCAATCAGCACCTGCTTTTCAAATAATGATTCCTGATTGTTTCACTATGAGTATATGCTGCATAGTTCTTTTTGTCAAATAGGAGACTCTCAGCATTCAGCTATCACTTAAACATCATTTTTGATTCTAAAAACAGCTTGAAATAAGAAAAACATAAATGCTCTGGTCTCTTCTCTCCATTAAAGCTCCATCTTCCCATTTATTCAAACCAAACTACGAATTGGTTCTTGGTTACTCTCCTACCTGACATTACTCAGAAAATCTTCGCCATTCAACTTTCTAAACTACACAGTTTGGAAATCCATTTTATTACTCTTCTGACAACACACTAATCTCAGTCTCTGTCATCTTTTTCTTTGTTTACTAGAGTCACCGCTCAATTCTATTTTTTATTTTAGTGATTTTATTCTCCCCCAAACAGCCAGCTATTTGCTAAACTATGAGTAGATCATGTTACTCTGCTCTGATCACTCCAAGAAAGCTCAGCTCTGGATGTCTTCTGTGATCTTCTTAGAATCATTCTTCTCTGTTCTTTTTTGCTTTGTTTCACTCCCTGGGTGGATGAACTTCTGAGGAGCATTTACGAGATCCCTTGGTCTTCAGATTCTATTTGGATTTGGTGATGAGAGTCACAAGCCAAGGTCTGATGGGAAGATGGAAGGGTAAGGTCTAGGTATTCCCTTTATTTCACCTGGGTCAAACAGTGCTGGGTGAGTCCCTCTACTGAAAGCCACAGCTGCTGTTCCACATATTATTCCATACAGATACCCCTGGTTACTTATTTAGGTCTAGAGTACTAGTACTTTAGTGCTGGTACTAGTACTGTGTGATATACTATCTCATACTGTGTTTCCTAAACTTTGTCTTCACATTTGTAAATAGAAAATTTGTTAAAATATCCTCACATTTCCCCAATTCTGTGTGTCATCTGTCTTCTGCTGCTGTATCTGACATTTAACTTAGAGCAAAATGAAGTCTTAAGAATGTCTTATAAAGAAATATATTATTGTCTCCCCTGTCCAGTACCTAACTTCATGGCCTACTTTGTCATATGATATTTGTACTCCAAACACAGTTCTTCTTGTAGGGACCTTTTATCAACACTGTTTAAAATTAAAATACCCTCTCAGTATTCCCCATCCCATGAGCCTGCTTTACCTACTACTATATCATATTCTGTATTATCATATATTTTATTTATTTTCTGACTCTTTGCACTAGAATATAAGCTGGGTAGAAGACTGAAGTTATTCTTCTTTGTTCATTTATGTACCTTTTTTTATAAGTGCAGAGCAGAGAGTAGGTACATAGTTAAAGTACATGTTGAGTGAGTGAATGAATAAAAATATGGAAGAATGCTACATGGGATTTAATAAGAAAGAAAATGATTTATGCTGATGACATCAGAAAAATGGCATTGGAACTGAATCTAGAGAATGCATGTATAAGATGAGTAAAGTATTTTCCCAGGTTGAGCATCCTGAGTATGTCCATACTGGTGCAAAAAATGTTCAAGAAACCAGTCTTTTAGTTAGATTGTTGTGTTCAGTGCATGTATAGAAGCAGAAGAAAGTCAGTTTCTGAAGAAAGACAGTTTAGAGAATGGAAAGCCCAAAATGTAAAATAAAACAAGCCAAAATAAATTCATCTTGAAGGAAGAGAGTTGAAATATCATGATCAGAATGATAGTCTAGAAACATTGATTCTGTGATTAGCAGACACTTTGAGGAAGGGATAGTACAGTCATTAAGGGAAACCGGAAAGCTGTTTTGATGGATGATGAATCCTGAACCTCAGCAGTAGTGGTGAGTGGGGACAGGAGGTCTGAAAGATGTATTGTCTTGCCAGAATGCACTGGCCTGTAGAGGACAATATAGATGCTGAGTATTTGAAAGAACCGATCTCTTAATTACCACCTGACTTTACATCAAGACTACTCTATTTCATTTTTCTAATATGATCTCAATTTTGAAACAGGTTTATTTTTTTCTGTTTCAATTCATTAGCAAGAGATACTGTATAGTATGCTATAGGTAGACAGTATTTATCACAGCTTGGTGTTCTGGGATTTTGAGCCTTTTTAATAGCAAATAACATCTGCTGATGAGCCTGATGCTGATTCCAATGTGGGCTGTTACTGCAGACAGAGAGGAGCAGGAAGAGACGTCCTAAATTGAAGTAGCAACCAGGCCAGGCATGACAGAGCTGCAGCTCTTTCCACTCCCACCTGGTCATGGACCATCTATCCTCAAGGAATGCTGGTGGCCACATTTACTGCGGCTGGATGTGTGTTGGGAGCTGCAGGATTCCAACACTGAAATCCATTTCACACAGTGATGAACAGAAGTTTAAAGGGGTCCCTTTGATAAAACACTGCATCAGTGATGAAAGGAAGACACAAGAAAGAAAGAGGCAAGGCTCTTTCCCTTTGCACTCAATGGTAATTGTTATTATAATCAGTTTACAGAAATGTTAATGGAAAAATTGATACATGCCAGTCACCAGACTAAGTGCTCAAATTAGAAATTTAATATATAGTATCTTATTGGAGCTGTAGCATAACAGGTGAAACGGGTATATACAATTATGAATGATCCAAGAGTAAGAGATGGACCATCCAATTCTGCCTTGGGAAATTTTCTTAGATTTCAAAACATTTGACCTGAACTTGAAGCACTTTAAGAGCCCTTACATAAAGAAGGAAAGGGCAGGCATTGCAAGCAGAAATAACACTCACAAAGGCACATAAGACATACAACTATGTGGCATGCTCAGGAAGGAGACTAAATGGTGTATATGTAGCTTACATTCTTGAGATTCTTGGGAAGAAGTAGGTGAGAAGAATTTTGAATGACTTTTTGGACGAGTAATTGAAGATGCAAGAAAGAGGAGATCTCTGGGATTTGGCTTAATTCTGTGCAAGTTAACTAGCATTTTATGCTTTTGTAGAGAATCCCAAGCTACTTTACACATCCTAGTTTGGACTATTTTGAATAATTCCTGGATTGCATCTTCAAACCTACGAAAACTTCTTGGTTCCTTGTTTTTACACCAACTTGTAGAACATCAAACTGGAACTGTACTGATGGCACAGCTAGTAATTTACTCAAGGGCCCACAGCAAAGAAATTATGGTTTGTATTAAAGCTAAGATGTACTAACTCCCCGGGATCTTGTTTATACACTGTGTGATTTCAAAGCCAGGTTGTATTCATTTTGGAGGTATCATGAGATATATCATAATAGAAAGGTCGCTATGAATTTGTATTGGGTAAGAGATAAGGTCATAAAGCTATTAAGAAGACAAAAGTTACCATTTGTTTCACCTAATTTACAAACCAGTCACCTTAGACCTTGAGATTTAAATTGATCTAGAGAAATTGGAGGCACCAGAGTTGAATTCTAAGCAAGTTTCATGTAAACACAATGTATCTTCTTAGAGCTAAGGCTCCAGACAGCAGGAGAAAATAGATAAGGAAGAAGCTAATTGTTTAGCTTTACAAATGAGAAGTGTATAAGGACTAGAAGTAAACAGAGGGAAGAAGTGGGTATGACTCATCTGAGAAAGTTCCTCCTGCTTTTTAAGCATTCTTCCTAGTATCATAGACGCTGAGTGCTAGTGGGTGTGTATATGTGGAGAGGGTAGGGGATTATTTAAGTGTTACTCAGTGAACCAAAGAATCACAGAATTACAGCATCCTACAAAAATTCTCCTCCAATCGCATCCATTTTGAGGACTCAGAAGTATGAGACAAGAGAGGAGAAATTACTTGTCTAATACTATATAACCATTTCAGTTTAGAGCTAAGATGAGAACCTCAGTTACTTTAGAGAAAGCAATTACCTAGTGGTTGCTTTTTGGAATGAACAGTCAATATCTCTGAAGTTTATTTCAGAATAAAACTTATGTTTCAAGACTTAGACCCCAGAACAAGCACGTAGCTCACCAGCCCCATCCATCTGGTCCATGTACATCCCAGAGCTTGACTTTCCTCTCTGACAAATAGGACAGGAGGTGAGCAACGCAGAGGGGAAAGAGAGAGGGAGAGAGCAGGGCAGCAGAAAATGTAACTTTTACCCATGCTGTAATTGTTCACTAGGCAAAAGAATGTCCTAACCTGAAAGAGAGAGGTCCTATCCAAAGTACTGCACCTCTATGGCCAGTAGGTTACCATATTAGGAAGGAATTTGGGAAGGCAAAAGACCAGTCAGTTTTTGAAGGGCCAATCCTTAATTTATTAAACTGAAAAGTAAAAAGCTACCTATGCTACTATGGTGTTTTTAAAACATGTCCATAAGTCCTTTGGCACTCCTCCCTTCGAGAGGAGGAGGTACATTCCCTACCTCTTGACTTTGAGCTGGCCTGACAATTCCTCTCTAGCCAATGGAATGTTGCAGAAATGACAGTGTCACTTTGGAGAAGAGGTCATAAGCGACTCTTTGGCTTCCTCTTTGATCTCTGGAGTAGATCACTTGCTCGGGGTACTCAGGTAGTCCCATGGGGAGGTTCCTACAGGGAAATTCCTACAGCAAGACCCTAAGGTTTCCTACCCACGTCCAGGGCTCAGTGGAAGTCCTGGCTTCTCCATCCCCAGTCAAAACTCAGATGAGCACAGTCCCCGCCAAGTGTTTGGAAGTCTCATTTGTAAAGTTGAGCACGAACCATGCAGCTAGGCTGTGCCCAAATTTCTGACCCATGGAAACTGAGGTCATGAATATTTGTTGTTTTAGTTTCTAAAGGGTGATTTTTTTTAATAGCAATCCAAAATAACTGAGTTATCTTTCCTACTTCTTACTTATTCAGATACCATTTTCATTGTCTTTAATACTTAAAGCAATCAGTAGCTAAACTTGCTATTTATAAATTTTAGATATAAAGCATTCCAATTAGACCATGTGCTTTTGAAAATAGCTCAGTATTCTACAATGTAAGAAAATCCTCATCTTCTTACCTTTCTTTGGTAACAAAATACTAACATCAATACTAATATTAATAATAATAACATAACTAAACATATATTTTATAAATTTATTATATAATTTTATCTAGCCTTACAATTGGAGATAAACACTTCGTTATCCCCATTTGATTCATAAACTGAGAATGAGAATGAAACTGTGCTATTGAAAGTTATACATTCAATAAAAGAATCTGTATTTCAAATTATATTTTCTGAGTCCACTGTAATATTTTTATAAATCGAGGGTGTTTATAATGAAAATAACCATTCAATTTTCATTCCTAAACCCTGACATCTACTCACTACATCCTGTGACTCTTCACTCTGATACCGGGCAGATTTTATACATCTCCTTTCTCTTTTATATTACTGATGTTTAGAAGTGGGCTAATGGGCTTTGTTTGTTTTCCCTTGTTTTGTGGGTGTCTCTTCTTAGAAATCATCTACAGTAATTGTCTTTGCCCATAAACAAGTCATTATATCTTAAACATTTTGTCCTGTTTAGGTGACCAATAACATAGAAATAATAAATACTAGGGCAATAGCCTCATTTGGCTACCCAGATTAGTAACTGCATTGATTATTTCTATAACTTGATTTTCTGTATTTTGTTCTTCTCCTGTTTTATGTAATTGCATAACAAGGTCAATAGTATAAAAATAAACCATTATAAATGATAAAGGATAGCGAATAAAAATTCAAATTTAGTATTTTCATTTCACAAAAAAGAATACTGTCTGCAATATGAGAATTTGTTTTTACCTTTTTATTCCATATTTATAATATATCATCATTGATTTTCCATTGAATAATTTTCAAAAAGTGTAAAAGTACTTAAGGCAATTATCCTTACAAGAGCACACATCTAAATCATTCAGGGAGATTTACTGGGCTGGGATCGATCCCAGCTATTTACATTTTTTTTTTTTGAAGAATGACGTTCAATTCTGGTTAAAAACAACTTTCAAAAGGTGTTTCCAAACAGGGTACAGTTAATAATAAATTAACTGAAAGCACATGACACAGCTTATGACAATAGAAATGCATGTCCCATTTCATCTTAATTTTTAGAAATAAAACAAAGAGAGTATTAAAATGTCTATTATCTAGCAAAAAATAAAAATAACTCACGATCTGATTTTAGAATTTATTTGGAACCTTCCTGCTTTCTTCCCATAGGAACATTTCAGCATTGTTCTTTGCATTTAAATATTTCTAAATGTTTGAAATTTCCAAGGGAAAATAAGGATTCGAATTATTCTTAAAAGGATTTTGAAGGCGTACACTACACTAGGAAATAGCACTTCTTTGTTCAACCTTATGTATTAACTCATTAGAACTCATCTTTATCAGCCCAGAGATTTTTTTTCTTAGAATCAAATGATAGTTTACATAATAAAGAAGTCATATAAAATCCAGATCTTTAATACAGAATCCCAATCATAGACAGACTGCTACTCACACTAGTGTTCATACTACCCCGCTAGCATTTGTTTCTTTATCTGAGTTGTTAGCCTGCTCAATTTGAATTCCCTATTTAGCTCTTTAGATAAATGGATCATGTGTGGTTTTTTAATGACCATGTTACATGCTCTGCTGTGTTCTAAATACCTTCAATTCTTCTGAGGCTCCTTGAATATTCAAAATGAAATGGCTCATTTGTAGGTAATTTGAGTGTCATATTCTTAGAGAACTAACTAAAGCCACAGAAAGGAAAGTAACCAAATAGAGTAACTTTCACATTTTTAAGCATGCTTTCTCTTCATGAGAAGCTGTCAGAATTATTATGCATTTGTTCAATAACTTTCATTTGGAGAATATTTATGGAAAATATCTACTCTTTTCTGTGTGCTGTTTTATCTTGATTCTTTGGGGTGTTGGCAACCAAGTCTTTCTATTCTTTCATTATCAAAGCATGAGTCCTATCTCATTTTAAAGTGTCTTCCCTCTTCGGGATATCTCATTTTCATCTTCTATATAGAAGAAGACAATACTACATATTTATGTATTTGCCAAGTTCAACTCAATTTTTCTCTTCCTGGGGACACAGAAAGTGTTTTTCTATGTTTTCTATGTTTTCTATGACTTTGTCTATGACTACATTTGAATCTTGGAGTCAATAAATTCTATGAAAATAATGGATGTTGATCTAAGCTGAAGCATTGACCAACAGCAAGCCACACACTTCAGATGGCAAAGCTACAAAAAAATTAACTCCCTCTGTTGGACATGTGTCATAAACAAGATATAAGGCTTCTTATATAGAACTGCTGAAATAAATACTGGAGCTGTTAGCCCAACAGAGCTTATCTTAGTCTATTTAATGCATATGATAACTATAGCAATCCAACCACATTACAAATATCGATGATAAATATACACTGCAAACCACCGTATTCAACTGTCTCCTTGTGTTGAGGCAACTCCAAGGGCTAAACATGCCCCATATTTTGATCTATTGCCTGCAAACAACTTGTTAAAATGACGATTCGTAGTCCTCCTTGGCTGGAGAAAATCAGAGCCTACAAAAGTAAAGAGGAGTAAAAGAGAAGTAAAAATTAAAGGTTCTTAAAAATTTTGTGCATCAGAATCACCTGAGAAATTTATTTAAAGTACAGATTGGCCACACCTCAAAGATACCTATTTAGTTACTCTTGGATAAGGTCAAGAACAATTCCTCTTGCTATGAATGTGAAATGATTCGTATGTATGATTCAAGGAATAGACTTTGTGAAGTCTTGGACAAGACCCTAGTGGAGGCATTCTCTCTTTACATCCTGAACAACAATATAGAAATTATGGGAAAGGTTTGAAAAGTTCCTGTAAGTGGTAGCTTTCAAAGTTTGACCCATGGAATACCTTATTCACATTATCAAGGTCACAGTTTTTGTTGTTGTTGTTTTTAGCAGACTCCTAGACAACGACTAGCATCTCATGAAACAGCCTTTCTGGTGAAGGACTCTGCCCCGAGATCTGAGGTCTTCCCTGTGACTTGTTCCTCAGCAATTCTTGGATGCACAAAAGTTTGAAACTATTATCACAGGGGTTGTCTGTGCATAACTGAATGATTAGTTTAATTTATTATCCATACCTTTTATCTGAACTGCAACTTTAGTTTTCCCACCACTTCAAATTTTCAACCTGGAAGTGAATATATTATTACTAGAGTTTTCCTAGTTATTGAAACCAGGTATCCACGAGGTCACTCTAGAATTTATAATGACTCACAGCTGCTGCAAGATTAAATTTATTTTCAAGGTCATTAAGGAATATATTTCTAGATTTCCACTAAGAAAAATGCAAAAGGTTGTATTTGGAGGAAAACTTAGAGCACAATCATAAGGTCTAGAGGACACCCAAAATGACTGCTTTTTGAAATTACAATATGTAAACAGGATGTTATATGAAACGATGGTATGACAAAGTCAGGTGATACAGCAGTGTGTAGGGTTACATTAAGTGTGTTTTTATTTGATAGAGTATGGTTCTGTAGAAATAGCGCCATCTAGATGACTTTGTAATAATACTATCATTTCTTTCCTCCAGGGCTGGCACTGAGCAACATGGTAGGAGATGGGATTAGGTGTCAAGTTTCTCACTAATTGGCTGAGTGTCTTTAAGAAGATCACTCATCCTGGGTAGTAGATTTCTGCTCTGAACTAATTTAGATCATTTTATAAAAGTAAAAAATAAAAGAGGTAATTCATATGAAATAAATTTGTAGTATATCAATACCCAGAGGGGTTAATATTATTAACTCCATTTAAGCTAACAGGAAATTGAGGTTCATGTGAGGTCATGATTGAACAAGAGAGAAGAAGAACTCTACTTGACTTTAAACTTATACTCCTTGAGAGTCAATATTTATTGCATAATGATATATTCATTTATTTAACCTTGTAATTATGCCATTTTCATTATGCATGCTCATGGCTTCTAAGATAGTTTTGTCTTATTATCATTTGTCTCATTGAAATACATGACACTGAATACCTCATACAACTGTGGCATAATGGGTCAAGGAATAATAACAGAACTTCCAAGCCTTTCTCCATACAGTAAAAGTAGAACCCATTATCATTCTGACCCCTGTATAACTAATGCCTGAAGTTAGGACTTTGCACTGCTTACACTGTACTTATATTGTCAAAGGAAATTGATACTCATCAAAATTTAGCCTGGAGAGCACACAAATTACACAGCTATTCACACGAGTTCAATGTTAAATTTCATTCTCTCTGCTATTCATTCTTGCATTTATTTTAGGTGCTCAGAAAGTAATTTATAAATAACAAAAGTAATATGTCAACTTTTTGCAAAGATATTTTGCAGTCTGAGATACTGTGTTAATAAGAAACAAGACTAAATATTAATAGGAGCCCCCTCTCCCTCTTGTAACTTACCCTACCCATAGTTAACAGATTTGGAGAGAAACTGCTGTCTATCTGCCAAGACCCTTGAACATACATCAAAGATGGATGACTGTCTTCAAGAAAGCATGCAGTACAGAGTAAGGCTTTTCTGATTAATAGTCAGTTAGGGTTTCTTGTCATTCTCTAATGATATGTTCCATGGTGAGTAACATTGCCTCTTGAAGGCCCTTCTCTCCTCCCATTCAGAGAAGAGATCTCTAGTTTCTGGTTCCAACAGTGAAAGAATCTGACATTCATTGGACTAAGCTCACTAGCAGCCAGGATTAATGCACTGAAGGTGACTTTGCGTGCCTAATATAGTCCCTTGCTATTTTCATCTGCTACTATTTAGGGATAGCAGATTTTGTGCTTCTGATTTTCTTATAGTAAACCCAAAAGGCAGGGAACCTCTCCAGAGTATGTAGAAGACACACTACCTTTTAGCCTTTTCTCCCAGGGTGTAGGGATAGGTAAGATCAGCCCTATTCTGAAGACCCAGATGTATTCAGTTTGGAGAGAAATAAACACCCCCATTGCGACCTAGGGGCCAGCTCTGTCCAGTGCCAGTATGGCGGGGGGCACTTGGATCTCCCTTAAGACATATGTTCTTTGGCTGAATACTTCACTTCTGAAATTTCAAACTAGTGGGCCTCAGGCTGAGTATGTTCTACATATGTGTTTTCCTTGGCTCTTTGACTTCATTTTATTTTTTTTTAATAAATCTAAGTCAGCCTATCATTGAGGGTATACATACAAATCTACACTTTCAGTTTCTCTTCAAAAAACTACAATAGCTGGCAGTATAGGGGGATAAATTAATGGCAAAAAACAAATGGAGCTGAGTAAAACCTGTCCTCTGTTTAAGAAATATGTGCTCTTCAGTTACCTAAGGGTTCACAGATCCCTGTTGCATCCCAGACTTGAAAATCAAATGGAAGGTGTTCTTTATTTTTATGTGAAAATGTTTGCAGAAAAGAAATCCTTGCTTGTACTATATTCCATCTACCTTGGCACAGTACTAAATAGAGACCAAGAGCATTATGCTTATATCTGGCAGCCCATTTGCTTTTATTTTTGTTACCTTCTGATCCTTGTAGGCACTCGCATTTAATATCCCTTCTCAGAATTCTGAATGAGCAAAAGTGATCAAGACACCAAATTCTCCCTTAAATACCTTACATACTGAAATTTTCAGCTGTTAGCTTTGGGGGAAAAAAAAGCAATGAGATTATTAAATGAACTCCACGTCACTTGGAACATTTTCTCACTGTCTTTTCAGGTCCTTTCCCAGGTTTGTCTTAATAAACATCAGGAAGAAACTAAAGGACAGCTGAGTCTTCCTGGTACCTACGCCAAATCTCAATTTCCTGAAATGGAGCACTCTTCACATTTGAATACAAAAGCCAGAAAAAACAGAAGGGAGACAAGGAGTTAAAAATTTGTTAGTACAAATGAAATTACATAAAAATATAACTTTACTGATGCTAACAATGTTTGGAAGTTGGGAGCACGCTAATGTATAATGAGACAGAGAACATCATGTGTCCCTGTGTGGGTACGTTTGGTCCTTTGAGGGAAACGTGTTGTAAGTTTTGTTGTTGTTGTTGAACTTTGTTCTACAACTTCCACCAGAACCCATTCTTTCCCATGATGCTCCCTTGGTATATATACACTCTATAAGTCTCATAGCCCAAGTGCACCTGTCTAGCTCATCGCAACATGAGGTCAATCAACAAACTCAAAGGAAATGTGTTTAAATTCTTGGTTGCATTTTAAACCATTGGGCAAGGCAGAGGATCAGACTTCAGGCGACTTTCACATACTGACCTTCTAGGGCCCAAGAAGAGAGTGCTCTTCTGAGGCCAATAGACGCAATAACTCTGAATTCGGGTTCTTCAGGTCTTTTGACTCCTAGAAATAAATAGTTTTTTAAAAAATCAATCAAAGGGACACAGACCCGATAGTCCATGAGATGATAAAAAAGTCCGTTATTCCCAAAGGTTGATGACAGAAAGAGGGTTGGCAGGGATAGGCAGCAACCACCCACCACACACGGTAATTATAGGATATAAAAGTCATTGTTATTAGATACATCTGTGAAATGGTGAAGAGCAAGAGCAGAGATCTGGGGCACAGGGGGGGGTCCCAAGCTGGTGCCATTTTGCATCCACTGAGTTTCTGGCTCTTGGGGAGCAGGCTTACAGAGGTGCGTCTCCCACTGGGGCTGGCTGTGGATCTCTGCGCGGCTCTTGCTCCTCAGGTGGCTCTCCCCTTCACAGTAGGTGACACAGCAGCGGCAGGCTGCCGAGGGCTTCCCTCGCTGTTTGGACACTGTGCCTGTGGCTGCGGGAGCCCCCGAAGGCCTCTCTGAGCTCTGGAGTTCTGGGGCCTCTTTCAAACGACTTCTCCTCCTCTGAACGTGATCCAGACTGATGTCAGACTGAGAAGAGCAGCTTTCATTCCAGCCAGAACTGGCACTCAGACTTCTGAGGGGAAGAGCCAAGCGCAAGGCCTTCCAGAATTTGGAGCTGGAATGTTTGGACTTTTCTCCCTTCCAGCTCACAAAAGACACCGACTCCTTCAACTGCAGGATGCCTGGGTGTGGACGCTCAAGGGGCCGGTACTCCACCACAATGAGTTTGGTGGCAATGGAGTTCTGGCACATGACGCCCAGTTTGAACTCCAGCATGCTGATGCTCTTCTCCGTCAGGTAGTCTGGGCTCAGGACCACAATCATCCTCCGGCTCCTCTGAATGAAATCAAAAACTGCTTCCACTGTATCTACAGGAAAATGAAAAACAGCGTAATGGCTAGTGAAAACTTCTCTACAGCCCAGGTCCACACTGTTGAACCTAAAAAAGGACAGGCAGTGAAGAAACATTCGAGAAGACAGGATGTGAGTGCTGTATAACCCCCACATTCGAGAACTTAAGCAATCTCACGGACATCATCCTTTGTCACAGCTGCAAGGAATTTGCTACCTTTAAAGAGGAGGAGGAATTTTAGCTCATTCTTGTCCCCTACTGCAAAACTTCATGTCAGCAGTCTCCTTCTTGAATAAACCCTTCCTTTAACATCAAAAATGAATAAATAACTAAAATTGGTATTTAAATCAACCAACTCTAAAAGCAGCTACTTCTGTCTCTGTCTTGTTTTGAAATCTTCATCTCTGCTATTTTTACCTGATGCCAATATCTGACTCCCCATGTTTGCAGTACTTGACAACAGTTGCGATGTTACTGCTTTCTTCTTACCAATAGAATATATATGTTTAGGATTTCTCTCATATTCCATCCACAATATAATTTAAATCCTCCTACCCACTGGTATAATTTCCTCTGAAGAATATTGTTTATATATGTGGCTTCTAAGAATATTTGAAGAGCAAAGCCACTGACTTGGTTGATTAGCAAAGTACAGTAGGAATTAATATCTTCTAAGATCCTCAGTTACGTATTTCCTTTGACATCTAACTTTGGGATGTAACATTGACCTTGTCAAATAACGTTTCCTTCCTTCCTTCCTTCCTTCCTTCCTTCCTTCCTTCTTTCCTTCCTTGTCCTTTTATGTGCATGTATGAATGTTTATATGTATTTGTTTGTGTGTGTTGTGTAAGGAATCGACTAGAAATCAGTTAAAGACACAAAAATACAACAAAGGGTAAGAATCAGTCAATTAATTAAAACTTTTACAAATCACTCAATTCTGATAGTAAGGTGGATTTGGACAGGTATCCAAAGAAAGTTCTTCAAATAAATGCAGTGCTTAATGCACTGTGAGATTTAGCAACTCAGACAATGTAATTATCCAAAGGAAAGGTCTTTCCCAACTTTAAACAGGGTCTAGAGACAAACTTCAATTGTACTTACACTTTGGAGACACTTTTCGCCTTCAGAAGACAACATGAAGGTTTGTGGTGAGTTTGATCATTATGAACTTGACAGAGAATGAGGGAGCTAGGAACCTTCCCAAAGTATTTGTTTCCAATCAGGAAATTTAACATGAATTTGAATACAAATTGGAAAAGATGTCAATTTTCAAGAACATTTGATTGGCTTAATGAGAATGTAAACGTATTTTTAGAGCATTTTTGTTTTGCAATTGCAAGATAAATTTAAATTTTCGCTTCGCTTGAAAACCTGTGTGTGCATGCTCACCTTCAAACCCATGTGTGTGTTCTGATAACTTCTTTGTTCCCTCCAGTCCTACTCAGAATTTTATGAAGTTGCTCATTCAATAAAATGGAGAATATAAGACTAGAAACTCTTCTATTTCTCCTGGCTCATAAGCACAAAAAAGACAACATGGCTAGCTTTTGAACACAAGGATTTTGTACAAATTCCACAAGTGTGTGTTGTTTGGAGGGGATCAGGGTGGGGTATGTGTGGTGTTTCTCCTCAAAATACAGTACTCACTTTAGAAAAATGTATGTTCTTTCTGATAGAGATCCCGAGGTTGAAAATAAAACGCTTTCTTAGATCTAAAAACACTGCCTTTAGAGCTTCTTGCTGTTTAAAAAGTTGTGATGTTTCCAGAAAGGAGAACATTTACATTTGAAGGAGGACAATGGTAAATACAGACATGAGTGGCTGAACTGCAAACATAGTGGAATGAAAGAGGAAATGCTTCTCGGAGGAGCCCTAGGCATATGGCAAGGTTCCTCACTTGTTACTTTAAAAGAAGCTACTTCCTTTCATGGGGGACTTTAAAAATAACGTCCATATTGTCAAAACTTCCTACTTGAAGTTGGGAGTTACTATCATTTCTTAACAGTAAATAGTATTTGCAGAGGGAGTAATAAGTTAGATTGTTAATTGTTTGTCTCAAAACAATGAAGCGTGGTGGTGTAATGACAGGATCAATTTTCTTTTGCAGCACTCAATTGGCTTTGAAGTCATAGAAGTGGCACAGAACTCCATAATACTCAGGAACACTTCTGTGTTTAAAAGTCATAATCTTCCTGGAATTCACCTCGACTAAGTTACGGGTATAATTTCATTCTTTGTCTAGGATACTGGTGGAAGAAAGAATAGCAAGTCTCTCTCTCTTTCTCTCTTTCCCCCACACTCTCTCTCCCTCTCTTTCCCTCTTTCCCTCCCTCCCTGTCTCTGTCCTTTAAAACTTGAAGAGTAATAAAAATTGAGCACTTAATCTAGAAGATAAATTTAAATTAAAATCTTGATTTCTCTATTATGTTTTTATTTTAATATCTTTGAGTTCAATCATCTATAAAATGCATTTAAGAATAGACTTCTAGGGCTTTTGAAACAAATTGGATATCTACATGTAAATGTGTAGCATGCAGCAGATATTTGAATAATTTGACTAAATTATTACTAAATGTCTAGTGAGCATCATTTCAAATAGCATATACTGATGTTTATTGAACTTGTATCAATTCCTGATACTAACCTTAGAACATTACTTTATATGAATTTATGAGAAAAACAGGCTTCAATAAAATTCTTTGTATTCAATCTAAAATAGTTGTAGATAAGAAGTATTGCTGAAATAGTCAGTGTCCTACCTGATTGTGAATGTTACTTTACACCTCTTAAGTAGAAGTAGAAAAACAGGAAAGATTAGTTGTTAAATGTGTCTCTCATACAATGCGTCTCGTAAATGTGTCTCTGCAAATGTATTTGTGAGAAAGACCTAGTAGAATCAGTAAATGATTGAAGAAAATATCTGGAGAGTTTTAACAAGGTCAGTAATATCCTGGTGAACCATAGTGACAAAATGCTGATACCGAATCTTCTGAACACTCACCACTGTGTTCAAGAAGATCATATAATACTTGAGAGGATCTTAACACTCATCACCATCTATCCAATACAAAACACCCATTTATAAAATCTAATATGAGTCCTCGAGCCTCTAGTTGTGTATCTCCTATTATGGAGATGTAACATGTCCAAGTATAGTGAATTCCATTAATCTTCAACTATCTTACAGGTGTTTCTTAATTAACCAGAAATATGCTCTTGACTTTGACCCACTGATCCTAACTCTACCCTTTGGAGACTATTTGACAGGAGAAAAATACTTCAGTAGAAAAATTTTTACTAAGTTAACCAGTTCAGAATGTTACAGGGACTCAAAAAATATTTTTTGAACAAATAAGTAAATGGGTTTTTTTTTTTAAAGCAAGGAAAAAATATTTTTTGAACAAATAAGTAAATGGGTTTTTTTTTTAAAAGCAAGGAGTCATCCTTATCATTAAAGGCTCAATATTATTAACCCCAAAGAAAATGCATCCCAAATATTTTTCAATGGCTTATTTATTTGAAGTTTTATAGGAATGCATCTGATTCAAACTATCATATATTAAGGAAGGGCATTAATTTCTTTATCCTCTTCTAGAGCAAATGTCTTGGGCTCACATTAAAGCTGAAAAGGGAAAAGATTCATATAATCTACCCATGTTCCACACTGAACCAATAGGAGTAAGTTTGTGGGTTTTTTATTAAATGAATCACTCCTCTCCCCCATTTCTATACCTGTCTCTACACACACACACACACACACACACACACACACATATCCTAGTACACTTAATTCTTTTGCTAATATATAAAAGAAATATTCTTCATAAGAATTTCGCCCCTTTCTCAGATTTCTTTCAGACAGAATCTTAACTATCAAAACTTACTTGATTTCCTTTTATAAGTACAATCTTTTTTTTATTCTAATTTTTATGCCCAAACATGAAAATAAAGACATGAACACATGCGCAAAATAAAATTCAAAGCTGTAAATAAATGGTTTATTTTAACAATATGTAAATTTACATACCAAATGAAAAACGGAAAATACAAAATACATGAATAAAATTAAAAGATAACCTTAAAATTCTAAAACTATCAAAAGAAAATGGGTAATTAACAAGTGAAGTGATCATGTCTCCAAATACAGTGGAATACTTTTTTATTAGAATACTAGGGAATCGCCTAAGTTACTGTACAAGAGAGAATTAAATAAACTGTCATTGTGTAATCAGACACTCTATACAGCATGGCTCTTTGTTAACCTGTATGCAGAAGTCCTTATATCATAGATCTAAAACCATTAGTTTTTTTCAATTAAGAGATATGACTTGTTCTTGCTGATAAATTATAAATATGTGTCCCCATCTCCCTCAAATATTCTGAACTGGGCATTTTCTGAAACACAAAAAACCAAAACAAAAACTTGAAACTAAGTTCTCTTCGGGCGAGACATGTTACTTAGATTTGACATGCTCTGTATCACAGCATTTGGAGAAGCCCAGTACCAAACACAGTAATATAAACAGGAAAAAAATTAAGTAATTTCTAGGAGCACCCAATGGGATTAGGGATAAATATGGAATCAAAAAGTGCAAAAGGAATGCAGCCTAAAAGAGAATAACCCCCAAAGATGAGACTATC
>NW_004624730.1:66502772-66513058 GCF_000247695.1 Heterocephalus glaber
ACTGTGAATTCACAAATATTAATGGACTGAAAACACCAACACAAAAGCATAATAGCACAAACACATTAAAAACTGGACAAAAGTTCTAGTGGCTTGTAATATTGTTCCAATGGTATATATAATATATATCATACACAAAGATAATTCATGTGCAAAGGTAAAAACACACATATGTACATACAAGTTATGGATATTTATATCCATACACACATGTATGAATTTTATCTGCATGAATATGTGTGCATGTGTATACTACCTACATATAACACAGATACCCACCATTCTGTAAACTCTGCACTTAGGTCTGTCTTCTCCAAATCTGACATATCGTAAAATTTTCCTTAAAATCAAGTTTAATTGACAGTAACCTTTTAGGAGGACTTACTTGGAATAAACCATTTCCTGTACTGGTGATTAAATTATGGAAAGTACAATGAATTCTTTTAGAATATTAATGCTAAGAGCACCTTTCAAGGTCACTAAATCTACTCTCTACAATTTTTAATAAGGAGACACCAACAAATGAGGAGAAATCACTTTTCCAGTTCTCACATCAGCGAGGCTAGGATTAAAACACAAATTGCCCAACATTCTGTTCTGTGCTCTTTTCATAAGTCAAAAATGCCCTAAAAGCATTCTATTGTTTTCTTGCTCTCCATTAGCACCATTAAGGGATTCTTCTCAGGCTGTACTAAGTGCAAAGCCACCTGTAACGTCTGCTTTGCTTTGATTTTTACCTGAAAACTCTGAATGTTGATGTAAGAACTTAGGAGTTAGAGGGATGGATATAGTTTAATCTGTAGATAACTTGGAAATGACTATAATAAAAATTGTTCTATATTTTTCAAGCTTACAAACATGACGTTAAGTACCTGAGATGAGGGAAAATGTGGAATAATGGGAGGAAATCTAGCATGTCCTTTAAATCAATCATAAGGAACATTTCTCATCACACTGTTTTCTGTCATCCTAAGTGGGTGTGGGTCTTGTTGTAGTGGTGTGTTGTTTAGTAAAATGAGCAAACTTACCTTCAGCTAAAATGAATTTATGCCCCGATTATTTTTTTAAATTTTATAATGGATGTGTGAAAAATAAAATAAAATAAAAACTGTATTCATAAACTCATAATACTCCTGACAACAGATCTACTGGCAAGGCTGCTCCATAATGTTAAGATGGGAGATGAGAGGGAGGAGGAGGAAGAAGGAGGAGGAAGAGGAGAAGAGGAAGAGGAAGAAAGAGTAACAGGAAAGAGGAGGTGGAGGAATGGAAGGAGGAGGAGGAAGGGAAATTCACATCACCCAGGTCTTTGCTTGGAAAGAATGTGTGTAGTGACATCAGTGATGGTGACAGACTGCTGATGATATCATTCTAAACCTCTGTATTGCCTGAGAAGCAGAATAACCAGCCATACAGTCACCCTGAATTTATCCCCATGAGGACGCTCAGGCAGAATATTTTCTGCCTATGGAAACAAGAACTAGCAGTGAGGAAAGGGAAACTCTTTCTTCCAGGAGTGCCCTTTGTTTTTCTCTCTCCTTTCATTGTCCCTGTCATACATTTTTCAAGGACGAATAGGAAAGACCCTGCTTGTCACTGCTAGCCCGCCTGGGGCTCTTCTTCACTGGCAAGGCCACCTGCAGCTGCTTCCAGAACCTGCCCTGTGGATACTTGGATTTCTCCCCTTTCCACTTAATGACCGTGAGCACCGTCTTAGCCCTCTTCAGCTCTTTCACCTTCGTCTCCTTCACAGCTTTGTACTGTACTAAAATGACGTTGATGTTGCCCCGAGAGGCCATATTTTCTAGGCCAGCCTTGAACTCCAGGAGGGCTTGGGTTCCCTGGAGCACGTAGTTGGGGCTTAGGACAACCAGGAGGCGTCTGCTTTTCTGAATGAAGCTCAAGGTCTCATCTGTGACAACTGGGAAAGAAAACACCAGGGGGATTAGTGTCGGCCAAGAACTATCCAAAAGCATAGGGCTGGAGGAGCAAATGTAGGGGATTTCAGATGACAGCCTGAGAAATGAGGTGGGTTTTTTTGTTTTTACCAGCAACATTTTGAACAGCTTTCTCCTGCTGTCCACTAACCATCATCCTGTCCAGTAACTGCCATTTTCCTAAGGGAAAATGGAAACTGTATACAAATATTCTACTCTCCAAAGAATTTCAAACAAGCACAGCTCCAAAAGGTGCTATATTTCTCTGACCTCGGTCTTCAAAAGTATTATTTGATTCACAAGGGATGTGTTGTACTAAAATCAGTTTCTTCAAACAGTGTGGCATGTTGCAGCCTAGTCAAATTAGATTTGAACCTTTTTTCCCCCAAAGGCACCCAGCATGAAAAGCATTCATAAAGTTATATATTACAGAGTCAAAATCATAGAATTTCACTTTTTGCTAACACAGGACACGAAAAAGCAGAATCTTTACGTTTTAAAACTCCCTCTCTTTTGTTGGACAGCTCCCTGACTCAGATTGATACCTCTATGTCTTGGAATAAGAACTTCAAAAATTCTAGCCAATCAAATAATACTTCAACTAGCAAAACATTCCCAATTGAGGGTCTACATCTCTTTGCTCTAGAGATCATATTTGTTCCTACATCCTTCTCCTTATAATCCTTTTCTTACTGTGTGGAGCCATGGGTTTCAGCAGCTGCCAGCTCTGATGTGTCTGCTTTCATTAACTACCAAATACTTTCTCCACGTTAAAAAAAAAAAGAGGAAAATTAAAATGCAGAAGAATTTTATTCTGCTGTCAGGGCTTTGATTAATTCTCATCACTAAATTCTTCGGACTAATCTATCTCATTACAGATGCTTAGCAAGGACTGTACAGTCCTTTACTGGGTCAGATCTACTGCCAACTCCAGGTAATGCTGGAACTAAGAAACCTATATTAAGACTTGTCACTCCCCAAGCAGTCATTTCCATTCTTAATCTTCACAGGTACCAAAAGCTTGCATTAAAATCTAGCATGTGCAGCACAGAAGATAATCCATGAATGAGACACTGACCATGTGTTGTAGGCACGGAAAGAGACCTAGAAGCAAAGTGGATTGAGTAAGAGCATCAGGGAGACTATAAAGGGCCATCCACCAAAAGCAAGATGCAAAAGGAATTATGCAGAGCTTGAGTTACTCAAAGAACTATTAACTCTTATAGTTATGTAGGGTTTAACTTTTTGTAACACTTCACAAAGTAAATAAGCAATTGTTGAATGGCTATATGGGTGAATAAATGAATGAATAGGAGATGTGGAAAATTAAGTGTTAAAATGAGTGAAATGTATCCCTTAAGTGTATAATTTAGTCATCATTTCCGGGCAAATTTAGACTGAAGGAGATGCTTTTTCTGGATAATGACTAGAAAGGTAATGTAACTGATCCATCTAATTCAAACTGAGAATACAATTTTAAATCTTTGTCTCAATTATCACATAATGATTTTTCAAAACCATGTAAACAAATGATGAATATAAACAGGATTTTTGAGGAAGAAAATGAGCTTATCATGCTTAAGATCAGAGACAGTACATAAATTTCAAAGGTAGGTAGTTTAACAGCGGGTTTATAAATGTTACTTATCTTAAAAAGACTCAAACCATTACTTAGTGTGTCACCAGTTGGACTTGAGAACATATATTTTTGTTATAAAATATTCAGCAATTGAAGCTTTCATTTTTTAAACCTACTAGAATATACTGACCTAATAAACTTTTACATTAAATCTCCAATTAAAAATTGGTAGAAAAGAAGATGCAGGCTTAAGGAAAGGAGAAAGTGAGAAGCATTAGTTTGCTGGAAAATAAAGGAAAAGGAAATGTAAAAATGACAAAGGCAAATATTCTAATTATTTTCAGTAATGTATTCTTTTCTGCAACTCAATTTTAATACAAATGAGTAAACTTCAAGTTGTAAAAGTAACTTATTTTGTAAACTTAGTCTTTGTAAAAAAAGAAAATTCTAGGCAAAACAAAATAGATCAACTGAAGCCTAAAAATCTCAATGTGACTAAACAGAAAGCTGTGGTACTTTAATAGAGCTCTAATCTACCACATACCCACAGTTTTCTGGTAAGGAGTTCTTAAAAATTACAAGGGTAACTATTTTGAAATCATAAACCAGACTGAATAGTATACATACTATAATGAGGTTTTAATTTAAAAGAAATCTCTATTCCTTTAAAACTTGCATATTAAATATCCAAAGTTGCGAATATAAGCTATGACTCTCATATTTGGTCCAAAATTGAGGATCATCTTTGCCTTTCAGAATGGCATCTTTTGAAATACCTACTTCCCCCAGGCAGACTATCTCGATCAAAGATGCACAGCTTGTATCCAAATTCATTCTCCAAAACTCCACGGAGGGTCAGTAAGACGAATTCTTCTTCTTCAGCATTTCTTGCGTAAGACACATAAATATCATACTCCTTCCCATCTACCAAAAGGAGCACAGGTCCATTTAGATTAGGAGTTTATTAATAGTGTTACTTTTTTCTTAAATCTAATTTCTGCATATTAGACAGTTTTATTTTTTACAAGCATGAATTATGTGACAGATTCAATGTGATTTTCCACTGGTGACAGTCTCCAGGCAAAATGGCTATTTAAATTCAAATTTTATCTGATGTGTCTTTAACTGCTGACTTAATTAGCTTAGGAGCTCCCTAAGGACTTGGTAAAGCATACTTCAGGGTGTGTCATAGAAGTGTGGCTTTGAGGTCTATATCTAGGCCCTGGATCCCTCATTGCTCTGGGGGCTCTTCTTTCTGGCCACCTGGAAGCCAGCAGCTTTGCTCCACCATTCCCCTCCACCGTGATGTTCCTACCTTAAAGATAGTCAAACATGAACTGAATCCTCTGAAACCATGAGCCTAATTAAACCTCTTTTCCTTTAAGTTGTGGTTGTCAGGTATTTTGTACCAGTAAGATGAAAGCTGACTTATACAGTCTCCTAATCTAATCTCATTTAGTTGAGTCTATAGTGGAGAATGAGTGAGGTTTGGTGCATTCAACTGTGAATAACAGAACAAGGATGTAAACTGTATGTGCTAGCATTTAATGCCATGCAAAAAATTCCTACTCCCTATCATAGTATATCATTCAACACTATATTAAAATTAAAAATCGAGTAAGACTTTTTGACAGTATTTAAATTATACATGAAATGGGCCAGGGATTTAGTTCAGTGGTTGCGCCACCTGCCTTACAAGTGCAAGGACCTGAGTTGGATCCCCAGTACCAAAAAAAAAAGAGACTAAATTATACATGAAAAGAACTACAGTTAAAATATACTTATATCCAATGGAATAATCTTTCCCCAAATTGCCTAATTATAGAAGTCACAAGTCACTGGAAATACAGATTATGTGCCTGTTCCAAAAGCCTACTGCATTAGAATCCTTATGGGATAGACCTAAGAATCTGTATATTAAAAAAATGCTTCTTTCCCATTGAAAGGCATTCTTTTTTCACTAGATCACTGTTTCTTAAACTTTAATGTGCACATGAATCATCTGGAATATGGCTAAAATATAGGTTCTGATTTAGTAGGGGTTAGATCTAAAATTTTCCCTCTGTTATCAGATGATGCAGATGCTTCTGTTTGATGGATCACTCTTGAATATAAATAGTGTGAACTTGCACCATACAATACAGATACCATAAAGCATGTGACTATTGAAGACCTGAAATAGAGCTAGTGTAAACTGAGACGTACTATAAGTATACAATAGAATGTATTCTACATTTTGAGTATTTTCATGCCAAAAGGAATGTAAAATGTCTCTTATTAAATTTTTAATCTCAATTACATGTTGAAATTACAATATGAATACACAATCAAATCAGTACTCTCATTTGTTTCTTTTTACTTTTTCTAATGTGGGCATTAGAAACACATGGTATCTTAGTTACCTTTCCTGACTGCTGAGACAAAATACCTGACACTCAAAGTTAAAGGAGGAAAGGTTTATTTTGGCTCACAATTTGTAGAGGTTTCAGTCCATAATTGGCTGACTCCAAGGCATGGTGGCATGGCAGAGGGGCATCACAGAGGAGAAACAGTTCATGGCAGGCAGAAGGCAGCAAAGGCATCCAAGCAGCAAGCAACAAGTGACAAGCCACAACAATAGCCATTTTTTCCCTTATATCTTACCCAGGCTACTCACACCCTGAATCCTAGCATCACACCTTGAATCAATCCCAGCATCACATCCTTGATCCCAGCAGCACAAACTCTAGATCCAGCCACCTCTGAAAATCCCCATCTATGACCACATGAGGCTTTGAGGGGACATCTAGAAACAAGCCTTAACATATGGCTTGCATTTTATTTTCCATTTGGACAATGCAAATCTAGATTAAATGACACACCAATGTACAAAAAGATGACAATATACATTGGAAAGATTTTGGATAATAAAGGTTGAACTGAATTTTCTAGTTAATCTAGGTTTTATCAAGTGAATATTTTCTAAGGACAATAGAGGAGATTTACATTAAACTCCCATTCCTTACCTAGAATGGTTTCATCTGTTCCAAAATGAGCCCGATAAAAGAGAACCATCTCCAGCCAGTAAACGTGGTAAACAACAATAAGAATTACCACCAGCAGGACTGTAGCTCCAAAACCACATGCCAATTCCACTGTGTATCTTGGTGCTACCAAAAGAAATAATAAAACAGCAAAACCAAATTAATTTCCATTCAGTGATCATGTTGACACATCACCCTATAATAACTGGAAAAGCCAAGTGGCTGAATCATGAAACTGACCTCTGTGTATAAACAAACAGTTAACATGGTAGAGTTTAGGGTCTATTTTTTAATATTAGGTTGTGTCATATTTACTCATGTGTGCATGTGTGTGTGTGTGTGTGTGTGTGTGTGTGTGTCTAGCACCTGTCATGGGATGAGATTTATAGACTTTGATGATACACAAATTTAAGTAAAATCTTAATATTGGGAAGGATTTAGAAGGATGGCTAATTCAATGCACAATTTGTTACCTAAATCTTCTTAAAACTATTTTTGAATAGTATCATTCCATTCTATGATTGACCATCTATTGGGATGGGGTTCCAAAAGTTCTACCTGGAGAATCTCATCATATTGGCAGAATTTTAATTGTTGGAGCAGCTGACTTGAGTAAAATTTTTAGTGAGTTTCCATTAATTGTAGTTTGTGTAGTGTCATATGGAAGGAATTTAATTTATTTTTCTTTATTTTCTCTGGGCAGAAATGGGGGGCATCCATCAAATGCTGAGCATGCTTGGCTCTGGAAGGATCCCCCATGTTGACAGTTCTAAGATACACATTCAAAAGACTGACTTGTAGAACCTTGCTATGCACACATTTCCATATATAACTGCTTATTTTCAAATCAAAGACATCTTAGCAGATTTTTTTAACTATCAGAAAGAACAAAGTAATTTTGATTTAACTGAAAACTAGATATTAAGTCATTATCCCTGTAAGAAATCCCATTACAACCAAATCATGGGCCACTTTCCTGTCTTACTTACCTTTAGATTTTCCTTTAAAACATCTGGAATATTTAATATCAAGCCTTTGCTCTGCTATGATTCTGGCTGGAATAGTCCTATCCTTTCTTTTTTTAGTTTTCAAGTTCATGTTCAAATATCATTACTTTGTATGAGGTATCATAGAACAAAATTTTGTAACTTGAGCTCTGCCAGTAGAAATTCCCATTCCTCTTGTTTATAATTTTATTAAATCATTGCTCGTACACTGTAATTTGTCTGCAGGCCTGCTTTTCCACCTGCTAACTCTCCACTAAATTATTCATAGTCTTCCAAGTGGAGACTTTTCATTCATGCTACCCTTAGAACATGCAGTATTTCAAATTAACATTTCCAGATATAAAACTTTGCACTACTGGTATGTTAAAAGAAGCCTAGGCATGATTAGGCATCAGAAACTTCTGGTTATTATATCAGCTGTAGTAACAAAATTTATGAGTTTCAAGATAAAACACAAGATTTGCTGGATCTGAAGCAGGAGTGACTCACATTAGGTATAAATTGATTTGATAATTACTTATTGACATTTGTTATTTTCTACAATGGTGGATACAACAGAAATGGTGTCTGAACTTTGGAAGTTAACATTACAACGCAGGGATGTAAGTAAATAAGGCCATAAATATGTTAATTTTAAGTAGCGATGAATGTTAAAAATAGAGGTAATGTGGGAGAGGTGACTGAAGGACAAGGTTTCCCCAGGGGATGGACCTTAGTTAAGGTGGTCTGAGCACCTGGAACAGCGTAGATGCTGTGTCTGCTAAGACAAGTCATGGAAGGTTCTTATTCAAAGCTGGGATAGCTGCTGAGACTCTCCAAAGTGCAGGGATCTTTTCACAATATGTTTTAAAGTTTAATTATATACTAGTGGGGAAAAACATGTCCTTTAGAAGATAATTTATTGTAGAGAAAACAGTAAACAGCCCAGAGCTGAGCCTGACCATCTCTGAACAAAGGGCAAACTACAGGGTTTTCAGTTCATTATCCCAGACCCAGGATATTAATCCTACCCCGGATATAGCCTGAGACGTAGCAGTGCAAAATTTTTGGGTACTCTTGTATTTGTTCCAGGAGAAATGGTCCTTCAACATAAGAAGACTCCATCACATGCTCCCAGAACCAATATCAGTGTAGTTATTGAGAATTTACTAAGATCAATTCAGGCAGCTGACATAAAAATCATTGTGTCTCCGGAATTTCTGAGTACCTAGTATGTTAACAGCACACTGGGCTAATCCTGCTGTTATTTTCATTATCTGCTCAGTTTGGGCTGTCTCTGAATGGACACTTTGTCCATCTGCACAAAATCAGGCAAGGGCTAAGAAAGGTCCTTGGCTAGACTTACCTGAAATGGGCTTTTTCTAAATGTCAATCGACATCTTCCTTAATGACCAGGAGATAGATTACCCTTATAAATCTCCCTCTGCCACATTCATTTTACTACTTCCTATTTCATTTCCAATGGGGCTTTTATATTATGTGTCAGATACAGAATGTATTTTGTGTAGCCATCTTGATATTAAGGAGTCTCAAGTGCTATTTAACTTCCTGGACTCTTAAGATAAATGATACTCCAGTATGATTCTTCCACATGCTTGAACCATATGCAAAAAGGGCTGCACAAAGCTTGCAGGTGTAGCTTCCAGGGAATGGTGTCCCTCAGCCTACATTCTCTGTCTTCCCTGACTGGAACCTCTGGCCTTCTGGCGTAATGATTTTACCTTGATGTAATACCAGACCAAAGGGTTTCCAACTGAAGACAAGTGCAGCACTTTGACCAAAATGGACTCCCTCCATCCTTCTTCCATTAGTTTCACTACAAATCTAATTTAGGATATAGCCAAATGGAGGCACATGCTTGCTTTTACTCCTTGAGTTAGAATTTCCTCCATTTCTTCTGCAGTTCCATAGTAAAATTTGTCTCCAGATTATAAACTTCAAACTTTTCAACACTTCATGTCTAATTTCTACCTCACTTTGCGTTCTAGTTCTACACCCATCTGCCTCCTTGGAGATCTCAGTTATTCATCTTCACTGTAGCAATTAGAATCTTGTTAGGTATTGAGTCTTCCAACCAAATGCCAGTTGCTTGGACTTTAAAGTGTTCCCTGCCACAGAACCTGGGGCTACTCAGTGCTACATTGTGGGCACTTCCTTATGATTTTTGAAACTGCAGCAATGACCGTTTTTTTGAATTTTAAACAAAGAGTACACATTATTTAAATGCTGGTTAACAAGAGAGCTAGGACTCAAATTGACTTGCAGACTTGGTTGAATTGGCTACAGTATGTTACAACTTACACGATGCAGACTTCAGTTTTTGTCCATAGAAGAGAAAGTGATATTGGATTAGCCTTCTTTCTATAATTTCTAAAATAAGGGCTTTTCTTAAATTGGACAAATGATATAGCATATGAGTGTGATTTTTTGAGGGGAAAAACACACAAAATGATTAGCCCCACAATCACTCTGGCTTTTTGCCTGAAGACACTTTTTTGGGTTATGACACAGAAAGGGGAAAGCCAAAAGAAGACAGTGGCTGCACTGAGGTAAGGAGAGAAAAATCAGAGTCCAACGCTATTGTGTTAAACTGAATTCATTGGCCTGGGTATCACAGAGAAAAGAACTGTATACAAAAGCAACTCTAGAAATGTACATGGGTTATCATGACTCTTTTGGGCAAGTGCAAATCTGTGCTAATTTAGGGCGATACTCTCCAAGGTCAGGCAGAGAGTAACAC